>JARQOD010000007.1:72058714-72091779 GCA_033576555.1 Oophaga sylvatica
TCATGACTTTAATGAGCGGTGCCATGTGACAGCTGCAGGAAGGAGCCGGAGATCATGGGAGAAGCAGGGGGGCTGCAGAGACCGCGGCGACGGAGAGGTGAGTATAATCCGACACCCCGCTCCCCCTCCCCCGCCGACCCCCGTATATGACCCGCGTATAAGCCGAGAGGGGGACTTTCAGCCCTAAAAAATAGGCTGAAAATCTCGGCTTATACATGGGTATATACGGTAACCACTTCTTGGGAAATATATAAAAAAATTTGCAAGGAGGCATCCACTTATAACTTCAGACACTTGATTGTAACTGCTATAATGGGGGACAGCTCCGATCACAGAGGTTTAACTTAGACGCCATGGTCAATAGTGACTGCGGCATCTAAGCAGTCAGAGGAGAGGGTTGCTAGGTGCCGATACGTTTTCATGGCAGTCTTTTTTTTGGTACTATAGCAATGAAGGATAACATTATTACAATATTCCTTAGATTCCACAATCTTAAATGATTTGAAGATGCAAATTGCAAGCTAAAAAATATGTTTTCATAACCCTTTGTGGAGCTACTGATTATTTTTATGTGCATTTCAGTGATTTTTTGATCCAAGCTTATATTCTTAGCATTCTCCGATAATGCGCTTTGCCACTTAATGTTGCAATTCAAATGTTCCGGAGGAAGCAAAAACCCTCAAGAATAAAACATGAATATTACCTTGTGGGGCTGTAAAAAGAAGACTATTAGAATATATCACCAAAACACTAGGGGACCATTTAGAGCACTGCTTCTAAATACATCATTTAATTACAATGGAGACATTACTTCATGTTTCTACTGATGTAAGTAATATTAGAATTCATGGTATTCGCAGGCTACTGTGGCCCATTACATTGGCCATAAGCTATTCTATAAGATTTACTACTAAAGGCCCGCCAGGGTATTTGAGCATTCATGGATTCTGTGGCAGTAGGCTTTTATCGAAGACACAAAAGTGAGGACAACCAAGTTATTATCTGTAAGAAACATAGCGTAATATTTGGGATTCTAAAGGTTAAGATGCCATAAATTCTGAATTACTCTCAGATATCACATAGAAAGACATTTTTATTTTATTTTACTCTTCTTTGCCGCTTAAAATATTTTATGATGGCAGTTTCCAGAATTGTACCGTGTTGTTTACGTTCATTCCCCAGATGTACCAGAAATCCTGACACAGCGTTTATTTTATGCCTCTATGACAAAGGTTAAGTGCATGCATAAAGAATCTTTTTTTTCTCTACACCCTTTGCCCATGTCCATAGATTTCTGTTTGATCAGTTGATTAACCAAATCAATTAGGCTACTGTCTTCACTGATCGCGCCATTCCTCCTAGGAAATGGAAGGAAAATGGCAGATTTGCAATATGATAAATAGCCCTTGATTAGTACAGCGATGTAGCACTCGCTGTTAGCTGGTATTAAGTGTTTAAGGTCAAGGCTCATGCAATTGGAGACAGCAGGAGAGATATTGGATGCTATTGTAGTCAAGATAAGAGTCATGACAGCAAATAGATTCACGGTAATACAAATTATGCATCCTGCTGTAAAATATAAGTATATAACATGCCGGGGCGCGTGCGGGGGTAATTTGAACATTGTCTCATCTAGAGCCACTGCTGGATCATTTTACAGATAACTGTTTTTGTACATACTTGTACTTTTTTTTTAATCAAAGGACAAGCCTATCTTAAAACTGTGTGCATTGCTGTTCCTCTGTTATTCCTCCTGGTAATATATAAAAAATGACAATTGGGCTTTATCATTTCTCATAGCATTAGGGTGTGTCCCAACGCAGGGATATGTCACAATAATAAAGACAATAGTAAAAAACCTAGTTGTCAGCATGCACTTTAGATTGTCTATTGTCACGTACACACTTCCCAGCCCACGACGTGCACTTGCACTCAGCTTATCTCTTCTCACTTAATCTTGCAACCAACCTCTGTTATAAGCTGCAAAGTGATCCTAAATCATACCCTGAAACAGTCCACACATCCAAGCTACACAACTCGCTGCCACAACTCATTCAACACAGTGCCCGAAATATATACTACTGTCCGACAGTCAAAACGCCACACACTCTCTGAATGGCTATGGATTCTTTGGAGCATACAATGACCACATTTATTAAAGTTTTAAGCTTTTATTAAAAAAATACCGTGCTTACAAGAAAATATATAAAAAGAGAAAAAATAAGCGAAGCAGTTTTAAAATAAAAATGGAGGAACAACAGAAATACCTAAGTGTTTGTGTCTAAAGTTATTCTTCTGTTTACTTGAGGTTAAGGAGAATGGAATTATGGATCACATTCAGCTGAAGCTGACCCCCAGCTGTGAACACCTTCCTATTGTGTAAGGCATCTTTTATATGCCTTGTCCTGGCCTCAAGCTACCAGGACGGCCTATATGTTAATAATTAAATTGCAGATTTGTAACTGGACTCTGGGCTAGATAAGGGCTATACCCCTTGTTGTAGTAAATTGAAAATGACAGGCCTGGCCACATAAGACCACCTTTTCCAGTTTTGAGGCCGGACTCACCAGGCCGGAGAGTCACGAATGACACCCTATGTAGTCTTAGAGAAACCCCATTGGTTCTGAGTTCCTATAAAAAGAGTAAATAGAGATTATTACCTTGGTTTAGTGTTAGTCATATGGATGGCAGACTTAATTCAAGGTTATTTGGCTGTTCTAATAATTTTCCCTTGCATCTATTATTAAAGGCATTTTTTTGGATGAATACATATATTATTGTCTAAAAATCATTTTTGCTATTGGGTTTCAATAAAAGTGTTGCTCACTTTGATATCTACAGCCTCTGTCTTGCATCGGTTATTGCTGGTTGCAGAACGAGTCATCTGAGAATCCGTCAGTGAATTTAATTCAACAATCCAGTACGAGAGGATCTAGCTCTTATCTGTTTTGGCTGAGCTCATCTCTGCTGATTTATGACCACAGAAAATAAAATTAATGAAACCAAATTGCAAATTGATTTTTAGCCTCAAATACATTCATTTAAGTAAAAAAATAAACAATAAAATGTCCCCAGAGGTGGACAACCCCTTCCAGGAAGAATAACAGGAGTACTGCGTAACACAAGGTTCTAAAAAAATGACTTATCTGTATTTTACTGAGCTCATTTCTGCAGAGAGACAAAAGAAATGTTTCCAATATTGAACACAACATTGTGATGACAGTGCCAGATAAAAATGTCGTTATAAAAGTTCAAGTCATAATACTCCCACCTCTGGGAACTCCTGGTACTGGAAAAAAGGGATCCCATGAAACCCATTAAGCTAGTTCTATTGTTAGACACTTATAGCATATCTAGTGGATGTGTGATAAATGTCTCTAAATAAAGACATGCCAAGAGAACTGGCAGGTCCATTTTTAGGGGAATGCTCTATCGTGAGTGATTTGAGACTCCTTGTCCATTTCAGAACCACATTCTTGATACTCGCGAGAGTTCCACTGGTCAAACCTCCAGCAATCATGAAGTGATCATTACCTTTGTCATGGATAAGTCGTAGCTTAAATGGGAACAGTACTCTAAACAGACTTTGCATAAATCAATTACACATAATAAGCTAAGAAACATTGTAATATAACTTATCAGATAATTTTACTTCTTTTCCCACTTATGAGCCACCTTTTCTCTCCATCCCATTTTCTAGCATTATCATCCACTCTGAAAAAAATATCTCAACTCTGTCTTTTTCTGGCAAGACATATTGCCATGCCAGTACACAGCCCCTTACACTCTATGGTTAGGGCAAGGGAAAGGAGCAGTGAGGAGCAGAGTGAGGAAACAAGCATAGGCAGACACTAGTGTTGAGCATTCCGATACCGCAAGTATCGGTATCGGCCGATATTCGCGTTATCGGAATTCCGATACTTAATTCCGATACTTTTTCAATATCGTATACCGGAATCGGAAGTTCCCATAATTCTTTGAGAGGCAATGTGATGTTAGTCAGCCAATGATGAATCTTATGAAGTGTGGGCACATCCTGTAATGCTGCGGTCATCTTAACTAATGGCATGGCTGTGATTGGCTGCTGAAATGATGTCAGAATGCACTATAAAAGGCGCCGCAGCCATTTTAGCGTCACTGTGCTGTGAACTCAGTTAGGGACAGAACGCTACTCTGCTCACTCTGAGGGACAGTTAGATATTGCGATTTTGTGTACTACTGTGCTTGAGGCAGGCTAGTTTACCAACCGCTGTGTAAAGCTTCATTTTGCCAGTGTTGTTTTAACAGCTCTGTGCAAGGTGTGTGTGTGACAGTGCAGGTGACGCTGCAGTTTGCTCTGCATCCACCGCTGTTTGTAGGCATCTGCACGTGTCACTGACTCTTTTTTTTTTTTATTTTATTTTGTGGAATTGGTGCAGCTCCATTATATTAGAAAAAAATCAAATCTATTAGTGTGACGTGCTTCCATCCGTATACAATACATTGGTTGCAAACACTATAGAAGTACAGAAAGGAGCCTTTCACAGCTACTGAACAGTTGTCTGCAGGGTTTACTGTAGTCTGTGAGCTTTTAATTTTGTGAGTGCAGATTACGCTCCAGTTAGTTCTTCAACCACTGCCGGTTGTAGTCTGCTGAGCGTGTGTCACTGCCTCATCCTTCACATTTTTCTCTAATTGGTGCTGCTCCATTTTAGTGGAAAAAAATCTAATCTATTAGTGTGACGCGCTTCCATCCGTATACAATACATTGGTTGCAAACACTATAGAAGTAGACAAAGGGGCCTTTAACAGCTACTGAACAGTTGTGTTTCAGTGTTCACTGTAGTCTGTGAGCTTTTCATTTTGTGAGTGCAGATTACGCTCCAGTTTGTTCTTCAACCACTGCCGGTTGTAGTCTGCTGAGCGTGTGTCACTGCCTCATCCTTCACATTTTTCTCTAATTGGTGCTGCTCCATTTTAGTGGAAAAAAATCTAATCTATTAGTGTGACGCGCTTCCATTCGTATACAATACATTGGTTGCAAACACTATAGAAGTAGACAAAGGGGCCTTTAACAGCTACTGAACAGTTGTGTTTCAGTGTTCACTGTAGTCTGTGAGCTTTTCATTTTGTGAGTGCAGATTACGCTCCAGATTGTTCTTCAACCACTGCCGGTTGTAGTCTGCTGAGCGTGTGTCACTGCCTCATCCTTCACATTTTTCTCTAATTGGTGCTGCTCCATTTTAGTGGAAAAAAATCTAATCTATTAGTGTGACGCGCTTCCATCCGTATACAATACATTGGTTGCAAACACTATAGAAGTACACAAAGGGGCCTTTCACAGATACTGAACAGTTGTCTGCAGGGTTCACTGTAGTCTGTGAGGAATAACCACACTTAGGCCTTATAACTTTTCTGACTTTCTTTATCAATCTACCAAGATGAAGAAGTCAGTGAGTAAGGCACGTGGTCGTGGTCGTGGCCGTGGATTTGCAGCAGGGAGAGGACGTGGGGATTCTGTGGCTGCTGCCGCACCCAGTGACACAGCATCCACCAGTTTTCCCCGTGAGCGTTCCTTTATGCGCACTTTTGTAGGAGCTCAGCGTACCCCCCTGCTGCGTGAAGAACAAATTGAAGCCGTTGTTGGTTGGATGGCAGCCAATGCATCGACTTCAATAGCTTCCACCTCCTCTCAGGACCACAGCACTGTTGAACAACCATCAGTCTCTTCACCGCCTGCCAAATTGCCCAGGCAGTCAGAGAGCTCTGTACAGGAGCCAGCTGAGTCTCTGCTTCTGTTCTCAGAATCTGTTGGCTTGCAAACAGGGGCCCAGCCAAGCAGCATTCTGGAATGTGAAGAAGAGGCAGTATGCAGTGATGCGCAACAGCTGTGTCTCTCTGAATCTGAAGAGGCGGGTGAGCCAGTGCCGATGGTCAGCACACCGCAGAACGCATCTGATGATGATGAGACTCAGTTGCCAGTTTCTGTTGAGCATGGTGCTGGCCAGACCACCCAACAACAGCAGGTGTTGGAAGAGGGTAGTGGTGGAGATGATGAGGTCCAAGACCCAACATGGCGTGAGGAACAGGAAGGTGGTGGGAGCAGCTCTGAGGAAGAGATTGCCCCAACGGTCCAAACAGTAGGGAGAGGTAGGCTGCAGACTCGCTTGCCTGTAGCCTCCAGTTTGGCACCCGTTCGGAGCAGTTCTCTTCCAACAGCCAAACCGGGCGCTCCCAGGACTTGCTCTGCGTGGTCCTTTTTTGATACAGTTGCAGATGATATTTGCTATGTCAAATGCAAGCTGTGTAATCAAAAAATTAAAAGAGGTAAAAGTGTCAGTAACCTTAATACAACAAATATGTGGAAACATGTGCGGTCAAAGCACTTTGTTGAGTTACAAAGACACACTGGAGATGTAGGCCAACCTACAGCAGCACCTACATCTTCAGCTCGTGTTGGAGCCTCTTCCTCCAGTTCACACACAGCTGGTTCGGCTTCCTCACAGGATCGCCATGGAAGAACCTCTGTCACTGTTGTCCAGAGACACAGTGTTATTCCACCCACAGCTGCAAGTTCCCTGTCATCCTCACACACCCAGGCCACAAAACAGCCATCGGTAGCACAGGCATGGGATAAAAGACGGCCATACTCGGCAAACCATCCACGAGCACAGGCTCTGAATGCTGGCATTGCAAAACTCCTGTCCCTTGAAATGCTGTCATTCAGGCTGGTGGAGACTGACAGTTTCCGTGAATTAATGGCATTGGCAGTCCCACAATACAATGTGCCCAGCCGATTTTATTTCAGCAGGCAAGCCGTCCCTGGTCTGCAAAAGCATGTTGAGGCAAAAATTAAACATGCGCTACTAAACGCCGTCAGTAGCAAGGTCCACCTGACCACCGATGCGTGGACCAGTACCCATGGCCAGGGACGATACCTTTCACTCACTGCCCATTGGGTGAATGTTGTGGAGCCGGGTACAGATCTTGCGAGTGGCGCTGTACGTGTTCTGCCAACTCCAAGGATTGCCGGAATCAAGTCTGTCCACATTGACTCCTCCTCCTACTCCAGTTCCTCAGAATCATCGCTGCAGGAGCCGTCACGGTCTACCTCCACATGGACCCGTGGACGCTTACCTGATGCGACCGATATAGCACAGCCGTGGCCAAACGGCAACAGGCCGTTCTGAAATTAATTCCCATGGGGAATCGAAGCCACACAGCGCAGGAGGTCTGGAATGCCATCAAGCAGGAGAGCGACGTGTGGTTTTTGCCAGCGAATCTCCAGCCAGGCTTGGTAGTGTGTGACAATGGCCGAAATCTGGTGGCAGCTCTGGGCCTTGGCAAACTCACTCACATACCATGTCTGGCACATGTGCTCAACTTGGTCGTGCAGAGTTTTTTGAGGGACTATCCGGATCTTGATGCACTGCTGCACAAGGTCCGCCTAGAGTGCGCTCACTTGCGACGTTCCAGCATGGCCAGATCGCGCATTGCAGCTCTGCAACGCAGATTGCGCCTTCCTGAACATCGCATCATATGTGACGTATCCACCAGGTGGAATTCAACGTTACATATGTTGGAGCGGTTGTGTGAGCAGCAGCCAGCAGTAATGGAGTATCAGCTGCATCAGGCGCAATCAACACGCAATTTGCGCCGTCCACACTTCACCATTAATGAGTGGGCCATTATGAAGGACATGTGCCACGTTTTGCGTGCGTTTGATGAGTCAACGCGGATGGCGAGTGCAGATGATGCACTAGTCAGCCTGACTGTCCCCCTTATCTGCCTGCTTCAAAAAACACTGCAAGCAATAAGGGATGAGGTTTTGGAAGAGGTGGAGGATGAGGAGTCACAAATTCCATCACCTTCTGGAAAGTCAGCGCAACGTGGTTCCTCACAAAGGGCTGGGCAGGGCTCACTTTGTGAGGAGGATGAGGAGGAGGAGTCAATGGAGGAGGAAGACATCGCTCCAGAGGGAGGTACACAACGCTCTAGTCAGTATGTAGAGCGAGGGTGGGGTGATGCAGAGCAGGCAGAGATGACGCCTCTTGCAGAGGACAGCGTTTCTTTGCCAGTTGGGAGTCTGCAGCACATGGTTGATTTCATGCTGCAGTGCCTAAGAAACGACCGCCGCATCGCCCACATTCTCACGACGTCTGATTATTGGGTGTACACCCTCCTAGACCCTCGCTACCGGGACAACGTCAAAAGCCTCATCACACCGTTGAACCGGGAGCGTAAAATGCGGGAGTACCAAGACACACTGGTGCAATCCCTAATGTTCTACCTTACTGCCGAGAGCACTGCTGCTGCTACTGCTTTACAAAGCAGCTCTGTGCGTCGAGGCAGTGTAGAGAGCTCTGCAACAAGAGGGAGCACACGCAGTGCCTCTGCACAGGGAAAGACCAGTATGTTAAAAATGTGGCAAAGTTTTGTGGCAGCGCCACAAATGTCTACACCATCCGAGAGGGCTCCAGTCAGCGGGAGGCAACGTATCCGTCAGATGGTGACAGACTACTTGGCTTTGCCTCTCAGTGTACTCCCAGATGGCTCTTCCCCATTCAAGTTTTGGGTCTCTAAGCTGGATACATGGCCAGAGCTTAGCCAGTATGCATTGGAGGTGCTGGCTTGCCCTGCTGCCAGTGTATTATCGGAGCGCGTCTTTAGTGCTGCAGGTGGTGTACTAACAGACCGTCGCATGCGACTATCCTCCGATAATGTAGACCGGCTTACTTTTCTGAAAATGAACAAGGCATGGATCTCGCCAGAATTTGTCTGTCCGTTTTCAGATTAAATAACTGGTTCGCAACGTTATCCATGTCTCCTGTTATGTTCATCTTTCTACCACCTGAACTCTACTCCCTGGGCTCCAACACTGCCAGTTGCTGCTCAGAAGTGTCGTGTCCACAGAACAAAACACAAGCTCTACTGTTAGTGGGGTTCAGTAACGCCAGCTGTTCCCCTGCTGTGTGAACGGCAAGAAGTCTCCTGTTCCCGACACATGGACAGAAAAACACATGACCAACATGCTCCAAATAGGGAAGAGCCGTCACCCTGCTTGTTATGCTGAAAACATGAAATTGTGAAGTTTTGCAGGCCTAGAATGATAAATTTTTATGACAAATATGGACAAATAATAATTTGTCATCACAGCGCATATCTGCACATGTCTATTAGAAATGGTAACAAAAATAAAACATAGTCTACTCTTCACATTTTGAAATTAATGCATAAAAGTACATTTCATACTTATGAATTAATGCTTTTTAAGGAACTTTATCTGTACCTGTAAGATAATGCAGTCAATGGATGTACGAATCATTAAATCCTCATCATCATCATCACGAGTTTTATTTATGACAGACATTATAAAATACACATACTGATGCCAACTGTAACTTCAAACACCATATATGAAATGGCCAGCATGTAAACATGGTAATAATGTCCAATAATAAATTATTACATCTAGAAAGTGCATCATGCATACTGACAATAGGTAGTTATACCTGCAAGTGCTGTTGAAACAACCACAAGAGATATAAATTAATACTGGTATATAGGTATCACAGTGCATAGTTACTCATGGACAATGTTGATGTAATACTGTATCTCAATTAAGTCAGCGTCAACCATTAGGCTTGTTAGTCTTGTACATTGTTAAAGAGGGAACGTAATTTTTTTGTTTGTCATAGGTGGAGTATTACACATTAAATTATTACTGCTGTATTTTTTTTTTGCGTCCCTAGTGCGCAATAACGCAGCCTAACCTCACATTTTATAGTCAGCTAATTGCCACACGCTACCCTACCCTACGCGTGACAGTAGGAAGGTAGTGTTGACGGATAAAGCTTTGCGCAACCAGACATTCTTTTACCCTCTTCAACACTCTACAAGCAAAAAATGCATGATTTCAGCCGCAGACTTTATTGACGTACAGTATAACATCGGCATTACCCATCAGAGGCTGTCCACTGTCTGATACAGACATAGAATATACCTTTGCTATCCGTAGCCTTTGTTTCACCTACACTTGCAGGCACACACTTAAATTGTGACAAACAATGCCTAATGTTTTTTTAAATGGTTATTTTTTATCGTACATTATTGTGTCATCAATCATCACATTGATGAGTCCATGCTGGACATGTCATACATGCTATAGAAAGTTACGATTTTATGAACTTAAATAATTGAAATGTCTGTGACTGTCACATAAAATTTGCGATGATGATGATGAGTGACTATTACAAAATCCATTGTCTTCACTATGTTATGGTTTAACATAGCGTTCCTTAAGCATTATTCATAAAAAAAAAAATGGACTTTTATTCTTAAATTTACAACACTATATTTTGTTACCAATTTTTTGGGTGTTGTGTTGTTCCATTTATTTTTGGCATGTGCATATATGCGTTTATATTTGTATTTTCTTTATTTTTCCTTCTTGAAATTAGAAAACATGTGTATCTTTGTACCGTGTTAGCCAGTAGATAGAAAAATATTTAGACTTCAGAGTCAGCAGTGGTTGATACCTTTTAATGGATAACTGAAAAGATGGAAACAAATTGCAAGCTTTCAAGGCTACTCACGTCTCTTCATCAGGCAAAGACTAAATAAAAAAATTAAGCATCACATATTTCTATACACAACAGGACACAGGAATAGTGCAATAGGTAAGACAAGTAAGTGACGTGTATCAGAACTGTCATTATCTCACAGGGATGAACATAAATATTGGAACAGTTCCTAGATAAGGATAGAAAGTTTGATTGCCCTCTCATTGGCGTCTTTTTTTGGGTTTTCATGACCCTGGAAGGGCATAGACGCAGATTCCTTAATTGATATAGAATGACATAAATCCATGTGATCTATTCATTCCATCACTAACAGTGTCAAAGGTCATGATGAGCTTATATTCTGAAACCTTTGTACGTTTCTCATATTTGAAGTTATATTTTAATACCAGTAATTCCATATCCATCATGCTATGACCGGGCATACAAAAGTCTTTTGCCACAGGTAAATTCATTAATTTATCTGTGATTGTGTGGCGCTGATAATTCATCCTTGTTCTCCTTTTTGTTGCCGGTCTCCCCTCACTTGTCCCTCCCTCACTTGTCTTAGCTATTCCTGTGTCCTGTTGTGTGTAGAAATATGTGATTCTTCATTTTTGGCTTTACTCTTAGCCTGATGAAGACACCTGAGTAGTCTCGAAAGCTTTGAATTTGTTACCATATTTTCAGTTAGCCATTAAACGTTATCAACCACAGAGGACTGTCAAGTATAAATATTTTTCTATTCTTGTAATTGAAATTCATCATTTTATTGTCGTAGTAAAACTTCATTTATTCTTGTTTGAAGTACATACATTTGCAATGGCCACGTAACAAGGCAATAACTCAATATTTTATGCCTACACCCTCCTTGACCCTGGGCTTCAACAGCGCCAGTTGCTGCTCAGAAGTGTTAGATGCACAGATGAAAACAATCGCTGATGTGTTTCTGGGGTTCAGTAACGCCTGCTGTTCCCCTGCTGTGTGTCTGGCAAAAATTACTGCTGCTAACTACAACTTCTACTTCAAACGTCTCATACTAGGCCTCTGCCTACACCCTCCTTGACCCTGGGCTTCAACAGCGCCAGTTGTTTCTCGGAAGTGCTGTTAGCACAGTCTACACTTGCTCCTGTGTTACTGGGGTTCAGTAATGTCAGCTGTTCCCCTGCTGTGTGAACGGCAAACAGTCCTGCTGCCTCCACCCTGTTCTCTTCTCATCCCTGGGTTACAACACCGCCAGTTGTTTCTCGGAAGTGCTGTTAGCACAGTTAACACTTGCTCCTGTGTTACTGGGGTTCAGTAATGTCAGCTGTTCCCCTGCTGTGTGAACGGCAAAAAGTCCTGCTGCCTCCACCATGTTCTCTTCTCATCCCTGGGCTACAACACCGCCAGTTGTTTCTCGGAAGTGCTGTTAGCACAGTCTACACTTGCTCCTGTGTTACTGGGGTTCAGTAATGTCAGCTGTTCCCCTGCTGTGTGAACGGCAAAAAGTCCTGCTGCCTCCACCATGTTCTCTTCTCATCCCTGGGCTTACAACACCGCCAGTTGTTTCTCGGAAGTGCTGTTAGCACAGTCTACACTTGCTCCTGTGTTACTGGGGTTCAGTAATGTCAGCTGTTCCCCTGCTGTGTGAACGGCAAAAAGTCCTGCTGCCTCCACCATGTTCTCTTCTCATCCCTGGGCTTACAACACCGCCAGTTGTTTCTCGGAAGTGCTGTTAGCACAGTCTACACTTGCTCCTGTGTTACTGGGTTCAGTAATGTCAGCTGTTCCCCTGCTGTGTGAACGGCAAAAGTCCTGCTGCCTCCACCATGTTCTCTTCTCATCCCTGGGTTACAACACCGCCAGTTGTTTCTCGGAAGTGCTGTTAGCACAGTCTACACTTGCTCCTGTGTTACTGGGGTTCAGTAATGTCAGCTGTTCCCCTGCTGTGTGAACGGCAAAAAGTCCTGCTGCCTCCACCATGTTCTCTTCTCATCCCTGGGCTACAACACCGCCAGTTGTTTCTCGGAAGTGCTGTTAGCACAGTCTACACTTGCTCCTGTGTTACTGGGGTTCAGTAATGTCAGCTGTTCCCCTGCTGTGTGAACGGCAAAAAGTCCTGCTGCCTCCACCATGTTCTCTTCTCATCCCTGGGCTACAACACCGCCAGTTGTTTCTCGGAAGTGCTGTTAGCACAGTCTACACTTGCTCCTGTGTTACTGGGGTTCAGTAATGTCAGCTGTTCCCCTGCTGTGTGAACGGCAAACAGTCCTGCTGCCTCCACCCTGTTCTCTTCTCATCCCTGGGTTACAACACCGCCAGTTGTTTCTCGGAAGTGCTGTTAGCACAGTCTACACTTGCTCCTGTGTTACTGGGGTTCAGTAATGTCAGCTGTTCCCCTGCTGTGTGAACGGCAAAAAGTCCTGCTGCCTCCACCATGTTCTCTTCTCATCCCTGGGCTACAACACCGCCAGTTTTTCTCGGAAGTGCTGTTAGCACAGTCTACACTTGCTCCTGTGTTACTGGGGTTCAGTAATGTCAGCTGTTCCCTGCTGTGTGAACGGCAAAAAGTCCTGCTGCCTCCACCTGTTCTCTTCTCATCCCTGGGTTACAACACCGCCAGTTGTTTCTCGGAAGTGCTGTTAGCACAGTTAACACTTGCTCCCTGTGTTACTGGGGTTCAGTAATGTCAGCTGTTCCCCTGCTGTGTGAACGGCAAAAAGTCCTGCTGCCTCCACCATGTTCTCTTCTCATCCCTGGGCTACAACACCGCCAGTTGTTTCTCGGAAGTGCTGTTAGCACAGTCTACACTTGCTCCTGTGTTACTGGGGTTCAGTAATGTCAGCTGTTCCCCTGCTGTGTGAACGGCAAAAAGTCCTGCTGCCTCCACCATGTTCTCTTCTCATCCCTGGGCTACAACACCGCCAGTTGTTTCTCGGAAGTGCTGTTAGCACAGTCTACACTTGCTCCTGTGTTACTGGGGTTCAGTAATGTCAGCTGTTCCCCTGCTGTGTGAACGGCAAAAAGTCCTGCTGCCTCCACCATGTTCTCTTCTCATCCCTGGGCTACAACACCGCCAGTTGTTTCTCGGAAGTGCTGTTAGCACAGTCTACACTTGCTCCTGTGTTACTGGGGTTCAGTAATGTCAGCTGTTCCCCTGCTGTGTGAACGGCAAACAGTCCTGCTGCCTCCACCCTGTTCTCTTCTCATCCCTGGGTTACAACACCGCCAGTTGTTTCTCGGAAGTGCTGTTAGCACAGTCTACACTTGCTCCTGTGTTACTGGGGTTCAGTAATGTCAGCTGTTCCCCTGCTGTGTGAACGGCAAACAGTCCTGCTGCCTCCACCATGTTCTCTTCTCATCCCTGGGTTACAACACCGCCAGTTGTTTCTCGGAAGTGCTGTTAGCACAGTCTAACACTTGCTCCTGTGTTACTGGGGTTCAGTAATGTCAGCTGTTCCCCTGCTGTGTGAACGGCAAACAGTCCTGCTGCCTCCACCTGTTCTCTTCTCATCCCTGGGTTACAACACCGCCAGTTGTTTCTCGGAAGTGCTGTTAGCACAGTTAACACTTGCTCCCGTGTTACTGGGGTTCAGTAATGTCAGCTGTTCCCCTGCTGTGTGAACGGCAAAAAGTCCTGCTGCCTCCACCATGTTCTCTTCTCATCCCTGGGCTACAACACCGCCAGTTGTTTCTCGGAAGTGCTGTTAGCACAGTCTACACTTGCTCCTGTGTTACTGGGGTTCAGTAATGTCAGCTGTTCCCCTGCTGTGTGAACGGCAAAAAGTCCTGCTGCCTCCACCATGTTCTCTTCTCATCCCTGGGCTACAACACCGCCAGTTGTTTCTCGGAAGTGCTGTTAGCACAGTCTACACTTGCTCCTGTGTTACTGGGGTTCAGTAATGTCAGCTGTTCCCCTGCTGTGTGAACGGCAAAAGTCCTGCTGCCTCCACCCTGTTCTCTTCTCATCCCTGGGCTACAACACCGCCAGTTGTTTCTCGGAAGTGCTGTTAGCACAGTCTACACTTGCTCCTGTGTTACTGGGGTTCAGTAATGTCAGCTGTTCCCCTGCTGTGTGAACGGCAAAAAGTCCTGCTGCCTCCACCATGTTCTCTTCTCATCCCTGGGCTACAACACCGCCAGTTGTTTCTCGGAAGTGCTGTTAGCACAGTCTACACTTGCTCCTGTGTTACTGGGGTTCAGTAATGTCAGCTGTTCCCCTGCTGTGTGAACGGCAAAACAGTCCTGCTGCCTCCACCATGTTCTCTTCTCATCCCTGGGCTACAACACCGCCAGTTGTTTCTCGGAAGTGCTGTTAGCACAGTCTACACTTGCTCCTGTGTTACTGGGGTTCAGTAATGTCAGCTGTTCCCCTGCTGTGTGAACGGCAAAAAGTCCTGCTGCCTCCACCATGTTCTCTTCTCATCCCTGGGCTACAACACCGCCAGTTGTTTCTCGGAAGTGCTGTTAGCACAGTTAACACTTGCTCCGTGTTACTGGGGTTCAGTAATGTCAGCTGTTCCCCTGCTGTGTGAACGGCAAAAAGTCCTGCTGCCTCCACCATGTTCTCTTCTCATCCCTGGGCTACAACACCGCCAGTTGTTTCTCGGAAGTGCTGTTAGCACAGTTACACTTGCTCCTGTGTTACTGGGGTTCAGTAATGTCAGCTGTTCCCCTGCTGTGTGAACGGCAAAAAAGTCCTGCTGCCTCCACCATGTTCTCTTCTCATCCCTGGCTACAACACCGCCAGTTGTTTCTCGGAAGTGCTGTTAGCACAGTCTACACTTGCTCCTGTGTTACTGGGGTTCAGTAATGTCAGCTGTTCCCTGCTGTGTGAACGGCAAACAGTCTGCTGCCTCCACCCTGTTCTCTTCTCATCCTGGGTACAACACGCCAGTTGTTTCTCGGAAGTGCTGTTAGCACAGTCTACACTTGCTCCTGTGTTACTGGGTTCAGTAATGTCAGCTGTTCCCTGCTGTGTGAACGGCAAAAAGTCCTGCTGCCTCAACTTTAATTTCCATGGGTACCTTCTGCTACCCATCCGGGTTCCAGTACCGTCAGCTGGTTCTCCGCAGTGCCTTTGGCCTAGGTGCCTCCATGTCGGTATCCGAGTTCCAGCAACGTCTGCTGGTCCTTGGTAGTGCTTTGGAGCACAGGTACCTCCTGCTTAGTAACCGTGTCCCAGTAACGTCAGCTGGTCCTCGGTTGTGCCATTGGCTCTTTTCCTTCTGCTGACCCTCCGGGTTCCAGCACAGTCAGCTGGTCCTCGTTACTTTCATTGGCTCTTGTACCTTCTGCTACCCATCCGGGTTCCAGTACCGTCAGCTGGTTCTCCGCAGTGCCTTTGGCCTAGGTGCCTCCATGTCGGTATCCGAGTTCCAGCAACGTCTGCTGGTCCTTGGTAGTGCTTTGGAGCACAGGTACCTCCTGCTTAGTAACCGTGTCCCAGTAACGTCAGCTGGTCCTCGGTTGTGCCATTGGCTCTTTTCCTTCTGCTGACCCTCCGGGTTCCAGCACAGTCAGCTGGTCCTCGTTACTTCCATTGGCTTTTGTACCATCACCAACAGGACAAAGAAGGTTAAGACAAACTACAAGATACAGAACAAGAGACAGAAGAACAATAAGCAGAAGATCAAAAAGCAGAAGAACATTAAGTATAAGACCAAAATGAAGAGCAAAATATATGCTCTAAATTCTAAGCAGAAGAAGACTAAGCAGTGTATGGGGGTGAGTCCGTTCCTCCTCGTGGTGCCCCTGGAAAATGCCTGATGCTGCTGCAGGCTAAACTGAACGCGGACAAATACTGTTGTAATTAAAATCTTTCGTGACAGCAAGAACGGAAGGATGAAAATTCAGAGTTTTACAGATTACAAGTACAGGAATGTCTGTCACAAATAAGAATATGATGAAAAGGATGAATAGGAAGAAGATGAAGAAGTAGAATATGAAGAATAATAACTGTTTAATAAGAACAATATAAGTAATGTTAACAAAAAGATGAATAGCAAGAAGTTTTAGAAGATTAAGAAGGTGAAGATGAAGAATAATTTGATGAGAAAGATGATGCTGCTGAAGATTATGAAGGAGAAAGTGTGTGAAAAGTTAAAAAGGTGAAGAGCATGGAAGTTGTGAAACAGACATATTTGACAAAATAGAAAAAAGGTTAACAACATTGTCAATTTCTTCGTCAATCCAAACGTATTTCAAAAAAAGAAATATTAATGCTATTCCATTGCATTGTGTTAAACATCTATGCCTTTAATGTCTCCTCAACCTCCCCCAATAAATTCTACATTACTCTTTGTTGTTTTCCTTCATGTACAATTAACCAACAAGGCAAGAATGGGTTTTTTTTAATTCCGATATTTTGTTCCCATAGACTTACATTGTATTTCCGGTATCGGTATCGGGTATCGCCGATATTTTTTGGGTATCGGCGATACCATTCCGATTCCGATACTTTTGGATATCGGAAAGTATCGCTCAACTCTAGCAGACACACAAAGAATGTGCTGAGCTTTCCAACAAGTCTTTTACATCAGAGCTAGATTCACTGTTCATTCACACTGGTTTGTGCTAAGGATCCTTGAAGAGCAGGAAACCCGGAGTGCTGTGATGTGCCTGGGAAAGATTATAGCAGATAGCCTACTCTCACAATCTCAAAGCCATTTACAAATTAAGGGCTCACTGACACTGCCATATAACACGGTCAAGTTGCTATCCAATGTTTTACCGGATAGCACTTGGCCCAATGTTATTCTATTCAGCATGATAAAATAATCACAGCATGCTTAAAGTGGCTCTGATATTCAGATCACGCGCATCCATATAAGTCTGTGGGAGTGGAGCGCCCCCAAGGGCCATGGGGTACTCGGTACCGGGCCGGCAGTTCTTAAAGGGGAAGTGTCACGGCAGCAGTGACCCTGTACGTGGCCCTGGGCATCAAATAAAAATGATGGAAGTGTAATGATGTAACAATAAAAGTTATAGGGGAATAGTTTGTGACGCCAGCAGTAGTATTCGGCAATAAAGGTGTTAGCCGATGCTGCTTAAGAGATCACTGGGGCTGTTGGTGATGCAGCAGACTTGTTACAGCTCTCCACGGGTAGAGCTAAGCCCTAGGGCAGTTAAAGTGTCAAAGATGATGGTGGTGGTTGTGGTGCAGGGCAGATGACGCAGTAAATAATTCTGAGGACACAGCAGGGTGCAGTCTCTTCAGTTTACTCACAGTTCTTTGGTACAATCCCCAGCCGGGGTGCTGTGCCCTCCGGTTATGTGGTTCAGACAGCTCTCAAGTAATTTGGGGTACACCGTGTCAGAACCCCCTTCTGATGTTCCTTTCCTGGCCATCTCTCTGCACTGGCTCTTGCCTCTCCTGCCCTGCGCCTTCACACACAGTGTCCCAAGCCAGCAGCCTTGGATCTTGTCAGGAGATGAGCTCTAGGTCCCCTTGGTCCTATCTGGCTGACTTTTCAGT
Organism: Oophaga sylvatica; assembly: GCA_033576555.1. Lineage (NCBI taxonomy): Eukaryota > Metazoa > Chordata > Amphibia > Anura > Dendrobatidae > Oophaga > Oophaga sylvatica. The sequence goes on from JARQOD010000007.1 coordinate 72,076,712, forward strand.
GAATGTGTGCAGATGTGGCTGTAGCACATAAAGATATTGCAGCCTCCGGTTAGCTAGCTGAGTCCTCAGTTTCTCCACTAGACTGGGTCCGGTCCCCTCACTGTGACCTGGTCCCTCCACCCGATTTCAGTCAGCATTAATACAGGCACCAAAGGTGGATTCCTCACTTCCCATGCCCATAGGACCCCTTCTTCCTCTCTCTTTCACTGAAGCTTCTCTCTCTTTCTTAAGCTTCTCTTTCTGTCTTTTCTGTCCTTCTCTCTCTTCTGTCCTCTGGTCCAGGGACGAGCTCCTCCCTATTCAAGTCCCCAGCACCAACCGTCTTCTCTCCTCCAACTAACTGTCACTAACTGTCTGTGTTTTCTCAGACCACTCACTAATATCCGCCCCTTCTCTACTTTCTCCACCCACACCCTCTACCTAGTGCCTCCCGGGCCCTGAGAGGTCTTGTGTTGGATGCAAGTGTGTGGGTTTTGGGTGATGTCCCCTCCTTACCCGTGATTGGAGCACCACACCTCCGACTGAGGTGCAGTACCTCTGTGGCGAATGGACCTCAGGGGTGCCAGAGGAGCATGTGAGACACTGGACTGTACTCGGATGTCATCTGAGTGCTGTCCGATGTCCACTCACAGAGAAAATGGGGAAATTACATTCTCCATCTTCTCCGCACTTTGCTGCAATTCTCTCATGACACATGACAGTTTGCCCCTGGAGCCCCCATTAGTATAAACGTCCCGATTCTCAAATGAGAGAATCTACGCCAGCATGAGCGAACCCTAAAATATAGAGTCTCCTGGAAAGTGGAGAGTAAAAGATTGGTGAAATGCAGGATACAAGTCATAAAAATACTAAAAATAACTTTATTTCTTATGTACATACACAGGATAGATTATTCTGAAAAGTTGCTTAACCCCTTAACCGCTGGAGCTTTTTTCAGTTTTGCATTTTCATTTTTTGCTCCACTTCTTCCCAGAGCCATAACTTTTTTATTTTTCCGTCAAGATGGCCGTGTGAGGGCTTATTTTTTGTGTGACTAGTTGTACTTTTGAATGACATCATTGGTTTTACCATGTCGTGTACTAGAAAATGGGAAAACATTCCAAGTGCGGTGAAATTGCAAAAAAGTGCAATCCCACACTTGTTTTTTTGTTTGGCACTTTTACTAGGCTCACTAAATGCTAAAACTGACCTCCCATTATGATTCTCCAGGTCATTACAAGTTCATAGACAGCAAACATGTCTAGGTTCTTTTTAATCTAAGTGGTGAAAAAAAATTCCAAACTCAGTTAAAAAAAAGTTGCGCCATTTTCTGAGACCCGTGGCGTCTCCATTTTTCGTGATCTCGGGTTGGGTGAAGGCTTATTTTTTGTGTGCCGAGCTGAAGTTTTTAATACCATTTTGGTGCAGATACAATCTTTTTTATCTGTTATTGCATTTAAATGCAATGTCGTGGCGACCAAAAAACTGTAATTCTGGAATTTTTTATTTTTTTCTCGCTACCCCCGTTTAGCGATCAGGTTAATCCTTTTTTTTATTGATAGATTGGGCAATTCTTAATGCGGCGATATCAAATAGGTGTATGTTTGATTTTATTTTTATTGTTTTATTTTGAATGGGGCGAAAGGGGGTGATTTAAAACTTTAATTTTTTTATATTTTTAAAAACTTTTTTTACTTTTGGCATGCTTCCATAGTCTCCATGGGAGACTAGAAGCTGCCACTACCCAATCGGCTCTGCTACGTAGAGGCGATGAGCAGATTGCCTCTATATTGCAGATTTACTCACTTGCTATGAGTGCTGACCACTGGGTGGCGCTGTCAGCAAGCCGGCACTGACAACCATATAGGTCTCCAGGAGACCTCCGGCTGTCATGCCAACACAACAGTGACCGGCAATCATATGACGTGTGTCACCGGTGAGCGTATTTCAGGCGCAAGTGCCGGAAGAGCTTGTTAAATGCCACTGTCAGTGTTTGACAGTGGCATTTAACTAGTTAATAGCTGCGGGTGGATCGCGATTTCATCCGTGGCTACTGCAGGCACATGTCAGCTGTTCAAAACAGCTGACATGTCCCGGGAAAGATGTGGGCTCAACACCGGAGCCCACATCAAAGGGAGGGAGTCCGACATCGGCGTAAATGTATGCCCGATGTTGGAAAGGGGTTAAAAATACTACATTAGTTATCCTTTAAAGAAATGATAAAATCCAGTTAAGAGTTATCTCTTTTTCTATTGTTGGATAACAGGTGGTTAACAGTGGCTAGATCTGGTTAAGACTACGGTGATATTTAATTTGCTTACAAAGTAGACATAAAGGAACATCCATAATCTCCTAATTATTGACGTGTCTTCAGCAATGCATCCTATCACATAAGCGTAAAGTACTTGAAGAGTTCTCCCCATGTGTTAACCATACTTGGCTCATCAAGTGATACTGTATTACGTGCTACTGATAGCTCTTCTGGAAAGTTTACATAGCGATCACAGTATCATAAACATTAAGTGTTTTTCTCGCAATGCATTAAGGCTACTTCATGTGGGAACAGAAATCTGTTGGAGATAAACCAAAACATCTAGCTTCTTTCTTAGGAATGTCATCAAGCATCTTTCGGAAGAAAGTAGCTACGGTACATGTCTATGGAAATTGATTTACAGGAACACATCGTAACAGAGATTTTTTCTTTACTTGGATAGACACAAATCCTTTAGGACTTTCACCTCTGGAAAGCTGACATAGAAATTTTAGGTTAAGCATGACATAAAAGCCATAACCTTGTAATTTACAAAAATTGGTATTGCATGTTAATAGTCACATTGATAGTCACAGTCTCGGTGCCCATGACAAAGAGATCCAATAGTGCCTAGCTTTGTGATTTACTAAAAATGGAAATAAAGTTATTGTTTTCCAAACCACCTTGTGCCTCACTTGGAATCCAGGCAAAGGTGACAAACTAGGTAATTGCCAACATTCACTGCTTTGTAGATGAGCCAAGAACTGGATCCCCAATTTCCTCTGGCATCTAATACCCAGGCAGATCATTCCCCAGCAATAGAAGTATAGAAATATGTACAGCTTCTAAGAAAACCTAAAATGTCACAATTCTTAGCAGCAAGGTCCCTGTTTTTTTTGGAGAGAAAGGTTGTTTCGTCATATATCCCAGTAAGTTATGTTTTGCTGTTTAATCATCTCCCTGTTTCAATTATGTCTACCTGCCTCAAACTAAATGACTCCCAAATTAGAGGATATTTTAAGGCCTCCCCCACCCCTGTTCTACACAGGATTGCCCTAAAACTACTCAAATTATCTTTTTCTGTAAATTATAGCATATCCCACTTGTTTTGCTGCCTGCCTGGTTCAAGGGTACACACTTAGAAAAAAAATTACTTTTTAGAGATACAGTAGGTGTTTCATTTCTACTCGGGTCATATATGACATAAGACCTATCTGTGAAGCCCTCTGCATTGATGGAGGTTCAGGTCAGTGCCTCTGCCATGGACACTGTGGTCAACAGCTGATGTGAGGTTAACCTGATAACACCAGTTTTTTATATAAAATCTGGAGACTGGGGTCTCAATCACTCTAGACCAGCGATTTTCACACATGAGGGAGCTTGCTGGAATCTGATGATCCTGATTCATTAAGCACGTGCACTTCCATGCACCTCACCCCAAATCTTACGCCAGTCTCAAACTGGAATAAAATTTATGGCATAAGAAATGCCACAGCTCATCAACAATTAGGCAAGCTGGGGCCTCACGCCTCCGCCGCACCTCTGTCCTGCCCTAGCTCTACCTATTTTGGCAGAGCTAGGAGAAATTGGCCTGAAAACACCAAAAGCCACAACATTTTTGGAAAACTACAAGTTACACAAAACATTTTGCAACTTTTGAAAATTCAGGTGAAATTGCTTTAGTCAATCAGAACCTGAATTCGAAGTCCATTAGGCAAAATGTCAAGACTGGAAAAGTCAATGCATGATGAAGAATCAGGCAGACGAGTCAAGGCTGGTAGTAGACAGACCTATGATGTCAGGGGAAAGCTAAGTCTTTACCAGTATACAATACATAGCAGAAAAGTATCTTTGCACATAAGTGGAGGCAAAAGTAACCTCTTGATCAGGTATTGGATTGGGAAATTAGACCTGAAATTGTAGTTGTTAATGAGATTGAGTACAGGAATAAGGGCAAAGTCAGACGGCCGTATAACATGGATTACGATCGCACTGCAGTGCACAGACTGGCAGACGGCTCTCCTGACCCAAGCGTGACAGCTGCATAGAAATACATGCTGTCACAGCCGGTCAGTCCGAGCATTGCAATGCGATCATGGTCTGTGTTACATGGCCGTCTGCCTGCGCCCTAAGAGTAAGGGAAAATAGTGTGGTAATTGCCATGTAATGTTCTTATTAAATGGTCACTTGATTATCATGGAAAGAGTTGTTTCCCTCGGAATTTTCAATAGGCCACATGGTTCTGTGGGCGAAACAGCAGTTTTACAGCAAATCTACATGATGGCTTGTTAAATATTGAAAACAAAGTCCATGCCAATTTCCCGACCATTAAGGAGGTCCCACAGTCGCTCTGCACAGAAAGAAACAGAGAGGCAGATGGAAATATAGTGGAGCAAAGGTGCACAAAGAACAGCCAAGATGAATTTGTAAAGTAGAAGTGGTGCAGCTTCAAAAAAGACCAAGTAGAAGGAAAATGCACCAAATTTACTATAGTGGCTAAAGTAGCATGATAAATTTGGATAATCTTGATATTAGACACATGTCTCATAACATGCCACCTCCTGATTGACGTGTGTTATACTAATTTTCTCACCACCATTTTTTTACTCATTTTAGTAGCACATTTTTTTCTAAACGAATCCCCTTTCCATTAAGATCACACCTACTTATTTAGTACAGTGTAAAAAAAAGTCTAAAACACAACCTAAATCTGGAGCACAACACGAATGACAGTTTGACGCAAATTGCGCAAAAATTATAGTAAATTTAGCTTTGTAAGCCATCCCCACCATTCTACGCCGCTATCCTCAAAAAAATGTTATTTAGGAAGTTTGGTATCTGTTCTCTTGTTCCAAGATTACTAGCGCATGCATACAGAATATATTTTATTTAAGCACAAAGTGTACTCATAGTCGAATCTGTTTATATCGCTGCTGTTATTATTGCTAAACTTTACTACATATAGATTATGTCAATGTTCCTTAAATTGCTTTTGAATTGCATCATATAGAATTTGGCCGGAGAATTATCCTATGTATATTTTAACATTTACATTCCAAAGACTAATAGCCTAAATAAGCACACAGCTCCCAGGCTTCTTCAACTCGAGAGCCGCTCTGTTTATGCTATCTGTAAATTAAAAATTAGCGTCTCAGACTGGAATCCTTGTATAAAGCACACGTATAAAATCATATTCGTAGCACTGGCGAATGAACCGGAGACATTCAGAAATACAGTTAACAATCGGTTTGTTTCAGACTCGCTTGATTTACCATTTACAGAATTATTACCAATAATATGATGCGTTTATTACCAGTAAAAGCCATTAGTGGGTCATTTTGTTCAGTTCATCATATGTGTCTTGAGACACAATCTGGCGTCTTGTAGATTTTCATACATTGATGTCACAGAGAATCAGACTATTCTTTAATTGATTATTTCTTGCCAGACTACTTTGATTAAAACAGGCTGTCCTATTTGCTATCAATATTACATTTTGCACTTTACAATCAGCGCACTGGAGAGACAAAAATGTATTCTCTCCATTTTAGCCTCATTAAATGTGAATATTTGATTCCTCTGAACACACTTAGAAAGAATATGTTGTGCTAATTTAAATCCGTCTGCTTTATTTTCTTGTAGTATTTAATGGACAATTTAGTATATTAGTAACTTACACATTATAGGACTGATACAGTCTGTAAATCAATAAAGAATTGTTCAAGATTGTAAAAAAAATATTTTTTTTCACCAATAATGCCATTTTAGTTCATGGGTCATGCCCGATTTTGAAGCTCAGTCGTACTCATTGGGCTCAGTTGTCAGTTATGCAAACCCATCTTGGACCAACTCTGTAAAAATTAATGTTAGCCTGTTGACCAGGACTTTAGCCAGTAATTTGACATCTACTGGAAGCAGAGAGATTGGCCTATGTGACTCTGGCCTAAAGCAGGGTTGGGCAATTAACTTTCCCTATGGGCCACATGAGAGCCTATGACTGTTGTGGAGAACCAAACCAATAGGCTGAAATTAATTCTGCTCAATATCAATATTAACATACCATTAATAATGATTATTTTATATTGATACTAATTGTATAATGTAATACTGAGTAGATTTAAGTATGCTGACACCCCTATATACAGTATGAGCCTGCACACAGTCCATCTATATATAGTATAAGTCTACACACAGCCCCTATATACAGTTTGAGTTCACACACAGCACAATACATATGCAGTATAAGCCTACACACAGTCCCTCTATATGCAGTATGAGCCATCATATAACCCCCAATATATAGTGAGCCAACACACAGCTCCCTATATAAAGTATGAGCCCCCACATAGACTTTTTATATACAGTGCGAGCCCTCACATAGCCTACCTATATAAAGTATGAGCTCTCACATAGCCTCCTAGATACAGTATGAGTCTCCACATAGACCCCTATACACAGTGTGATCCCTCACATAGCATCTTTATATAAAGTATGAGATCTCACTTAGCCTCGCGATATAAAGTATGAGCCCATTGGAATGCGCTTAGGAATTGCAATTCCTCTTAATATTGCAATACCACAGTACTGCAGTATATAATATTAGATATTAAATGATTGTAGGTTCAAGTCACTTAGGGGGGACAAAAGGTAAACTGAAAATTAAAAAATGTTATATGCACTGCTCACAAAAAGATGGGGATATTAGAGGAAGAATACTAGAACTCTATAGCGCCAGCTGCAACAGAGATACAAAGAGACTGGAAGAGTCACAGAAAGACAGAGAAGTGGACGTCCTTTGGCCATATCCCACACTGGAGACTGCTTCACTGTAAAGAAGGGATAGTGACTTGTAGGATGGCTGCTTCCAACAGGTAGTACAAGTTCTAGACCTCTTCCTCTCTGAAGAGGCAATTTGCATACTTAATTTCCCAGAGGATTATTGCACTGCAAATAAGCCTCCTTACATTGGCATGCCAGGGTCGTTATGTCACTCTCCATAAGGAGAAACGTTATCCTTTAGACCTCAGTCCAGAGCCTCTCACCTTGCCAAATCAGATCTCATACTTTGCACTGACCAGAGGCAATAATTGAAACATTGTGTGTAGAAAATTTAGATTGATTTGGCTTTTATCCTTAGTCATATTGCAAGGCTCATTAAAGGGTTGATCATGACTTGTAGGATCGCTGCTTCCAACTGGTAGTTTAGTCTTCTTCCTCTCTGAAGACGAGGCAATTTGCATCATTAATCCAGTCATTGTGACTCTGCATGAACAACACAGGCTTAATTTAATCTTCCTGGACAACAATGCTCTAGCTCATCGAGGTCGCATCCTTGAAAACAGCTGCTGGAGACTGGGGTACCTCAAATGGAGTGGCATGCACTTTCTCCATACCAGAATCCCATAGAAAACCTATGGGATAGTCTGAGTCACTGTGTAGAGGCTAGTAACTCTGTACCTCAGAACCTCAATGACCTGAGGGTCGCCCTGCCTCAGGAGTAACTAATGATCAAGGTCAAATGGCAAGTTATTTAGACATTGACATTTTTTGGGGGGTATACCACCACTAGTAAAGGGTGATTGGTTTGTGTACCCAAATGGTACCTGAACTCAGACCTCATTTAGATGAATGAGGGGCACGAATATCTGTTATTTACCACACTGTCATCTACAGTACTGTCATCGACAGCAAGGCAAACACAGGCTCTGATTGATGGTAAGATTATTACCGCTTGTCAGAGAACTGAGGTTCACATGCTGTCAGATGACAGCGTGATCCAGCAACTGTTACTGGCAGTAAAAAGTTAACCCCCAGTCACGGGCATCGGCTCATGAGACAGTACTACTCCCATCAGCTTACGCCTGCTGCCGCTGATAACAGCAAGAGCAGGCACCGCTGATGGTAGTATGCATCAGCCGGTGCCTGTGCTATAGAGAAATACATTTTTTTTTTAAAAATGACATGGCGTCACTTCTGTTTTTGATAACCAGTGCAGGCAAAACTGACAGTTGCAGGTTGAAACCCTCAGCTGTCAACTTTATCATGGCTGATTAACAAGAATAAAGATGTCACAAAGCCGTTTTTTTAATATTAATATTTAAATAATTTAAAAAAAACAGCGTGTGGTCACTCCAATTTTTGACAACCAGCCAAGCTAAAGCAGACAGCTGGGGCTGGTATTCTAAGGCTGGTAAGGGGTCATGGATACATGGATATTGGCCCCCCCAGCTGAAAAAGGTGCATCTATTAGATTAAAAAACAAAGAATCTCATGGTGCTCTCTGTGATCTTAATGAGGTCACTGCAGTTCATCGTCCTGGCTCACAATACAATGTTTTTAAATAACTTTAAAAAAAACTGCATGGGGACCCCTGTATTCTTGATAATCAGCCATGATAAATCTGACAGCTGAGGGTCAGTTTTGCCTGGCTGCTTATCAAAAATACAGGGAAACCCATGTCATTTTTTGGGGAGTCCCCCATTTTAATAACCAGGAAAGGTTAAGTATACAGCTGTGAGCTGATATTAATGGTCTGGGAACCTTTATGAATATTGACTTTTTCTCAGAATATTAGTATCAGACCCCAGCCATCGGCTTTCCCTCAGCTGTTTATGAAAGCTACGGTGGAGCCCTTTCCATTTTTTTCATTTATTTACTAATACAGTAAAATACACACCCAAGGTAACCTTAGTTTACAGCCTTCAGGTGTTCCAGCAGCTGGAAGCTTCAGTAACCTTAAAATGTCACTCAAAGTTTCAAGTTCTCACACTAGCAGTGCCGTCAGAAAGGTCCTGGGAGATCACAGCCAATGAACTCAGTTCAACTCACTAACATCAGCGTGAGCACTATTACAACTTTTCCCATGGTGCTCGAGCTGACTCCCAGGACCATTCTGATGATACCACTAACGTGTGTTGGAGGGGAGGCTGTATAGTCGCATCATGCAACAATGCAGCGTGACATCTAGATGTAGCAGAGCTAGACTTGTTGCGGGACAAATGGATTATTTTCTCTGTGGACAAGTAAGGAATGTTGTGGTTTATTATTTTTATTCTGTTACAGAAGATCATGGCTTCTGTGGACTAGCCAATGACGTATGTATGGGTTACCGTATTTTCCGGACTATAAGACGCACCGGACCATAAGACGCACCCAAATTTTCAGAAGGAAAATAGGGAAAAAAAAATGTGTCAAATGGGGGTCCGTCTTACAGTCCGAATTCAGCTTACCAGCGAAGGGATCAGCACAGGTAGAGGAGTGGTCACAGGGATCGTTCGGTGGTCCAGGCTGGTGCAGTGGTGATGCTCTGTGTTGCTGGGGTGCTCTGTGGGGTTTCTGTGCTGTGGGGTGGCTGTGCTGTAGGGTGGCTGTGCTCTTTGGGGTGGCTGTGCTCTGTGGGTGGCTGTGCTCTGTGGGGTGGCTGTGCTCTGTGGGGTGGCAATATACTTACAAATCCCGTGGCGGTGGTCCCATGGCGGTAGTCCCAATGCAGCCTCCCTGTGCTCTGGGGTGTGGTGGTGTCGAGGCTCTGTAGTGTGGCTGCAGCGGGGCTCTGTGCTGCGTGGGGGGCTCCGCCAGCATTTTGTCATAGCCAGAAAGCCCCCCGCAGCTCCGTTGCACTTGCTGGCAGGCGGAGGCCTCCGGAAGATGGCCGCCTGGGGCCTCCGGAAAGATGGCCGCGCATGCTCAGAGTGAGATCTTTGCAACAAGATCTTGTCCGGAGATCTCCGGAGACGAGATCTCGGGACGAGATCTCGTTGCCGAGATTTGAATTTGAGTATGCGCGGCCATCTTTCTGGAGGCCACCGCGTTGCAACAAGTGCAATGGAGCTGCAGAGGGATTTCAAGCCATGACAAAATGCCGGCGGAGCCCCACCACGCAGCACAGAGCCCTGCTGCAGCCACACTACAGAGCCCCAGCACCACCGCACCACAGAGCACAGGTAGGCTCATAGGGACCGCCGCCACGGGACCGCCGCCACCAGCGGATTTGTGAGTATGTTGCGACCATAAGACGCACCCACATTTTCCCCAAAAATTTTTGGGGAAAAAAGTGCGTCTTATGGTCCGAAAAATACGGTAATTTAGATTCCTTAAAGGAGTCTGTGTCATTCTTTCAATTAAAGTACTTTATTCTGGCTGTGTGTTTATTTAGAATGTAACTATAGGATTAGTAATGGATCGGCGTCTTATAAACGTCTCTCCATTAAAAATGGGAGGGACCCCACTATTTTTTTTATTATTATTTATTTAAATAATTAAAAAAACAACGTGGGGACCCCTCTATTCTTGATAACCAGCCTTGCTAACTCTGACAGCTGAGGGTTACAGCCCACAGCTGTCAGTTTTGCCTGGCTGATTATCAAAAATACAGGGGAACCCACGTCAACTTTTTAAAAAATTATTTATAGCTCAATTGAAGCAACTTTTCCTGGTGTCTGCCCCAAATTTTAGCTGTTTTGGCAGCTTTTTTGCCCCTCTGAAGGTGTTGTCTACGCGTTTGGTTTTGCCTAACATTGAAGTTAATGGGATTTGGGTATGTTAGCTGAACCGTTTGGCGAAAATGTTTGACAAACATCGGGACGTTCGCCGATCCAAACTGCACCTTGAAAGGTTCACTCATCTCTAGTAGCTACAAGGGATAGAAAATTCATAAAGATTTCACAGTAGTGTTGTGGGGTTATATACAGTGCAAGTGTCTAAGTATAAGACTGACCCAGTCAGTGCACAATAGGGCTACAGATCTCCCTTCTGTATCCGAATTAGATTTCTTGCAGGAAAAGGAGATATTTTTGTGCACCACGATACTGTGCCTTCCGGCATCTATTGAATACATCAAGCAGCATGGATTCTTGATCAAGGCATGTTCAACAAGTAAAGTTTGTGGATCATATGAGTTTTAGAAAGGTACATTATCACAGGCTGAAACTGATGGAACTACAGTATGATACAGCCAAACATCTTAATTTAGGCTTCATCCATACATCCGACACTTCAGACAACAATGTGCCAGAATGCAAATCTTAAAAGTTTATCCAACAGTCCACTGTGTGCCTTATAGCCTGTAATGTTGAGAACCATTTCATATGAAACAAAAAATAACAACATAGCAAGAAGAAGAAAAATGACATTCCACTTGAATGAAGAGGATCAGGGCACTTCAACATCTTGAGCTTACAAGCAGTTAAAGAGGCATATATTACAATAAGAACCATTATCTAAACATAGCTCAGCACTACCCACAAACCTACAATCAACAGTTATGCAATATTTGAACCAGTAATTGTCATTTCTATTTAGGAAGAAGGAGAAATAGTATGAAATTCAGTGGCAGTTTCAAAGGGATCCAAAATCAAAGGTTATTGTCCCATATGATACATTCATTAGTGTCCATCCAAGACAATAGGTTTTTACTAGAATTGAACAAATCACCTGCAGCTCCGTTCTTGGCCACCTGCTTGCTTCTATTTGGTCGGAAATCTTACGTGGGTGGCTAGTATTACACGCGGGTGTGATGAAAGTCATTAACATCAATGAGGTGTATCAATTCTTATGTGACTGTATGAGGCCAAGACAGCCCCAGAATAATTCGGACCAAAAAGAAGACCAAAGAGGAGCATCTAAATGACCAATTGAGCAATTGTGGAAGCAAGACAGGTAAGGGGGCAACAAGAAGAGGTGACTATGTGGGTGACTAGTATTACATGTGGGGTATGATGCACGCCATAGATGTCAATGATGTGCATCAATTCCCATGTGCCCGCGTGAGGTCAAGTTAGTCCCAGTAGAATCAAGACAAAAGAGAAGTCCAAAAAGGATCAATTAGAGTGCTGGTTAAGCAGCTGCAGGAGCAAGACAGATGACGGGGGGCCGAAGATAGATGAGTACATGGGTTATTAGTACCACAAGTGTGGTGTGATGCACGCCATTGATGTCAACAATGCGCATCAATTCCCATGTGACTGCTTGAGGCCAAGCCAATTCCAGTAAAATCCAGACCAAAGAGAGCAACTAGAGGGCTGGTTGAGCAGCTCCAACAGCAAGACAGGTGAGGTGAGGAGAGGCGAGTATAAGATTTTTTTGTTAACCCCTTACCTGCTGTCACGCTGTCTAATGATATGTATACAATGTCAGTAAACTATTAATACAGGAACAACACTCTATACAACAACTAGTATAGCAACATCAGCATGTAAGTATAGAATAGATTTACCTGACACGATATCTGCTGAACTCAGGGTTAATCTTGAGGACTTGATGAGCTGAAACAGGAAAGAGGTGGACCGGGATCTAACCTGACCCTAAACTGGGGTCCTAACTAATCCCTCACCTTGGAGGTACTGATAATGGTTCAGAGGTCCAAGTCACCAACCTAACCCTGTCTCCTATCAGACCCTGAACCCTGTAATCAGTCCTAAGAAGGATCCTGACTACCACCAAAGGGATATGGGCTGATCTTAGCTAAATACACAGATTAGACATATAAGACAGACAGGATAACACTCGCTTGCATACACACTCAAACACCAAAGGAACACAAATGGTCTGGGAAATAAACTCTAACCAAGTTGAGCTTAGAACAACTAAGGAGCTCACAACTAAAGTCTATACAGATTCATTCCTATCTGTGGTCTGCATGAAGGTTTCACTGGCAACTCCCCAAGCAGACAACCAGGAATTTAAAGGAAACCAATCAACAAATAATCAATTGCAGCCGGGAGAAACTGCACCCAGTCCCAGCACCGAGCACAGACAGAATTAACTCCCTAGCTGCCAAACACAAAGAAACAGCAGCTCAGCTGTGAGAAGTCAAAATGTGCAACCGCGACGATCTTCGTGGCAATGCACACATGACACCTGCTCACAAAATTCAGTTAAACAGCAGCCGATTGGTTGCCATTTAGCTGGATTTGCAAAAAAATTGTGTCACCAAAAACTAGTATTAAGCATCCAATTCTAGGGAAAAATATCTAACAAAATCGATTATTTTTCATCAATTTGCTCAACTCTAGTTTTTACAAGACTCCATGTTCGACCACTGAGATTTTCAAGATTGTCAAGGGTATAATGTTCTTGATGGAGTTAGCAGGTTCCGTAGTCATTTTATGATGTCTAGAAATGTTGATTACATTTTCAACAAAATGTAAAAGCATACCATGGCAGCCATCACATTTGTCTGTTGCTACATCTCTGTATTAGGCCTTTCTGTATTAAGATAAATCAGCACAAAAATAATATGTTCCTACATCCTAATTCACTATCTAGATGATTCTGTTATACTGTAGGTCTCAGTATGTGCTTCATAGTCAACATATAAAGAAATACTGGGTGGTTTTTATGATAAGCTTTATTTCTTTTCTTCATAACGATACTTAAATTTGGCATTAAATACATTTCTGCACATTTCTTTAAATTCTAAAATACGGTCTCTTGGTAGAAAAATCGAAATGGCTTAAATAGCTTTCAGATATCTTTCAAGCATTATGTAGACACAAGACAGTCATCATCCTGAAATGATGGGAATTTAATGGTATCCTTATGCCATTAACAAGAAACCTGTAGATTAAAAATACCATCTCTTGAATTTGCAGAGCATACAGCTTGGAAGCTAACAACCTTGGTTAAATTCCATTTACTGAACATGTGCAATATTTCAATTGTTAATTATTTGCGTTCTGTTACAGCATGTGATCATTATCAAGTGTTTCCTGGGGTCTAACAGAGTTATTGGTTTTCTGTATATTAAGCTGTCAGGCTTTAAAATTCGTTCTATTCTAATATTTCACTGTACGCAAAAGCAAAAAATATATCCCCTTGGTAACGTTTCATAATGTTATCTCATAGAAAAAGATTGTTTAAAAATCTTTCTATTTCTTATATTCACTATTAACATGTTTGAGTGAAAGATAACAGATAGAGCTAAAAATAATGTCTGCCGCCTTAGACCAGGCGCTAGGTCATGGTTTTAAATGATTCCATTATAGAGAAGTTCTTCTGCAGGCAGCTTTGCTTCTGGCTACAGTTGTATGGAAGCAGTTTATATTTAACACTAATATGGACATTGTATTAAATGGCGTAAGACCTTCAGGAGTGAACATTTTCTAGGCATATGTACAAAAATCTATGTAGTTTCAAATATTTTAATTTCTGATTATGTTTATTGGTTATTATTAGTGTTGAGCGATACGATACCGCAAGTATCGGGTATCGGCCGATATTAGCTCTATCGGACTTTCGATACTTAGTTCCGATATTTTCGTCTTATCGGATACCGGAATCGGAATTGTCACTGTCACTGTCAGTGTCCGTCGGTCGGGTCTGTCAGGAGTCAGCGGCACTTACCTGGCAGAAGATCTCCGGCGGTCACGGGCTGGACTGCTTGATGGCCGCCATCATCTTTCCCCGGCAGTCACATGCAGTTTCTTGCGATAACTGCAGTGACTGCTGGGTAATCCGGCCGTAAAGCAGTCAGTCCAATGACATCACCGCCGGGGAAGCAGGTAATCAGCTGTGCTGCGTCGAGATGACAGGCTCTGCCTGTCAATGCGATGTAGCAGAGCTGGATCGTCGTGGGACTGTCGTTACTATGGATTGCATTGGACAGGTGGTATACTGTTGGTTTGTTTTTTTTATTTTTTTACAGGAGATCGATGGCGTCGCAGGAATGAGTGTATAATAAAATTAATGAAAACTGTGTTGTCTCTTTTATTTCATTAAAATACTTTTTTCTTGCTGTGTCTTTTTTTTTATACATTTAAAAACTTTGGGATTAATAATGGATCGGTGTCTTATTGACACCTCTCCATTATTAACCGGGCTTATTCTCACCGTGCAATTA
>JARQOD010000007.1:72091879-72119530 GCA_033576555.1 Oophaga sylvatica
ATAAAAAATAAGAAAATAAAGATTGTTTTCTGCTGTTGTGTGAGATGCTCGAATTAACATCTGTATTTTCTCCGGTGAGTTTTCTAGATTCTCAGTGAGGAAAATAATTGTTTTTGACATTATTTGACTTGCTTGATTCTTGCAGCCTGTAATTAGAGGCCTAAAGCTGTATTATTTTCTCTGCATAAAGCCCGCATGTGTGGGAACTGGATGGTTAATTGCAAACACATTTGACAGGATATCCCTAAATTCACACCAGGACACAGCTGACTAGTTTTATGATGTACTCCAAGGAAGAGCAAGATGTAAATAGAGGAATATATGTAACATCCTTCATATGTTATGTGCTAGACTGGGAATTAAGAGGTTTAGAGATATGTGTTAATAAATATCACGGTTGCAATAATTGTTTAGCAGATTTTATAGAAAATATATGAAACAAAAACTTTAAAAAAATCCCAAAGTTTTTGAAGAATTGTATTGCTCCGAGGATACAAATAGCCTAACAGAAAATATTTCATATTTAAAGTGTAAAATGGCATTTACTTTCCAATTTATATTAGAAAATATAAGGTCCTTTGTAGGGATGGGAGAAGTAATTTGCCAAGTTTTTTTTCTCAACAAAGCCATGGGCAGAAGGCTGGACGAGGTTACTCTTCCCTAGGCGTAATGCTACTAGGGTAAAATAGCTAGGGTAAAAGGTTCCTCTGTAACAGGACAAGTTTCTTTTTTGCCATTAAGTTCACACAGAAATCTTTTTTCTGTTTGTAAAAAATGGATGCAAATTAGGCATCTAACAGAACAAAAGATCTAATAGAGATGAATGAATCTGGCAAAATTTGAATTCACCTGTTCATGTGGATTTTCACGGGGAATTCGATTCCCAAAGATGTTATTCTCAGCAAATTTAATGTCCCTTGTCATGCTCTTGGGTCTTAGCATAAGATACGCAAGAGCTAAAGAATAACAAAACATTACTTATACTCACCCTACCGCTCACAGCTCCATCCCCTCCCCGCATCCCTCGCCATTCCACCCCGTCACCATTCCTTCTTCTCACCGCCACCGGCTTGCTTGATTGTCCTCAAAGCAGTAAGGTCATTTAATGCATTACTTGTCACAAAAACTACAAACAAGAGATATTTAGCTGTATCTTGTTTATTCGCATCTCACATTGTGAAAAACTATCCAGAACAAAGTGAGTTGGGTTTCAGATATTGTTTCATTTCGCACTGATACTTGTGAATCTATCAGAACAAATGAGACTTGGGTTTCTGTAATGTTTTTATCTGCACTGATACATTGTACAAACTTCTGGGCAGGAGGGGATTCGTGTTGCTGATTTGATCATTATCTGCAGTTATATTTAACAATTTCCCAGAATTGTATATAGCGATTGTTGTGATCACAGTACTCGCCGCACTCATATGTGAACCCCGCACTTAATAGCGTGTGAGCTTTACATCCAATCCTAATTAATGAGTCATCTCTTTCATTTTTATATTTCTTTTGTCTTATTTGTACTATGTTATGTCTTACTCATTGTGCAATAATGACACATTGTGGCTATTTAGTGCGCTTCTCCTTCTAAGTGATCTCCATAGCTACCAGTTTCTCTGTTTATATTCGTGTTCCACGTATTCCCTGATATGTTAGAGCTTTAACTACCAGGTCCGCTATCCTGAGAGCACCTGACAATTATTTGGAATTATGGACAGGTAATATATGGTGTGAAGACTATCACTTTTGTTTGCTTTATGCTCCCATGGTTTTACCTATTTGTAACTTTTGCTGCATATAAAACTCAGCTCTACCAATAATCAGATCTCTCCTGATGAAGCCACTGTGTGTGGCGATACGTGTTGGGTTTCTTTGTCGACCATCTCCTTGTCTCCTGATATAGTTGGTTAAATTTGCTCTTTAATTTCTTTTTTAACCTATGGATTGATTTCACCCTTATTCATAGCGTGACTTTACTCTATTTGTCCACCTTGCATGGTTTTTCTATCTTGACCAATATTGCTGTTGCTGCTACGAACCTCTAGCATCTTGTTTTCTTTTCCTATTCTCTCATCATCCCTTTTAGGCTCTAAAAGATTATATGTAAGGTTCTATGTATATATTCCTGAAACTCAGTTTGTTCGTCAGCCATTTTACTTTCTGTCTTGCTGCAGCTATCTTGCCCTCAGTCAAAATGGAGTTTCCAGCTTGCATGTTCCCGCCCTGATTCTCTCCTTTGCTTCTTAAGCAGCCACAGCTGAGCAATCAGTGCTTCAGAACCTAGCCTGCAGTGAACCTGTGACTTGACTCCTGTAAGCCTTGGACCTTGTACTCCAGCTATTCCTACTGAGGAACTCTGAAGCACTTGTGGACTCTGAACCCTGCTCTTTGAAAGACCCACGTTTGCATGGACTTACGGTAACAGAGAAGAAGATCCTGAATCTGTATTGGAGAGTGATTGCTGAGCTTGGATTACTCTGGCCTGCTGTGTCTCCTGTTTCTGTGTCTGCAAACTGTGTGACTATTTCTGCCAACTTGTATGAAGTAATACAGGACTTTTCTATATCAAACCTGTGACTCCTGTGTTTTCATCGCACCCAAGCACAAGACGCTATATGAACTGTACTACATACATTACAAGATTCTGAAGCCAAAACGTTAGTGTCTGCTGGGTCTGGAAGGCTGTGTCTGCTGTACTGTGGATATCAGACGTCCGGTTGTACTTTCTTGATGACAGTGGTTGTGACTTCTCACAACCATTCCAGGTGAGCAATTCCCTTAAGTGTTTTCTTTTTGCAGTGTTACCACAGGTAAACACTATTGTTTTTTTTTTTTTTCCTTTCTTTTCTCTTTTTTGTCTGCTGTAACTCTGGATATCAATGTCTGGTTGAAACTTTCTGTGATGACAGTGGTTGTGACTTCTCACAACCATTCCAGGTGAGCAGTTCCCTTAATTTTTTTTTCTCTCTGCAGTGTTGCCACAGGTGAACACTATTGTTTTTTTTCTCTCCTCTTTTTCCAGTAATCCTGTCTTAAAAGATCTGGAAAATGGAGGCCCGCATAAAGGAACTTTGCGGAGTGACTGATAATATCCTTGCAGATTTGCAGAATATAAAGACCCGTTTTACAAATCTACAGGACCTCAATAATCACAATTTGCAAGTGGTTGGACAGACTACCCAGGATTTGCGAGCCAGGATTGAGGTTCTAGAGGGGCGAGTCCAGGCTCCTGCCGTAGCCCCGAGTGCTGGGATTCCCAAGTTGCCCCCTTTTCGTTTTGGCGGTGAACTGAGAAATTCAGGGGATTTATTAATCAATGCAATCTTTTTTTTTCTGCACATGCTTCACAACTTCCCACTGAACGATCTAAGGTGCTTACTATAATTATGTTGCTTACCAACAAGGCTTTAATGTGGGCAAACCCTCTGATTGAGACTGAGGATGATTGTTTGAATCACCTTGATGATTTTATTTCAGCCATGGGGCAGGTGTTTGATGACCCCAATCGAGGTGCAACAGCTGAAGCAGCCATGTTAGCTTTGCGCCAAGGTAAGCACTCGGTAGCTGAATATGCCTTGGATTTCAGGAGATGGGCCCTTGATACCACCTGGGACAGTTCCGCCAAAAAATCTATTTTTCGAAAGGGGTTATCTCCACTGATTAAGGATGAACTTGCTCGTGCCGACCCTCCCACTGCGTTAGGTGACTTTATTAACTACTGCATCCGTATTGATACTCGTCTGACTAAACGCAGGCAAGAGAGATGGTTCGAAAGCAATCGTACTAACTTTTTCCTACCTTCCTCTCCAGCTAAGGAACCTTTGAGTAGGATTACACGGGAACCTGAACCCATGCAGGTAGACTCTTTACAACGACGGGTTAGTGATGCACGCAAGGAACATCGTTTTAAGGAGAATCTATGTTTCTATTGTGGTAAGTCAGGGCACTTCATTATAAACTGCCCCAGCCGTTCTCTAAGACTACTGCAGCACTCATTCATTGTGAGTGTTGCGAGAGGGGATCTGTCAGGTCCGAGCCTCAGGCTCCAGAGAGATCTGCAGCAACAGATCTTGATTTCTCGGACTTAAACTCCGTTACCTCTGAGGACGTTGACTGTGTAAACGCTGCCATTTTTCAAGTTTCCTCAGCGGTGTCCCAGCTGAGTTGTAAGAAAAACAATTCTCATTGCTTTCTTTCCATCAAACTCTGGGTTGACTCAGCTTGGGTGTCTAGCTCTGCTATGATCGACTCAGGGGCAAGTGGAAATTTTATGGATGTCTCCTTTGCTCTGAAACAGGGAATACGTTCAGTGAAGAAGGCTACTCCAGTACAGATGGAAACTGTGGATGGCTCCCTGCTGACCTCTGGACCAGTGGATCAGGAAACAGAGCCTTTGAGGGTTCTTATGGGTAAAGATCATCAAGAGAAACTGTCCTTTATGCTTATCTCTTCTCCCCACTTTCCCATTATTCTAGGGCTACCATGGCTGCAGGCTCAGAATCCTACCATTAACTGGGAGACCAAGGAATTACACTTTCCAGAGAAACAGATGAGTCCAAAAGTTTCAGCTTGCTCTGTTCCTAAAGGAATCATGTCAGTCCCTGAACTACCAGCTGTATACCAGGACTATGTGGATTTATGTGACAAGAAGAACGCTGACCAGCTTCCTCCTCACCGTCCATATGATTGTCCAATTGAATTATTGCCTGGAGCAGAGATACCTTTTGGTAAGATCTACCCCCTGGCGGGGCCCGAGCTAAAGGCTTTAAAGGATTACATAGATGAAAATCTAGCCAAGGGCTTCATACGCCCCTCTTCATCTCCTGCAGGTGCACCCATCTTCTTTGTAAAGAAGAAAGATGGATCTCTGAGACCATGCGTAGACTATAGGGAACTCAATAAGGTTACTATTAGAAACCGTTATCCATTGCTTTTAATCCCTGAGTTATTGGAGAGAGTGCGACATGCCAAAATTTTTTCTAAACTAGATCTTCGTGGGGCCTATAACTTAGTCCGTATTAGACCTGGGGATGAATGGAAGACTGCATTCAGGTCACGCTATGGACACTTTGAATATCTAGTTATGCCTTTTGGTCTGAGTACCGCCCCAGCCACTTTCCAACACTTGGTGAATGACATCTTCAGGGATCTCCTAGATACATTCGTGGTAATTTATTTGGATGATATTCTAATTTTTTCTAACTCCACAGAGGAACATCATGGACATGTGAGAATGGTCTTGGAACGTCTAAGACAAAATCATCTTTACATCAAACTTGAAAAGTGTGAATTCCATAGGACCGAAATTCAATTTCTGGGGTATGTACTGTCTACACAAGGAATTAGTATGGATGGAAGCAAAACCCAAGCCATCAAGGATTGGCCAAGTCCTAGAAATGTGAAGGAGGTACAGCGCTTCATCGGGTTTGCCAACTTCTATAGACGTTTCATTAGAAATTTCTCTGAGGTAGTGTCACCTATCACTCAACTTACCCGGAAAGAGTCTAGGTTTTCCTGGACTCCCCAAGCCCAGGAAGCATTTTCCCATCTAAAAGATAAATTTACCACTGCACCTATCCTAGTACATCCCAACCCCGAGCTTGCCTTCATAATAGAGGTGGATGCTTCAGACTGTGCCGTTGAGCTATACTCTCTCAGAGAACAGGTGAGAAGAATGTCTTGCATCCCTGTGCCTTCTTTTCCCAGCAGTTGTCTTCGGCTGAGAGGAACTACGATGTGGGCAATAGAGAGTTGTTGGCCATTATTGCGCCTTCAAAGAATGGAGACACCTTCTTCAGGGAGCTGCACAGCAAATAGTCGTCCTGACAGACCATCGTAACCTTGAGTTTATCAGGTCGGCTAAGTGCCTGACTCCGCACCAGGCTCGCTGGAATCTTTTCTTAAACCAATTTAATTTTATCATTTCTTATAGACCAGGATCGCGCAATGGAAAGGCTGATGCACTCTCTAGGATTTACTCAGCAGAGACACGTCCAATTACTCCTCCTAAGACTATTCTTCCTGACTCTAGATTCCTAGGAGTAATTCATAATCAAGACCTACTTAAGGACATCAAGGAAGCATACCATGCGGATTCCTTTTTGGCACAACCCCCAAGGGACGTAAGTCTTGTCTTTAAGAATGGTGTGTGGATTCAGGGACAACGTCTGTATATTCCTGAAACAGTCAGATTAAGAGTATTGCAACTCATTCACGATTCCAAGATAGCTGGGCATAGAGGAATTCTAAAGACACAGGAATTTCTTTCTCGTTTCTTTTGGTGGCCCACTTGCAGGAAGGATGTTTTGAATTATGTCACTTCATGTGAGGTCTGTGCAAGATGCAAAACACCTCGCTCCTCACCAACTGGTCTGTTACAGCCTCTTCCCACCCCGTCCCGCCCGTGGGGATCCATTTCTATGGACTTCATTGTGGAGTTACCAACCTCTCAGGGGAAGAACACCATTCTAGTGGTGGTTGACCGTCTAACAAAGGCAGCTCATTTTATCCTTGTGTCGGCTTACCCACTGCAAAACAGACATCAGATTGATGATTAAAGATGTGTTTCGCTTACATGGAGTACCGGATGAGGTTATTTCGGATCGAGGGGTGCAATTCACTTCTAGGTTTTGGCAAAATTTCTGTGCAGCATTGGACATTAAAGTAAACCTTTCTTCTGCTTTTCATCCCCAGACTAATGGACAGACCGAACGAACCAATCAAACCCTGGAGCAGTATCTCCGCTGCTTTATCTGCCACCTACAGGATGATTGGGTGGATCTACTTCCATTAGCTGAGTTCTCGTATAACAACTCTCAGAGTGCCTCCACTAAGCAGTCTCCTTTTTACTCTAATCTAGGTTATCATCCTAACATTCTACCACGATTTCCCATAGAAACGCCTTTACCAGCAGTGGCTGAAAGAATCACTGTCTTTACAGAAGAATATGGATCTTCTAAAGGAAAATCTGGAATCGGCTCAAGAAAGGTACAAGAAAGCAGCAGATAAATTTCGTAAACCTGCACCAGCTTTCAAGGTAGGAGACTTGGTCTGGCTGTCAACCAGAAATCTTAAGCTAAGGATTCCATCGTCTAAGTTGGGACATAAGTACATTGGACCCTATAAAATCAGTAAAATTATAAGTGCCGTTGCTTGTCGTCTTCAACTGCCCAGAACTATGAGAATCCACCCTGTCTTTCATGTATCCCTACTAAAGGCTGCGACACCCAATACGTTTCCTGGACGTTCCTCTCCTTGCCCTGACCCAGTGCTAGTCGATGGTCAGGAAGAATTTGTGGTGGAAAGGATTTTAGATTCCAGGTTGTATAGAAATCAGTTACAATATCTGATTAAATGGCAGGGCTACCCAGTGGAGGACAACTCATGGGAACCGGTCAATAACGTTAATGCTCCTCGCTTGCTCCGTCAGTTTCATCAGAGGTACCCACACAAGCCTGGTCTGATGTCATCCGGAGGTTGTCCTTAAGGGGGAGTAATGTAAGGTTCTATGTATATATTCCTGAAACTCAGTTTGTTCGTCAGCCATTTTACTTTCTGTCTTGCTGCAGCTATCTTGCCCTCAGTCAAAATGGAGTTTCCAGCTTGCATGTTCCCGCCCTGATTCTCTCCTTTGCTTCTTAAGCAGCCACAGCTGAGCAATCAGTGCTTCAGAACCTAGCCTGCAGTGAACCTGTGACTTGACTCCTGTAAGCCTTGGACCTTGTACTCCAGCTATTCCTACTGAGGAACTCTGAAGCACTTGTGGACTCTGAACCCTGCTCTTTGAAAGACCCACGTTTGCATGGACTTACGGTAACAGAGAAGAAGATCCTGAATCTGTATTGGAGAGTGATTGCTGAGCTTGGATTACTCTGGCCTGCTGTGTCTCCTGTTTCTGTGTCTGCAAACTGTGTGACTATTTCTGCCAACTTGTATGAAGTAATACAGGACTTTTCTATATCAAACCTGTGACTCCTGTGTTTTCATCGCACCCAAGCACAAGACGCTATATGAACTGTACTACATACATTACATTATATTTATTGCACACCCATTTTTCAAATATTTTTTTTTAATTGTATAACATCATCATCATTATTGGGGTATTGCTTTTTTTATTTTTGTGTGTTCCAACTATCTTTACCCATTATTTTGGTTTGAGGACGTGGTTCCTTCTTGCTCATTATCTTGGGTTGAGATACTGTATGTTACCATACATACCTTTGGTGGTTTTAATCTCTGCACTATATTTGTTTTATAATAAAGGTAAAATTTTTTTGATGTGCAGATCTCCGTTTGCATAAACTTTTTGTTTTCCAACGTCATTACGTCATGACGTCCAATGTGGCTTTGGGTACGCATGCATAGAACTGTCCCGGACACCATCAGTCCCAGCCTAGCCTAGTGTAAAAAGCCTGGAATTCCAGCACTCATTGCAGTGATAAGATGTGACAAAGACTGGACAGTTTTTTTTAACCTTTTGATGTCACTTTACAGTTCAGAAAAATGAATTTGGCTATTTTGCTGAATCCATGTAGAAGTGAAATACAACAATCTGCCTTTTGGCAAATTCTCTTTTTATAGTATTCAAGTAGCGTTCAATTCAACTCGAATATTTTCGCTCACTCATCTCTACTATCTAGGAATTACCACCTGAGAGAAGGACGACCCCATAAGTCAATGTCCTAACCTTGTAACACAAACAGGGATACATGACAAGCCAGAAACCTTCCCTTAATCAATGTATGACCCCCTTTCACACATTCAATTTTCTCCTATATATTCTATCTGTAGTTTTCAGCAACAGAACATGCATCCATTATAGTTTATGAGGTTGTTTGTATGTCTGTTTCTTTGCAGACCGAGTAGCCAAACAATAAAAAAATGGAGATGTTTATTTTGGACCCTAGTCATGGATCAAGGGCACTAATACAATTTTACTGTAATATTATGGGTGATTGAAAAATACATTGATGGCATCCTAATGACATCCTAGTGCTGTCCGTTTTTCACTAAATTATACATAGAAGAAATTTGAGAAATTTCCATAATTATTTTATTGTATCACTCATGGTAAAAACTGTGTAAATCTAGAAGTGGAAAACAGGGTGCACAATAGGGGTGAAAGTCAATGTAAGGAAAGTAACACTCACCTGATGGAGTTGTAACAGGCACAACTCCTATGTAGGCATGAAGAAAAATAAATCCTCCAGAACAGGGTTCCCCAACTCCAGTCCTCAAGGCCCATCAACTGGTCATGTTTTCTGGATTTCCTTTGTATTGCACAGGTGATGCAATTATCACCTGGGCAATACTAAGGAAATCCTTAAAACATGACCTGTTGGTGGGCCTTGAGGACTGGAGTTGGGGAGCCCTGCTCCAGAAGATATTGGATTCAGTTGGATGGATATGTAGGTGGCCTGCCGCTGCTGGAGTGAATAAATTCTTGAGAAATGATGAGGAGTAAAAAAGGCTTTTTATTCACTTTTCTTTCTTTTTTTAGTAAAAAGTCTTTTCCTCATCATTTCTGAAAAATATATTCTCTCAAGGTCAAAAAAGACATACTGTCCAAACACTGAAGAAAATCTGATCCAAATCACTGACTAAAACTAAAATCATTCAGATTTTCTGATACATCAAAATAATGGATGCGCTAAAATGGTCTAAATCAAATTAAAGATGGCTGAGTGAGACGCTTTGGGATGATCTGGAGGAAGTACTGGTTCAGCTTAACCACTTAACGACCGGCAATATGCATTAAAACAGCGGTCGTTAAGGGTACTTATTACCTGGTGATTGAGAAAAAGGGAATAGGGCTCTTGGGTGGTGGCGATTCCGGCGGGTGTCAGCTGTACATGACAGCTGAAACCCTGCAGTATCGGCCCTGGCCAGTTTTGCAACCGATCGGTGCCGATTAACTGATTAAATACCGCTGTCAATCGTAGCATGGTATTTAAGTTGTTGCAAGGGGGTCACAAGACCTGCTTAGTAACCATCAGACCCCTGCGATGAGAATCGCTGGTCCTGATGGTTACCATGGTACCCTGAGCTCATGTGATGACCCCAGGGTACGGTGGCCTGTGAGAGCCTTGGTAGAAGACAGCCACTTTTTCAACAGAAAATGAAGTGAGATCAGTGGATTGTCACAAGCCTGACATCTCAAAAGTCAAAAAATCCAAGGCCAAAGTCACATTGTGAGTAGAGATGAGCGGATCTGGCAAAAATTGAATTCGCATGGACAGACCCCAGAGCGTAATAAATATAAGATATAAAATATTAAAAAATAATCATCTTACCACTCACCTCTAGGGTCCTTCTGCTCTTTACCCTCATATCTATCCAGTCCTTGTCTTACTTTCAGATCACTGTCGCGAGCGCTCGGATGGGACATCCGGCTCTGATGAGGCCCAGGATGATTCTGCGTAAGCATGTGTAAAATAACAGTGTCATGATAACGGGACATGCCGTAACCATGTACGCACATGCACAGTACCATCCTGACCCTCAACAGAGCTGGAAGTCTCAGTCTAGCATGAGAGTTCCAGGGATTTTGTGCACTTATGCCAGTGACAAGATGATGCAACGATGACCAAGTTGATGAGGCATGGGAGGCCAGTGAGATGAGTATAGGCATGTTTTAGCTTTTTAACCTTTTGATGGCCTTCGCCCTTTTTGCTTAATCCATGTGGAACCAACTTACAAAAAAAAAAAATCAGCATTTTGGTAAATGTGAATTTTTTGAAATATTCAAATATAATTAAATTCCCCTAAAAAATATTTGCACATCTTTACTTGTGAGATATATTTTGTGTCCCAGTGCAGAGGAATTAGTGCATTACTTGGCAGTTAGACATTTGAGTGCACATTCAGACTCCACCAGAGGGGGAGCTGCTTTTACAAACCAAGAGGGAGACCGCTCTATGACACCGAGAAGAGCCAATATAGTATATACACAGATGTAATCGTGACACAACCTTTTTAAGATTCATAGCTATTATATTGCTCAGAAAACACTTTGCAGCCCATAACCACCGAGAAGAATGAAATAGTAATAACACGTTAGACCATCAATAAAATACACATTACCAAAGCACAAATGCGATAAGTACATATGAAACATGTATTCCCGTTGGCAATCTGTCATTGTGAATAATCATTTTCACACCTCTTACCACACACATTCATATTCATCAAATAAATGCATTAAGATTTCACCTCGGCATTAAAACCAGCTGAGAAGAAAATGGATTTTAATATTCATCCAGCAATATTAACATTTTAAATGACCACCAACAAGCTGTAAGCAGCGCATGAAAACTTTGCATTTCTTTCAGCGATTAGTTCGACTTTGTAGCTAAATTACTGAGCTCTTCAGACTTTCCAGTCAAAATATGGCTTTAATTATAGGGATTTTTTTGTTAATTATTACTCAACTTTAGGAGAAAAGTGTAAAAAAGTTCCCCTTAGATTTCTTTTCTTAGATTTATTGTATGTCTCAGTGACTGAACAAATGACTTTCAGCTGACATCTGAGCCAACAAGTTATCTAGAATAAAATTTTACTTAATACCTTAACATCAATAATCTGTGCTGAGGAACATTGATTAAGATACGCTGATCAATAGAGAATTACCGAGTTGTAACTGTAACTTTGCCAGGATTTTATACTAATACTGATGACCTTCTTGTAACTGTCAGTCTTCGAATTTTACCTTTTATATAGAAATGTTCTGTTTCATCTATTTGTGTCGAAAATGGAGTTTATGTGCAAACCAAAAAGGGGGATGTTCAATGGGAGAGTATAAATGATCAAACAGGATCTGAATGATTGGAACTCTTCTTATAGTAAAATATGTAATAAAATATTATATAAATATGCGAACATATGAATATAGCTACACTAGCAGGTATATTAGCATATTTGTTCTAGATGCTCCTAACCTACAGTACAGACCAAAAGTTTGGACACACCTTCTCATTCAAAGATTTTTCTGTATTTTCATGACTATGAAAATTGTAGAATCACACTGAAGGCATCAAAACTATGAATTAACACATGTGGAATTCTACATTACACTTTACAAAAAAGTGTGAAACAACTGAAAATATGTCTTATATTCTAGGTTCTTCAAAGTAGCCACCTTTTGCTTTGATTACTGCTTTGCACGCAGAAAAGGTGAACGGATGGACTCTACATGCCTGGTTCCCACCGTGAAGCATGGAGGAGGTGGTGTGATGGTGTGGGGGTGCTTTGCTGGTGACACTGTTGGGGATTTATTCAAAATTGAAGCGGTGAGCGGTCCAGCTCACCCCAAACCATCTCGATTAGCTTCAGGTCTGGTTACTGTGGAGGCCAGGTCATCTGGCGTAGCACCCCAACACTCTCCTTCTTGGTCAATAGCCCTTATACAGTCTGGAGGTGTGTTTGGGGTCATTGTCATGTTGAAAAATAAATGATGGTCCAACTAATCGCAAACCGGATGGAATAGCATGCCGCTGCAAGATGCTGTGGTAGCCATGCTGGTTCAGTATGCCTTCAATTTTGAATAAATCCCCAACAGTGTCACCAGCAAAGCACCCCCACACATCACACCACCTCCTCCATGCTTCACGGTGGGAACCAGACATGTAGAGTCCATCCGTTCATCTTTTCTGGATGCAAATCAGTAATCAAAGGAAAAGGTGGCTACTTTGAAGAACCTAGAATATAAGACATATTTTCAGTTGTTTCACACTTTTTTGTAAAGTGTAATGTATAATTCCACATGTGTTAATTCATAGTTTTGATGCCTTTAGTGTGATTCTACAATTTTCATAGCCATGAAAATACAGAAAAATCTTTGAATGAGAAGGTGTGTCCAAACTTTTGGTCTGTACTGTATGTGTAAAGTTGATGACCTATCAGAAAACTGAGAATTAAAAAAGGGATTACTCTATTCAAGATCTTTAACTATTAGCCAAATTTTGGTTCTCAAGTCCTCAGACAGTTCTCCTCACCTCTTTCTGTTCTTCGTGCTTAATGTGGCACACAAAGACACACAATTCGAAGATTGAGTCAAGTTCTACCCTTTTTTCTTATTTCAGGTGTGAGTATCATACTGCCCACACGTGTTTCATATTGCCACATGTTGTGAATACGCTGGAGGCGACTTCGGAGCTGGGGCTCCCTCCGGTGGTTGCTGAGGGTAATGAACCAATTGCTGAATGGCCTTCAGCTGGGTCTGAATGGTCTGATATAAGTGACCTGAACTCCTATCAGCCTTGCCGTTAATCAATTGTTCTTTCAGGTCTTGCTTGTAGCTCAGCTTGCATTCCTGCTTTGATTCAGATAAGTGATTTGCTGTTTTTTTTCCTCTGGTTGGATTTTCCTTGCTGGTTCTCTGCCTTGCAGTGGACTTCAGCCTGGTCCCCTTTTGGGGGCCTGGCGCTGCAATTGTGCTCAGTTTGTGTTTGCACTTTTGCTTTGTTCCTTTGTCACTTTTTATTTGCTGAATTGCTGTGTGTTACACCAGAGATCTGATTTAGGTGGTAGAGATCGTGTGATTTCAGGTTTTTTGTTAATCAGAAGTGTTGGTATTTTTGTCAGTTTTTTTTGGGTTGCAGTCAGAATTCTTTCCTATACTTTTCTATCTAGACAGATTGGGCCCCAGCGTTTGCTCATTCTATTTTCTGTCTGTGTCCGTATTTTCTTCTTGTCTAACCGCCATTACATGTTTGGAGGCTTCCTATTTTTTTGGGGGTTCTGCAACGGGGCAGATAGCTTTCATCTTTCTGCCTTTAGGTGTAGCTATCTCTCCGGCTGTGATGAGGCGTCTAGGATCACCGTAGTTACGCTCCACGGCTACTTCTAGTGTTGCGGTTAGTTTAGGGTCCTGCAATCCAATAGTTTCCAGCCTCTCTGGTGTATTGCTATTTTGGCTATTTTTGCAATTTCTCCTCAGCTACTGAAACATAACAGCCACACTTTCGGCCTTGACTGTAAGTCTTTAAGAGCTCGCTCACACAAGCGATGATTCTCTCTTCCTAGAGAATCGGATCAATTATGTAAATGACACTTGGATCAAACTGTGATCAGAGCTTGATCCAAGTGTCAGCTGACTGCAATCTGATTCTCTGGCATGAGAGAATCTTTATCACAGGTGAGAAGAAGAAGGAGAAAAAGATTTCTCTAACCTCTCCATTCTCTGTGTTCGCGTAAAATTGGACTGCACACTGATGACATCCAAGTGCGGGACCGATGTTTTACACGCACTCATAGACTTGAACAGGGCATGCGATCTGGTTTGCGGAGCCCTTGCAGCATGCTGAAAATTTTTTCCACAGACCGATTCGGTCTGTAGAAAAAGTTGCAGATCTGTACTGCCCCATAGTATGATATTGATCCGATAAAACTGGATAGCACTAGAGTTGAGCGATACTTTCCGATATCCTAAAGTATCGGAATCGGAATGGTATCGCCGATATCACTAAAATATCGGCGATACCCGATACCGAAAGTCCCATGTAAGTCTATGGGAACAAAATATCGAAATTAAAAAAAACCCATTCTTGCCTTGTTGGTTAATTTTTACATGAAGGAAAACAAGAAAGAGTAATGTAGAATGTATTGGGGGAGGTTGAGGAGACATTAAAGGCATAGATGTTTGACCCAATCCAATGGAATAGCATTAATTTTTTTTTTTTAGGAAATACGTTCGGATTGACGAACAAATTGACAATGTTGTTAACCTTTTTTCTATTTTGTCAAATATGTCTGTTTCACAACTTCCATGGTCTTCACCTTTTTTAACTTTTCACACACTTTCTCCTTCATAATTTTCAGCAGCATCATCTTTCTCATCAAATTATTCTTCATCTTCACCTTCTTAATCTTCTAAAACTTCTTGCTATTCATCTTTTTGTTAACATTACTTATATTGTTCTTATTAAACAGTTATTATTCTTCAATTCTACTTCTTCATCTTCTTCCTATTCATCCTTTTCATCATATTCTTATTTGTGACAGACATTCCTGTACTTGTAATCTGTAAAACTCTGAATTTTCTCCTTCCGTTCTTGCTGTCACGAAAGATTTTAATTACAACAGTATTTGTCCGCGTGCAGTTTAGCCTGCAGCAGCATCAGGCATTTTCCAGGGGCACCCGAGGAGGAACGGACTCACCCCATACCTGCTTAGTCTTCTTCTGCTTAGAATTTAGAGCATATATTTTGCTCTTCATTTTGGTCTTATACTTAATGTTCTTCTGCTTTTTGATCTTCTGCTTATTGTTCTTCTGTCTCTTGTTCTGTATCTTGTAGTTTGTCTTAACCTTCTTTGTCCTGTTGGTGATGGTACAAAAGCCAATGGAAGTACGAGGCCAGCTGACTGTGCTGGAACCCGGAGGGGCAGCAGAAGGAAAAGAGCCAATGGCACAACCGGGGACCAGCTGACGTTACTGGGACCCCGGTTACTAAGCAGGAGGTACCTGTGCTCCAAAGCACTACCAAGGACCAGCAGATGTTGCTGGAACTCGGATACCGACATGGAGGCACCTAGGCCAAAGGCACTGCGGGAACCAGCTGACGGTACTGGAACCCGGATGGGTAGCAGAAGGTACAAGAGCCAATGAAAGTAACGAGGACCAGCTGACTGTGCTGGAACCCGGAGGGTCAGCAGAAGGAAAAGAGCCAATGGCACAACCGAGGACCAGCTGACGTTACTGGGACACGGTTACTAAGCAGGAGGTACCTGTGCCCAAAGCACTACCAAGGACCAGCAGACGTTGCTGGAACTCGGAACCGACATGGAGGCACCTAGGCCAAAGGCACTGCGGAGAACCAGGGTGACGGTACTGGAACCGGATGGGGAGCAGAAAGGGACAAGAGCCAATGAAAGTAACGAGGACCACTGACTGTGCTGGAACCGGGAGGGTCAGCAGAAGGAAAAGAGCCAATGCACAACCGAGGACCAGCTGACGTTACTGGGACAGGGTTACTAAGCAGGAGGTACCTGTGCTCCAAAGCACTACCAAGGACCAGCAGACGTTGTGGAACTCGGGATACCGACATGGAGGCACCTAGGCCAAAGGTACTGCGGGGGAACCAGTGACGGTACTGGAACCCGTGGGTTAGCAGAAGGTACCCATGGAAATTAAAGTTGAGGCAGCAGGACTGTTTGCCGTTCACACAGCGGGGAACAGCTGACATTACTGAACCCCAGTAACACGGGAGCAAGTGTAGACTGTGCTAACAGCACTTCCGAGAAACAATGGCGGTGTTGTAACCAGGGATGAGAAGAGAACAGGTGGGCAGCAGGACTTTTTGCCGTTCACACAGCAGGGGAACAGCTGACATTACTGAACCCCAGTAACACAAAGGGGAAAGTGTAGACTGTGCTAACAGCACTTCCGGAAACAACTGGCGGTGTTGTAACCCAGGGATGAGAAGAGAACATGGTGGAGGCAGCAGGACTTTTTGCCGTTCACACGCAGGGGAACAGCTGACATTACTGAACCCCAGTAACACGGGAGAAAGTGTAGACTGTGCTAACAGCACTTCCGAGAAACAACTGGCGGTGTTGTAACCCAGGGATGAGAAGAGAACAGGGATGAGAAGAGAACTGGTGGAGGCAGAGGACTTTTTGCCGTTCACACAGCAGGGGAACAGTGACATTACTGAACCCCAGTAAACGGGAGCAAGTTAGACTGTGCTAACAGCACTTCCGAGAAACAACTGGCGGTGTTGTAACCCAGGGTGAGAAAGAACAGGGGAGGCAGCAGGACTTTTGCCGTTCACACAGCGGGGAACAGCTGACATTACGAACCCCAGTAACACAGGAGCAAGTGTAGACTGTGCTACGCACTCCGAGAAACAATGGCGGTGTTGACCCGGGATGAAAGAACATGGTGGAGGCAGCAGGACTTTTTGCCGTTCACACCAGCAGGGGAACAGCTGACATTACTGAACCCCAGTAACACAGGAGCAAGTGTAGACTGTGCTAACAGCACTTCCGAGAAACAACTGGCGTGTTGTAACCCAGGGATGAAAGAGAACATGGTGGAGGCAGCAGGACTTTTTTGCCGTTCACTCAGCAGGGGAACAGCTGACATTACTGAACCCAGTAACACGGGAGCAAGTGTAGACTGTGCTAACAGCACTCCGAAGAAACAACTGGCGGTGTTGTAACCCAGGGATGAGAAGAGAACATGGTGGAGGCAGCAGGACTTTTGCCGTTCACACAGCAGGGGAACAGCTACATTACTGAACCCCAGTAACACAGGAGCAAGTGTAGACTGTGCTAACAGCACTTCCGAGAAACAACTGGCGGTGTTGTAACCCAGGGATAGAAGAAGAACATGTGGAGGCAGCAGGACTTTTTGCCGTTCACAAAAGCAGGGGAACAGCTGACATTACTGAACCCAGTACACAGGAGCAAGTGTAACTGTGCAAAAAGCACTTCCCAGAAACAACTGGCGGGGTTGTAACCCAGGGATGAAAAGAACGGATGAAAGGAACTGTGGGGCAGCAACTTTTGCCGTCACACAGCAGGGAACAGCGCATTACTGAACCCCAGTAACACGAGCAAGTGTAACTGTGCTAACAGCACTTCCGAGAAACAACTGCGGTTTAACCCGGGATAGAAAGAACATGGGGAGGCAGCAGGGCTTTTTGCCGTTCCAAAGCAGGAACAGCGACTTCTGAACCCCTAAACAGGAGAAGTGTAGACTGTTTTAACAGCACTTCCGAGAAACACTGGCGGTGTTGTAACCCAGGTGAGAAGAGAACATGGTGGAGGCAGCAGGACTTTTTGCCGTTCACACAGCAGGGAACAGCTGACATTACGAACCCCAGTAACAAGGAGCAAAGTGTTTAAAGGGCTAACAGCACTTCCGAGAAAAAAATGGCGGTGTTGTAAACCCAGGATAAAGAGAACGGATGAGAAGAGAACATGGGGAGGCAGCAGGACTTTTGCCGTTCACACAGCAGGGGAACAGCTGAATTTCTGACCCCGAACACGGGAGCAAGTGTGACGGCAACAGCACTTCCGAGAAACAACGGCGTTTTTTGTAACCCGGGAAGGAGAGAACGGGGTGAGAAGAGAACATGGTGGAGGCCAGCAGGGCTTTTTTCCGTTCACACAGCAGGGGAACAGCTGACATTACTGAAAACCCCAGTAAACAGGAGCAAGTTAGACTGTCAAAGCACTTCCGAGAAACAACGGCGGTGTGTAACCCCGGGATGAGAAGAGAACATGGGGAGGCAGCGGACTTTTTGCCGTTCACACAGCAGGGGAACAGCTGACATTATGAACCCCAGAACACAGGACAAGTGTAACTGTGCTAACACATTCCGAAAACAACTGGCGGTGTTTTTAACCCAGGGATGAGAAAACAGGGGGAGGCACAGACTTTTGCCGTCACACAGCAGGGGAACCTGACATACTGAACCCCAGTAACACAACAAGTGTAAGCTGTGCTAACACACTTCCGAGAAACAATGGCGGTTTAACCCAGGATGAGAAGAGAACATGGGAGGCACAGGACTTTTTGCCGTTACACAGCAGGAAAAGCTGACATTACTGAACCCGTAACAAGGACAAGTGTAGACGTGCTAACAGCACTTCCGGAAAAACTGGCGGTGTTGTAACCCAGGGATGAGAAAGAAAATGGTGGAGGCAGCAGGACTTTTTGCCGTTCACACAGCAGGGGAACAGCTGACATACTAACCCCAGTAAACAGGACAAGTGTAGACTGGCTAAAGACTTCCAAGCAACAACGGCGGTGTTGAGCCCGGGTCAAGGAGATGTTTAAAAACAGATCAATTTTTTCCCTTTTGTTACTTCAATTAAAAAAGTCTATACTCCAAACAAAGAAAATAACCTTTAGTACCATAAATGATGATTTTACTTTTAAAAAAATATGTAAATTAATAATTGACAACATAAACGCAACATTAACAAGTAAAAAGAATAAACCACAATAAAAATGGTTAAATAATCTGCATCTTTTTAAATAAAGCATACAATACATTCAGATCCATTAATAATGGTAAAATAACAATTACACCATTTTCATTTCTGAATAATATCACTAAAAGTTTTAAAATATCTAAAATTTCCATAGTAATAGATAATATTGGCAATCATTTATATTAACAAAAAAAACCTTTAAAAAGGCATGTGAAAACAGCTATTTTTTCCTACTGTGGACTTGCAAGATGACAACGGATAGATAAGGTTATATAGATGACACTGCATAGCCACAGATGGTGAATGGCGATGTAATACTGTACCTCAATAAAGTTGCGTTATCACATCCTTTTTTTTATATAGTTTATAAAAGGGCGTGCAGTAGCTTGCGCCTTTGTTTGGACCACGACTGGCTTCCCTGCTGTGCGCTTGGTATTGGAGGCGTCTGGCGTCTTATGAGCAGACAACTTCCGGTGCGCATCGTTCTCACGCAAGGTACCACAACACAAAGCGTTGCATGACTGTTTACTCAAAACAACCCTTTGATGAAACATACACCATGTGCCCTACCAAACAAGCTACAAGAAAAAATGCGTGTGGGTTGTAACACAGCTGTTTTTGTTAAGTACAAATTATACGACATTGTACGGTGTCCCCATTCTCTGATAAATAGATATCATTCACCCTATTTTATCGTTTCTTCTTTCAGCACCACTTCCGGTATATATTTTGTATGTGGACTAGCACTATTGACTTTACCAGTAAGCATGATTTTTGTTAGCGATTATCATGTTTACATGAAGGACCTTTTGATTGGGCTGTTAACTTTCTAATCAAATAATTTTTTAAATGACACAAAATAATAAGTTGAAGAGGACTTTCTACATGCATTTTTGCACAATATTAACAGGTGTACTCATCCCTTAATCAACATTGGATATTATATTTTACTTGTATCTTTTTATTTCAAAGGCAGAAACTGAAGTATAACCTTGCATGCAATGTAAGTTAAACCCCCACATTAGCACTTCCAAATTGCTTTATTTGAGTCATCATGAGGTGGTTGGATTGTCTAACTATGGAGTGAAAAGGGGTTGCCACAGTACCTATAGCAAAAGTAGGCTTTTGTGTTTCATTTGTTTTCGACATTCATATCTGTAATAATATGTCACAATTATTTTGTTACAGATTTGTGACAAAGACAAACATTTTATGGTTTGAAAGTTGACTTTCAAATGTTTACAGTTAGAAACAGGTGTAGCCTCATATCTAGTTACATACACATTTGAGATTCATGTTTTTTTTTTACCAGATTAGGTACTAGCAGTAATTTTTCCGGCAACAGCAGGGAACAGCAGGCGTTACTGAACCCCACAAACACATCAGCGATTGTTTTATCGTGCATTAACACTTCTGAGCCAACTGGCGCCGTTGAACCCAGGGCAAGGAGGGTTTAGGAGGGCCTATATGAGCGTTTGAAGTTGAAGTTGTAGTTAGCAGCATAATTTTTGCCAGACACACCCAAAAGGGACA
Organism: Oophaga sylvatica; assembly: GCA_033576555.1. Lineage (NCBI taxonomy): Eukaryota > Metazoa > Chordata > Amphibia > Anura > Dendrobatidae > Oophaga > Oophaga sylvatica. Next base: position 72,112,358 of record JARQOD010000007.1, read on the forward strand.
CAGCGTTACTGAACCCCACAAACACTCAGCGATTTTTTCATCTGGCATCTAACACTTCTGACACAACTGCGCTGTTGAAGCCCTCAAGGGGGTGTAGGCAAGGCAGTATAGACGTTTGAAGTTGAAGTTGTAGTTAGCAGCAGTAATTTTTGCCGAAACAGCGGGGAAACAGCACGTTACGAACCCCAAAACACATCAGGATTGTTTTCATCTGTGCATCTAACACCGACACAACTCGCTGTGAAGCCCAGGGTCAAGGGGGTAGGCAAGGCCTGTATGAACGTTTGGAAGTTGTAGTTAGAGCAAATTTTTGCCAACCACAGCAGGGAAACAGGCTTCGAACCCCACAAACACACACGATTGTTTTCACTGTCACTAACACTTGAGCAGCAACGGCGCTGTTGAAGCCCAGGGTCAAGGAGGGTGTAGGCACAAAATATTGGTTATTGCCTTGTTACTGCCATTGCAAATGTAGTACTTCAAACAAGAATAAATGAACTTTTACTACAACAATAAAATGATAAATTTCAATTACAAAAATAAAAAATATTTAACTTACTCCTCTTGGTTAAAACGTTTAAGGCTAACTGAAAATTGGTAACAAATTCAAAGTTTCGAGAAACTAGGGTCTTATCAGGTAAGGTAAAGCCAAAAATAAAATCCATATTTCTACACAAACAGGACACAGAATGTAAGAAAGGAGGAGGGACAATGGGGGAGACCGGCAACAAAAAGAAACAAGGATAATTATCAGCGGCACACAATCACAGATAAAATTAATGAATTTACCTGTGGCAAAGACTTTTGTTTGCCCGGTTATAGCTCATGGATATGGAATTCTGGATTAAAATAAACTTCAAATATGAGAAACACAAAGGTTTCTTTTAAAAGCTCAACATACCTTTGACATTTGTTAGGATGGAATAATAAATCACTGGATTTATGTCTTCTATATCAATTAAGGCCGCAGCCCTCCAGGGTCTGAAAACCCAAAAAAATACGCCAAGAGGGGAATAAACTTTCTATCCTTATCTGGAACTTTCCAATTTTATGTTCTCCCCGTGAGATAATAAAGTTCTGATACACTCATTCTTTCTTACCTATTGCACTTTCCTTGTCCTTTTGTAAGAAAAATTGATGAAATTTTTTAGTTAGTCTTTCCTGATGAAAGACTGGTACCTTGAAAGCTTGCATTTGTTTCCATCTTTTCAGTTATCCATTAAAAGGTATCAACACTCTACTCAATCTAAATATTTTCTTCTACTGGTAACACGGTACAAAGATACACATTTTTCAATTTCAAGAAGGAAAAATAAAGAAAATAAAAATATAAACGCATTTCACATCCAAAAATAAATGGAACAACACAACACCCAAAAATTGGTAACAAAATATAGTTTGTAAATTTAAGAATAAAAGTACATTTTTTTTTTTATGAATAATGCTTAAGGAACCTTTTTAAACATAACAATGAAGACAATGGATTTTGTAAAGTCACTCTCACATCATCGCAAATTTTATGTGAAGTCACGACATTTTAATTATTAAGTTCTTAAAATCGTAATTTCTATAGCTGTATGACATTCCAGCATGCCCAAATCAATGTATTGATGACCAATAAGTACAATAAAAATAACCTTTAAAAAAACATTAGGCATTGTTGTCACATTTAAATGTTGCCCAAGTTATGAAAACAAAGGCTACGGATACAAAGGAATTCTATGCTGTATCAACAGTGGACAGCCTTGATGGGTAATGGCTAGTTTACTGTACTCAATAAAGTCTCGGCTGAAATATGCATTTTTCTTGTAAGTGTAAAGGGGGTAAAAAGAATTCTGGTTGCGCAAAGCTTTATCCGCAACACTACCTTCCTACGCACGCTAGGGAGGGTAGCGTGTCAATTACGACTACAAATGTGAGGTTCGCTTATTTGCGCACTAGGGACGCAAAAAAAAATACAGCAGTAAATAATTTAATGTGTAATACTCCACCATGACAAACAAAAAAATTACGTTCCCTCTTAACAAGTAAAGACTAACAAGCCTAATGTTGACGCTGACTTAATTGAGAACAGTATTACATCACATTGCATGATAACTAAGCACGTGATCCTATATACCAGTATTAATTTTATTTCTCTTGTGGTTGTTTCAACAGCACTTGCGATAAACACCTATTGTCATATGCAAATGCACTTCTAGATGTAATAATTTATTATTGGACATTATTACCAGTTTACATGCGGCCTTTCTATATGGTGTTTGAAGTACGTTGGCAATCATTGTGTATTTTATAATGTCTGTCATAAATAAAACCGTTGAGAGAGAGGGATTTAATGATTCGTACACCATTGCTGCATTATTCCAGGTACAGAATAAAGTTCCTAAAAAGCAATTAATTCTAATCTGAAATGTACTTTTTGCATTAATTTCAAAATGTAAGGAGACTAGTTTTATTTTTTTGTTACCATTTTAATAGAATTCAGAATGCCTGTGAGACAAATTATTATTTGTCCATATTTGTCATAAAAATTTATCATTCTGGCCTGCAAAACTTCACAATTTCAGTTTTCACATAACAACAGGGGACGGCCTTCCTATTTGGAGCATTTGGTCATGTTTTTTTCTGTCCTTGTCGGGAACAGGGACTTCTTGCGTTGACACAGCAGGGAACAGCTGGCGTACTGAACCCCACTAAAATAGAGCTTTGTTTTTTCTGTGGACACGACACTTCTGAGCGCAACTGGCTGTTGGAGCCCAGGGATAGGAGTTCAGTGGTAAAAGATAACATAACGGAGACAGGATAACTTGCGAACCTTATTTAACTGAAAACGACAGACAATTCTGCCAATCCAGCCTTTTCATTTTAGAAAGTAAGCCGGTCACATTTTCGGGGGATGCCCCCTGCACGGCGTTAGTAACACACCTGCACCAAAAAGACGGCCTCCCATAATACACTGGCAGCAGGGCAACCAGCACCTCCAAGCAACTGACTAAGCTCGCCTGTATCCAGCTTAGAACCCAAAAACTTAATGGGAAGAGCCATCTGGGAGACCTGAGAGGCAAAGCCAAGTAGTCTGTCCCATTGAGGATACTTGCCTCCCCTACTGGAGCCCCGGATGGTGTAGACATTTGTGGGCTGCCACAAAACTTTGCCACATTTTTAACATCTGGTTTTTTCCCTGTCAGAGGGCACGGGTGTGCTCCCTCTTGTTGCAACTCTTACACTGCCTCGACGCACGAGCTCTTTTAAAGCATAGACGCTGCCTCGCAGTAAGGTAAACATTAGGGATTGCACCAGGTGTCTTGGTACCCCCATTTTACGTCCCTTCAAACGGTGTATAGGTTTTGACTTGTCCCGGTAGCGAGGGCTAGGAGGGTGTACCCAATAATCAGAGGTGGAAATGTGGGCGATGCGCGGTCATTTCTTACACTGCAGCATGAAATCACCATGTGGCTGCAGACTCCCAACTGGCAAAGAAACGGTCCTCTGCGGGCTTATCTCTCCTGCCTGCATCACCCCCCCCTCGTCACATACTGACTAAGCGTTGGTACCTCCCTTGGACCCATGTCTTCCCCTCCATTGACTCTCCTCCTCTTCCTCCCCAAAGTGGCCCTGCCCACCCTTTGGGGAACCCGTTGCGGATTCCAAAGGTGATGGAATTTTAACTCCTCATCCTCCACCTTTCCAAAACCTCTCCCTTATCTTGCAGTGTTTTTAGCACCCAAAAGGGGGACAGTCAGGCGACTATGCATCTCTGCACCGCCATCCCGTTGAATCATCAAACCAGCAAAAGTGCACATGTCCCTTCATAGTGGCCCATATTAATGGGGAAGGTGGCCGGCGCAAATTGGTTGTTTGATTCCCCTTTATGCAGCTGTACTCCATAACTGCTGGCTGCTGCCACACAACCCGCCCAACAAGTAACTTGAATTCCCCTGGTGGATACGTACAATGAGCGATTTTTCAAAAGCGCAACTGCTTTGCAGAGGCAATGCGCGATCTGGCCATGCTGGAACGTCGCAAGGAGCGCACTCTAGGGGACCTGGTGCAGCAGTGCATCAAGATCCCGATTCCCTCAAAAAACTCTGCACCCAAGTAGCACAGTCCGACATGGTATTGAGTGAGGTTCCAAGGCCCAGACTCCACCAGATTTCGGCCATTGTCACACACACCACCTGGCTGGAGATTCGCGGCAAAAAACCACACGCGCTCTCCTGTTGATGGCTTTCCCCAGACCTCCTCGCTGTTGGCTTCGATTCCCCATGGGAATTAATTTCAGAACGGCCTTTCCTTTGGCCACGCTGGCCATACGGTCGCATCAGGTAAGCGTCCACGGATCCATGTGGAGGTAGACCGTGACGGCTCCTGCAGCGATATTCTGAGGAACGGATAAGGAGGATCAATGGGACAGACTTGATTCCGGCAATCCTTGGAGTTGGCAGAACCTTACAGCCCACTCGCAATCTTACCCGGTCCACAACATTCACCAAGGGCAGTGAGTGAAAGGTACGTCCCTGGCCATGGGTACTGGCCCCGATCGGTGGTCAGGTGGACCTGCTAGACGGCGTTTAGTAGCGCATGTTTAATTTTTGCCTCAACATGCTTTTGAACCAGGGAGCTGCCTCTGAAATAAAATCGGCTGGCACTTGATTGGGGACTCCAATGCCATTAATTCACGAAACTGTCACCCACCACCTGAAGACAGCATTTCAAGGGACAGGGTTTTGCCAATCCACATTCAGGCCGTGCCGTGGTGGTTTGCCAGTATGGCCGTCTTTTATCCCATGCCTGTGCTACCATGGCTGTTTTGGGCCTGGGGTTGTAGGATACAGGGAACTTGCAGTGGGTGGAAAAACGTGTTCTGGACAAACATGACGAGGTTCTTCCAGGCGATCCTTTGGGAACCTTACCACTGGTGTGAACTGGAAAAGGCCCCCAACAGACGAAATGTAGGTGCTGCTGAGGTTTGGGGCCACATTCCAGTGTGTCTTTGTAACCAAACAAATGCTTTGACCGCACATGTTTCCACTATTTGTTTGTATTAAGGTTATGACCTTTTACCTCTTTTAATTTTTTGATTACACAGCTGCATTTTACATAGCAAAATCTCTGCAACTGTATCAAAAAAGGACCCACGCAACAAGTCCTGGAGCGCCCGGTTTGGCTGTTTAAAGAACTGCTCTGAACGGGCAAACGGGAGGCTACAGGCGCGATCTGCACCTACCCCCCTAGGTTTGGACCGTTGGGCAATCCTTCCTCCCAAGGCCACCACCTTCCTGCCCACGCCATGTGGGTCTTGGCCTCCACTCCACCACTCCCTCTTCCAACCCTTGCTGTTGTTGGGTGGTCTGGCCAGCACCTGCTCAACAGAAACTGGCAACGAGTTCATCATCATCAATGCTTCTGCGGTTGGACCATCGGCACTGGCTCCCCCCCTTCAATCAAGGACAACAGCTTTGGCATCACGCATACTGCCTCTTCTTCACATTCCAATGCGCTTGGTGGCCCCTGTTTTCAACCAACAATTTGAAACAGAACAGAAACTCAGGGCTCCTTACAGAAGCTCTTGACGCCTGGGCAATTTGGCGGCGGTGAAGAGGACGAGGTTGTTCACGTGCGTGGTCCTAAGGAGGTGAAGTATTGAAGTGATGCATTGGCTGCCATCCAACCAAAAAACGGCTTCAATTTGTTCTTTTACCAGCAGGGGGTCGCTGATCCACAAAAGTGCGCATAAAGAACCTCACGGGAAAAATGGTGGTCTGTGTCCTGGGTGCGGCAGCAGCCACAGAACCCCACGTCCTCCCCTGCTGCAAATCCACGGCCTCGACCACGACCCGTGCCTTACTCACTGACTTCTTCATCTTGGAGATTGATAAAGAAAGTCAGAAAAGTTAAGGCCAATTGGGTTATTCCCACAGACTACATAACCCTGCAGACAACTGTTCAGTATCTTGAAAGGGGCCCCCTTTGTGTCTTCTATAGTTTTGCAACCAATGTAATTGTAACGGATGGAAGCGGTCACACTAATAGATTAGATTTTTTTCCACTAAAATGGAGGAGCACCAATTAAGAAAAATTGAAGGATGAGGCATGACACACCTCACAACTACAACCGGCAGTGGTTGAAACAAACTGGAGCGTAACTGCATCACAAAATGAAAGCTCACGTAATGAACACTGAACCAACTATTCACTATCTGTGAAAACCCTTTGTGTAATTCTATAGTGTTTGCAACCAATGTATTGTATGGATGGAACGGCACACTAAAGATAGATTTTTTCCACTAAATGGAGCAGCCCAATTAAGAAAAATTGGAAGGATAGGCAGTGACCACGCCACAACTCAACCCAGTGGTTGAAGTACAAACTGGAGCGAATCTCACTCACAAAATGAAAAGCTCCGACTACATAACACTGAACAACATTCACTATCTGTGAAAACTCCTTTGTGTCTTCTATAGTGTTTGCAACCAATGTATTGTAAGGATGGAACGCGCCACAATAATTAATTTTTTCCACAAAATGGAGCAGCACCTTTTAAGAAAAATTGAAGGTGAGGCAGGACCACCTCAAACTACAAACCCGTGGTTGAAGTACAAACGGGCGTAACGCACTCACAAAATGAAACTCCAGATCATGAACACGAAACACAACTATTCCTATTGTAAAAGCCCTTTGTGACTTCTATAGTGTTTGCAACCAATGTATTGTATCGGTTTGGGAAACGGTCACCTAATAGATTAATTTTTTTCCATAAAATGGAGAACACAATTAGAAAAAGTGAAGAGAGGCAGTGACCACCTCAGCAATACAAACCGGGAGTGGTTTTAAGTAAAAACTGGGCGTAATTGCCCCTTTCCCAAAAAGAAAAATCCAAACTACATGAAACTGAAACACAACTATTTACTATCTGTGAAAAGTCCCTTTGTTATTTTTTTTTTAAGTGTTTTCAACCAAAGTATTTTATAGGATGGAAGCGCGTACACAATAGATTAATTTTTTTTTCCCCTAAAATGGGGCAGCACCCAAATTTGAGAAAAATGTAAGGGTAGGGAGGACACACCTCAGCAGACTACAACCGGGGTGGTTGAAGCAAACGGGGCTAATCTGCACCACAAAATGAAAAACTCACAGACCAGGAAACACGAACCAATATTCCTATCTTAAAGT
>JARQOD010000007.1:72119630-72157130 GCA_033576555.1 Oophaga sylvatica
TCCCCCCTTCCATGGGGGAGACAAAAATAGTCCGCAAACTTCTCACCTTTTGGGGGGCCACGACCTGAACCCAAAACTAATTTTTGTACCCCGCAATGTGGTCCCAGGCAAATCTTCATCCAGTTGACATGTTCTTTTGAGATAACAAAATTGTGCAGGATGCCATGCTTCAAACATGGTCCACGTCCACTTTGTAATTTGATGCAGTCAGCGCCCCTCCATTTGGCGGTTAAGATCCCAAAAGGCTTAAAAACTCGTCTAGCCCTTGTTAATCTGAAATTTAAAAATTTTTTTTTTCTTTGGTTCAATCCTGGCTGCCAAAAGGGTTTTTAAAATAAATGTGTTGAAAGCTGAAAAGCCTCATCTCCCCACAAAACAAAGGCAATGCGGGCACAGGTTCCGGGGGAGTGTCTTGGGGCGGAAACGGGGGGTTCCCCATATGGCGAGTCCCCAGGCAAATTTTTAAATACTTGAGAATCTTTAAACGCCCAAATAACACCCCAATGCAACAGCATAAACTGGCAATCTGGCGTCCGCAATGCCCATAAGTACTATTGAAAAGAATTTTGTAGTTAAAAAAAAGGACCAGATCCAGTGGGTTTTACAATCCGATATTTTGCCATCCAGGCACAATCAGTTGGGAAAATGGCATATATCCATGAAGGTCTAATTTCTAGCCCTCTGCTGTGTTAGCACAGGGAGGAACTCATTGTGCAAACAATCCCGATGCCGGCAAGTACTTTTAACAATCCCGGGATATAGAAATCCCAAGCCGGTAAGAAAGGAGAATGAAAATGTTCCCCGTAGCCAGAAATCTGCAAAAAGGAGAAGAAATAAATTAAACCAAAGAAACAAAAAAACATTGTAAAGGTTTTTTTTAAAAAAATTCTTACCGGATTGTGGCCATCAGCCGCCTGCTGGAGATATAGCAAACGAAGTACAGGCCGTTACAAATTCTGGCTTCGATGGTGCTAACCAAAAACCTCAAAAATTTTCAGCTCGCATTCTTAAAGTTAAAAAATTGCTGGGGTTCAGCCGTAACTCCATTAACAAGGGGAAACACCCACGGGTCACCCGCTTCGCATTTATTGGATGGATCCACATCCGTCACGCCGAGGGACAAACAGTATCCACGTCTGGCTTCCTCCTTCTTTGAACAATCCTTGCCAAAACGGCCCTCCACTCTAAAATCCTCGCAAATCTTCTCCATATTCTCAAAAAAATTCCATCCCCCTCATGCCACTACTCAAAAAACCCTTTCAATTTCTGGGTAAATAACCCTTTTATAGTTTCACGTAGTAACAGTACCCAATCACAGTACAATTATTTATTTTAGCCAATCATGAGGATCTCCCCCTTCTAAAACGGATCGCCAAAAAGCGGATGGAAAACGGATGAAACTGAGTCAACGATCCGTTATTTTGGCAAAAAAACCGTTAACGGATCCTCAAATTAGCGGATCCGTTGACCAGTTTTTCACTATTTTTTGGCGGATCCGCCAATCCCCACAATGTCGGACAGTGATACGTCGCCGACTGAATGTGGGAAAGAGGCCTAAGCCCATCAAAAGTTAAGATTCCAGGATGTGGTTTTCCAAAAAAAGAGCTTTGGTTGTCTGTATCTAATATTTCTCATCATTGGGTAGACAGCAAACTAATTATGAATAGACCACAAATGGCGCTAAAACTTTATGGTCTACATTGCCCAACAGAGATATGCAGGCTTAGTTTACAATTTAGTTATTAATGGACTTTTGGCTTGACATTTTCTAATCAAGGACAAGAGGCCAGATGAAAGAAAAATCATGAGTGATTTTCTACAAGCATGTTTACGCATTATTGTGCCTAAATGCCCAATTGTAGTTATGTGAATTGGGTTTGTTGAGGGTTGTGCAAGCTGTTGCAATACTTAATTTATTTGTCTTGTGGTAGGGATGAGCCTACCATGGAAATTCAGGTTTGGTCCTGAATCGAACTTTAGGAAAAAAAATTCTCTCCTCCGGACTTCACCCCCCCCCCGGACTCTGAACTATGCAAGGACTTCCCCGAAGTTTTGTTCTTATTTTGTGCCGGACCTAACTGCCGTCGAAACCCCAAATATCTAAATTTTTGGGTTCAATGATCTTACATGTGAGATATTGGTGTCCTTAAACAAATTCAATAAGGGTGGGCTTTAAAAACTTCAGTGTTGTGAAAGGTTTTATAAAACTTTGTATTTAATGTATTTAATTTCATGTGCGATTTTTAAATCCACTGCATTTTATTATCTGTTGCATATTTTGTCCAAATTTATGGAGGCAGATTTGTCACTTAAAGCAAAGAATAAATATGTTAATATGCTCAAGTCTAAAGTTTACCTTTTTCTTGGCTCTTTGTTAACCGGACCCGATTGAATTAGTATCTCAAATTTAAAATATGACATCAAAATCTTTAGAACCGCAAATAACAAACTGATGCCTATAATAAAGCGATTTTGGTAGGTTCTTTTATCCTGGTCCCAAACTCTTGCTTTGATTATATTCAATTAATGACCTTATTGCAGTTCCTCAACGACGGTTTTATGGGCACTGTAAAAGGAAAGACAAAAAGGGGAATAGTACTTTACAGATATTTGGGTCATACCACCATCAATGTTAATCATAAATTCCTTTTTAACCTCAGCCAGGGGGGAAAACAACTGACTGGGAGAGAAGGAACAAGGAATCTTTTTGATATATTGGCACCAAAACACTTTGGGTCCATATTGCAGGAATTTATTACTTGACAGAAAGTAAATATTAGAAAAATACAAAAATAAAAGGTGTGTTCCCATCAAGCAAGTGTTTTTTTTATCCTTTTGTTATCTCCGAACAAAAATTCAAGAAAGCAAGTTAAAGGGAATCTGCCCCCATTTTTTTTTGGACCTCAGCTGTGGCCACTGCCTCGGGGCTTATCTACGCATTCTGTGAATAAATAGATAAATTGTTTACTAGGTTAAGATACCATTTGAAGATTAATTTATTACCAGGACTTTTGAAAATCATGGATATAAGGCACAGGCATCGTCATGTCCAGGTTGGGTAGGTTCGTTGGGGGAACATTGAGATACTTAACTCTTTGAGCAAAGGATAATAATTGCTAAACAAATCTTGACATTTTTAATATTTGTGGATAAGATAGCATTCAAATTTCGTAGTTTTTTTTGCATTTGTTTACATATGTCTTGAAAAGGAAAGGACTCAATGGAAGTGGTCAGGTAAAAACATTTAGGATAAATAAATAGACACATTCTAAAAAAATAAACTCTAATTAGAAGGTTTTCTCATATTGTCTGTTTCACATAATCTATGATTCCGTTTATTATCCTGGAGGTAAATGTTGTTAACTTTGTGTATTCTAGTTTTATGTGAAATAAGATAAATTCCAGGTAATTATCACTGTTTGCTTGTTGTAATTTGTAAGTTTTTTACAGTCTTTGGTGCAGAAATTATTGTGATTTTATAGGGTGAATTTCTTGAAAGTTTTTATTACGTGTAAAAGCAATTACTAAGTTACACGAGTTTTTTTGGGTATAATCACCCGAATTTTTTGGGATAAACTTACATTTTAGTTTGGGAGAAGATTCTAACTCAACACACCTTAAAGTTTGCGAAGTCTCAGAATTTTCTACATTTCAGCAAAATTTGACCTAAAATTACAATGATTTTTTCACCAAAGAACCAATCAAAAAATGAGCCAAAAATAATAAATTTGTATTTTTTTTAATTGAAGAAAATAATAGTATCTCATGTTTTTGATGGCTAGTGAAAATAATATCAGTCATGGCCAAATTTTTGAATAAACAAATATTATTTTTCACAGAACTGCTGCCCTCTGGTTTTTTGTGTGTGTTGACAGTTTTTTTATCACAGACAGAAATAAATTGCAAACTATGAGTAAAAAGCTTACATTGACAGTTAGAATGAGTTAATGCAACAAGTCAATATTTGCGTGTTGACCCTTCTTCTTCAGGACCTCTGCAATTCTCCCTGGATGCTTCAATCAACTTCTGGACCAAATCCTGACAGCAGTCCATTCTTGTACAATCAATGCTTTCATTTTGTCAGAATTTTTTAGGTTTTGTTTTCCACCCTCTTTGATGATTGACCCAAGTTCTCAATGGGATTAAGTTGGGGAGTTTTCCGGCCTGGACCCAAAATCTCTATGTTTTGTTCCCTGGCCATTTAGTTATCACCTTTGCTTTTGGCAAGGTGTCCACATGCTGGAAAAGGATTGTTGATCGCCAAACTGCCTTGGAGGGTTGGGAGAAGTTGCCTTGGAGGAATTCTGGTACCATTCTTTATTCATGGCTGTGTTTTTTAGGAAGATGTGAGAAGCCGATTCCCTTGGCTGAGAAGCAACCCACCATGAATGGTTTCGGATGTTAAAGTTGGCATGAGACAAGATGGTGGTAGCGCTCACCTTGTCTTCTCCAATGGGTTTTTCCTGATGTCCCAAACAATCGAAAAGGAGATTCACAAGAAAATAACTTTACCCCGTCCTCAGCGTCCACGCCTGTACCTTTTGCAGATTTAGTTGTCCATGTGTTTTTTCTGGGAGAAGTGGTTCTTTTGCCTCCTTGAGACAGGCCTTTCTCCAAGAGTCTCCGCCTCCTGGTGCAGATGTACTCACACCTGCTGTACCTTCCGAGCAAGCTCTTGCACTGCTGGTGCCCGATCCCGCAGCTGAACATTTTAAGAGACGGCCCTGGACTTGTGGTCTTTCTTGGGCGCCCTGGGCCTTTTTTTTTCAACAATGGAACCTCTTCCTTGAAGTTCTTTGGGTGATTGTTGACGAACGAATTAGATGAACACTGGCGCTATCCCTATTATGGAAGTAAAATTGAAAACCAATGAGTTATAATAGACTGGTGCCTTGGAAGGCAGGTGTTAAAAAGTGGGCTCCGTGTTAACCCACCAAATGGTATAACTAATAATGGATAAACCCCCGCTAAACCTAAGGCACTTGGAGGACGACTTTAAATATAAAAAAAATTTTTAGGAAATTTGCAAAATGCTAAACTACTAAATTGCTGGGTTTAAAAAGAGAAGAAATCCTGTGGATGTGTTATCTCCAAATATATTAATGATGGGAGAAATGCACGGATCTGGTGGACAAAAAAAAAAATGGTGAAGGGGTTTGGAAATTATATTCAAAAATAAAAAAACTGTAATTTTTTGTATTACAAAAGTACTGGTATTGCGTTGAATAGCAGATTCAAAAATAATACTGAATTAAATGAATTATGTCCAAAAATAGGTTCAAAATATATTCCTGCTCAAAAACCGTTCCCTAAGGAAAGGTTTTTTAAATTATTTATATGGAATAGGTTTGTATATAAAATCACATGTGAGCTATACTTACAGAGGTATGAATAATGTGATTTTCTGTGAGAAGAGCCATGATGTTGAATGACAGTGAGCGTTAGAATGAAATAGAGTTGCGAGTGTATCTCAAATTAGCAATATTGCCACAGCTTCAAAGGTTTGCTGTAATGAAAATTTAATGTATACAAGAGGATCCACTGAAATCACTTTGTTAGCTTTCTTAACTGTTACTCACTAGGTAATTTGATTCAAATGTATTGTGGAGGTAGCGCCGCATGCAGGTGGTTGTGAGTGTATGCCAATTGGCAATGTCACCGCAGTTTCAAATTTGCTGAAAGAATAATAAAGTAGGACAAGGGATCTACTCAGAAATAGCCTTGTAAACTTTTCCTGACATGTACTCACTGCGTAGGTGAAAAGCTGATGTGGGACTCGCCGTAATGCTCCCTAAGAGAGGAGCGTTTGTTAGGTGGAAAGGGACACACACTCGGGGCTCGGCCCGGAAGTAACGCCTGAGATAGCGACAATGAGGGGCGGGCCAATGTGGTCGTCACAGATCTGCTTCCCCGTAGGAAGTGCAGGGGTGTGCAGGGGCTTGAATGTATGCGCGTTTCAAGGGATCAAGTCCTCTTCCTCAGAGCAAAAAACAGCTTTTGCTCTGAAAGAGGGACTTGCCTCATTGTCGCTATCTCAGCGTTGCTTCCGGCCGGAAGCACGCCAGTGTGTGTCACTTTTCACCTAACAAACGCTCTCTCTTGGGAGCTTCGGGAGTCCCACATAGCCTTTTTTCACCTCACGCAGTGGATCATGTCATGAAATTTACAAGGCTATTTCTGGTGTTCCTTGTGCCTACATTTTTTATTTTCTTTTGCAAATTTGAAACTGCGGTGCCTTGCCAATTGTGCGATCCTCACAACCTACCGCCTGGGCGTACTTCCGCAATAATTTAATCAAATCTACCTAGTGAGTATCCGTTGGGAAAAAAGCTAAAAAGGTTTTCAGTGGTCCCCTGTGTTACATTAATATTATTCATTACAGCAAACCTTTGAAGCTGTGGCAATATTGCAATTGTGAGATACACTCCAACTTATTTCATTCAACGCTCACTGCATTCAACACATGGCTCTTCTCACGAAAATACTTATTCATACCTCTGTAAGTATACTACATGGATCTTTTTATCATCCCTATATCCATATAAATTATTAATAACCTTTCCTTAGGGAACGGTTTGAGCAGGAATTTTTTGAAACCTATTTTTGGATCTATAATTATTTAATTCAGTTTTTTTTGAATGCTAATCCGAATACTCATGTCCTTTGTAAGTACGAAAATTAAGTTTTTTTATTTTGTTATAATTTCGCAAACCCCCAATTCACCTTTTTTTTTTTTTGCCTATCCAATCCTGGATTTCTCCACACTTATATTTCGGAAGAACATCATCCACAGGATTTCTTCTCTCTTTTAAACCCAGCAATTTCAGTGGTTTGCATTTTGCAAATTTCCTACAAATTTTTTTTATTTTTTATTGTCGTCTCCAAGTCTCTTAGGTTTAGCGCGGGGTTTATCATTATCCAGATTGTTGACTGGGTGCAATCTTTCTAGCTGCGAACTTTCCTTTTACCATTTTTGTGCATTGAATGAGATGCAGTTTTCTTTAGAGATAACCGGTTAACAGAAGAGAAACAATGATGCCAAGCCCGCCCCCTTTTTAAAAAGTTGTCGTGGTGTCATTCTTACTTAATCAGCAGATTGATCCCCCAGCCATGTCCTCTCAACACCCACACCTGTGTTAATGGAGCATTCACTGAAAAGGTTAGTGGTCCTTTTAAGGCAGGGCAATGATGTTGAAATTTGTTTTTGGGGGGATAAGTTCATTTTCTAGCCAAATATTGACTTTGTAAGTAATGCTGTAAGAGTCACCTTTATTAAACATTCTGGAGTATACAAATTGCCTTGAAAAAGTGAAGCAGTAACTTTGTAAAAAATTAATTTTGTGTCATTTCAAAACTTTTGTCCTTGACTGTAAGCTTTTTGTTTTAAATAAGGTTTTGTTTGAAGATGGAAAAACCATAAATTTAAGTGGAGAGGAGGGGGTAAGGCAAAATTAAAATTCCCCGTCCATGTAGTTTTTCTGGAAAATTCAATTTTAAAAAAGAAGTAATTCTCCATACCCCGAGTTAATATATGAAGATGTAAAAAAAATCCTTTTTCTTGCCTCATCACTCATCTTTCTGTGTAAGGATTCCAGATTTTCCATTGGCCTTTTTCACGCCAAGATGGAGCTTGTACCTCGCCCTGTCCTGGAATTCCTGTCTGTCCCTGCTATTTTGTCCGGGTTAGGGTTCCTCCTTGCCTGAGTATTTTTTTTTTGTTGGCTCCTGACTTCTGCCTGTTTGCTTCTGGTTCCCTTCTACTGCTGCTGCTCGTTATGGGCTCTACCTTTCCAATCAGCTGCCTTCAATCCTTTGTGCGCTCCTTGATCCTGACTGGGGTTACCTATTGCCTGGCTTCTTTTGAGGGCTTCTAGCCTCTGTAAACTTTGGTCAGTAAGAAATTTGACATCATTGTCTTTCTTGGGTGTTGTTGGCTTGGTGCTGGGACTTGTGTGGGACTTTTCAGCCCAAAAGGTACATTTAGAGACCTCCTATTAACGCTCCACCTGTGTTTCTGATCCCACGTTTTAAGGCGTGCACACTTGTGTCTTTTCTTGTGGACCCCATTTAAGTGCTGGTGCAGTCTCACAATATTATTGCTGGCTTCCACATTTAAGTGCCTGTGCATCCTGCGTCATATTATGTGGACTGGTTTGATTTGGGTGTGCCCTGTATTGGTTTGGTATTTTATATTGTGCTGTGCCTTTGTTTTCTATTGCAGAAGTTTGTTAGATTTGGTTCAATTTCTTACTTTTTAAATACACTTGTCTGTCTCCAGCTTTGGTCCGTTTTGTTTTATCCCTGCAATCAGATTCCAAGTACCACATAATTGTTTTCTTCTGGCCCCTTGACTCACGATCCCTTATCCTCTCGCATCTTTGATCTTCGCTGCTCATGTAGAATTTTTGGGCCTTCATGTCGCAGGGACTTTGGTTCCGAGGCCGGAAGGGTCTGGCATAAACATAGAAGTCATGGTACACATTTTGAAACCTGAGCCGTGACCTTCTGTGTATTAGGATAGCCTGGGCCTCAGACAGCCAGAAGTCTTTTCTGAGAAAGAGAGAGGCCCGGGTTCCAAACGCAACAGCCGGGAAACAGAAAGATGCGGCATGAACTGAAAGTTTGAAGAAGTATTGGAGAGTAAGGTTGCTAAGAATTATTTTTTTTTCATTTTTTTTAACCTTTTAGTGCCCTTCATAGTTACAAAAAAAAAATTTTTTTCAGTTTGCATATCGTGAGTCCGTGCAGAAACCAAATTACAATAAATTCACATTTTGGCGAGGCAGATTTTGGTAAAATTGAGTACAATTTAATTACACTCAAATTTATTTGTTAAACCATACCTCTGTGGAACATGCAGTTGTAATATTTGTTTGAGGCCTTCTTTGCTGCATTGGGGCAGGATGGCTTACCTCACGCGGAAAATGGTTTCTGAATTTTATGCAAATGTTAAAGAAAATTCAGGATATCTGTCTATAAGCGAATCTCAAGAACGTTGGGTCTTGTAACAGACAAACAACCCAAAACACAAAAGTCGGGTTTGAAAAAAATGTTAAAGTGAATAAATTAAGTTTTGAAATGGACAAGTCAAGTTTTGTCCTTAATCCTATAGAAATTGTTGTAACAGAACGAAAGAGAGAATTCGGGAAAATAAAACCCTTAACCAAACAGAGTTGAAGTGTGTTATAGGGAGGAAATACAATTATGGAAACATTTAGATTAGTTATTGTGGCACAAGGCGGTCACACCAGAGATGAAAACAAAGGTTTCAGGATTGAGGGAAGTTGGGGCAAACCCGGAGAAATGTTCGGCGTTCTTCCTGGTTAGTCACTGCTCGGGTGTAATGCCAATTTGGCTGCCCCGCTGAAGTCCGGGCTATGGGGGTAAGTCCATGGTGGTGGGGAAAAGAAAGACGAGAACCTGAATTCCACCGCTCGCCCATCCCTAAAAATAAGCTATCAAAAATTTTCCCATTTTTTAAAAATGTCAAAGTCTAATATTTTGACTAATTTGTTTGATTTGATTCTCTTTAATCTACTTTTAGGGGCTTCTGTGAAAATCTGTGAGTTTTAGGCTAAATTTTATACAAAAATATTGAAAATTCTTAAAGGTTCTCAATTTTCAAGCCCTTGTATTTGAGTAAATTTCAATGCTAAATTGCAAATGTCATCCCTTTCACTAAAAATGCACTGATGCTCGATATCCACTTTTTTCTGCCGTGTGAATTGTTTTTGTAAAAAAAAAAAAAATATTAGCTTGTAGAAATTTTAGAAATGGTGTCCAGCATCATGGAAAACAATGTTTGGTTTGACTCAGAAAGGGAACAAAAAATTTTAAAAAATTTTAATATGTTATAGCCCCTGTTCTTAGTAATTAGAGTTAAGCAATATCCTGAAATTCAATTTTTGCAGTTCACTCAATTCGTGGGGAAATTTCAAATGCATCAAATAAATTTCAATGCAAATTATATCTACGGGAAAAAATGGTAAAAATCTAATTTTCCTTGACCCTTCCCCTGTACCTGCTACCACCAATAGGCTGAGCGATTTTCCGATATCCAAAAGTTCGGTTCGGAAAAAAGGTATCCCGATACCTTAAATATCGGCGATACCGATACGAAGGGGAAATCCCATGAGTCTAGGGAAACAAAATATCGAACTAAAAAACCTCTTTCTTTCCTGTAAACACTAAATACACACATAGAATACATATATATATATATTTATACATGTCATTGTGCAAAATTATTAATATAATACATTATGTATAGTTTATACACTTCTACATGAAAAATTTTCCCCTTTATTCAATTGCCGGGAAATCCTTCTGTAAAAGACAGAAGCACCCACATAAAGACCTTGGTGTACTAGGGTTAACCATGTCTTTTCATGTCGTTTGCTATCTGATTTCACATACAATTACAACGTCTATGTGTGCAAATTTCACCCTGTAGGGTTAATTAAAGGTGTAAATTCGTTGTAAAAAAAAAGGACTTTTTTTTGCACGAATTTCCCTTTAATTAACCCCTAAGGTGTGAAATTTTGACCTTTAACTCATTTAATTTTTGAGCAAATCAGTATCAAACTACATGAAAAGAACATGGTTAACCCTATGTACACCAAGTGTCATTTCATGTCGGTTTCTGCATTTTCACAAAACCGGCAATTGAATTAGCGGCTTTATACTATTAGAATGTATGAACTTAAATAAATTAATATATTATATATATATATTTATTTATATATGTGTTTAAAATTCAATGACATGTAATATATTTAGGTGTAAAATTGCTGAAAAAAAATGCGTGGGCCCCGCCCATTTTCCAACCAACAGCAAAGCCAGTGAGTGGGGGCAATAATAATAGCCCAGAGGGGCCATTTTTTTTGGCCCCCCCCGGCTACTTAACATCTGCCCCCCGACACCCCAGAAAGGGCAAATTTCTAATTAGATTTGCCCTTTCTGGCACTTTGCCCGTCTATTCCCATTGCCTGTAGCGGTGGCGAATGGTTAATAAGGGGGGTTAAAATGACCTTGCAATTGAAAGGTCACTTTAAGCCAGGTTAATAATGAAGTGTCAATTAGACAATATCAATTATTAATCCTATTGTATGAAAAGAAAAATCAAAACACACACTTTAAAAAAAAGAAGTTTAATGAAATAATACACAGTTTTGCCATTTTTATTTACCTGCTAAAACCATTTCCTGTAATAAAAATAAAATAATAAAGCAAAATTATTTTACCAATCCGAGCCATCAGGTCCCCGGGTAATCCTTCAAAAAGGGGGTTAATGTTTACTGCAGGGACCGCAGCTAATGCGGCAGCCCAAGAAAACCCCCAAATGAATGAGTTCCCTCCTGGCTGACGGAGAGGAATGAAAGCTTAATTGTTTGCTTTCCCTTTCAGTCAGCCAGGGCACAATCAGTGGTCAGAGGGAAACTGGTTAACAAAATTAGGGGTTCCCTTCGAAAAAAAAAATGGCGTGGGGTCCCCCCTTTTTTTGTTAACCAGCCAGATAAGCAGACCGCTGAGGCCTGGATTTTCAGGCTGTTAAGGGCCAAGTCCATGGACCTTGCCAGCCGTAATTCAGGCCACAGCAGTCTGCTATTTGGTGATTAAAAAAAAATAGGGGATCCCCCGAAAAAATTGGCGTGGGGTCCCCCCATTTTTGTTAACAGCCAATGAAGCAGACCGCTGGGCCTGGTTTTTAGGCTGGTAAGGATCCAAATATCCTGGACCTTGCAACCTGATAATACCAGGCCACAGCATCTGTTCTTGGCGGTTAACAAAAATGGGGATCCCCTCGAAAAAAAAAAAACGGCGTTGGGGTCCCCCTTTTTTGTTAACCGCCAATAAAATGCGATGCTGCGGCCTGGTATTAAAAGACGTCAAGGCCCATGGTTTTTTGGGGCCCTCAAAGCCTGATAAACCAGGCTCACAGCCCCACATTTGGGCATCAAAAGATGTGCCAATTGTGGCACTTTACCCGGTCTCTTCCCACTGCCCTGTAGCGGTGGCAAGTGGGGTAATAAGGGGTTAATGTCACGTTGATTCACGGTGACATAAGCCGGTTAATAATGGATAGGCGTCAATAAGACACCCGATCCTTATTAATCCCAAAGTTTTTTAAATGTGTAAAAAAAAGACACAGCAAGAAAAAAGTCTTTTAACCCCTTAACCACCCCAAGGGGTGGTTTGCACGTTAAATGACCGGGCCAATTTTTACAATTCTGACCACTGTTCTTTATGAGGTTATAACTCTGGAACGCGTCAACGGATCTTCGCGATTCTGAGATTGTTTTCTCGTGACCATATTGTACTTCACGTTAGTGGTAAAATTTCTTCCATATAACTTGCGTTTATTTTTGAAAAAAACGCAAATATGGCGAAATTTTTAAAATTTTGCAATTTTCAAACTTTGAATTTTTTTTCCCTTAAAACAGAGAAATATGTCACATAAAATAGTTAAGAAATAACATTTCCCACATGTCTACTTTACATCAGCACAATTTTGGAACCAAAATTTTTTTTTTGTTAGGAAGTTATAAGGGTTAAAAGTTGACCAGCGATTTCTCATTTTTTACAACAAATTTTACAAAGCCATTTTTTTAGGGACCCCTCTCATTTGAAGTCACTTTGAGGGGTCTATATGGCATAAAATACCCAAAAGTGACACCATTCTAAAAACTGCACCCCTCAAAGGTACTCAAAACCACATTCAAGAAGATTATTAACCTTCAGGTGCTCACAGGAACTAAAGCAACGTGAAGGAAAAATGAATATTTAACTTTTTGCCACAAAATGATCTTTTACAAACTTTTTTTTTTTTCACAAGGTAAAAGGAGAAAATGGACAGATAAGGTTGTTATGCAATTTCTCCTGAGTACGCCAATCCCAATATGTGGGGGAAAACACTGTTTGGGCACACGGCAGAGCTCGTAAGGGAGGAGCGCCGTTTGACTTTTTTCAAACTAAATGGCTGGAATTGGATTGGACGCCATGTCGTGTTTGGGAGCCCCTGATGCGCCTAAACAGTGGAAAACCCCCACAAGTGACACCATTTTGGAAACTAGACCCCCTAAGGTACTTATTAGATCTGTTGTGAGCACTTTTAAACCCCAAGTGTTTCCAAACCTTATAATGCCTGGGTGTGAAAAAAATAACAAAACAATTTTCCACAAAAATGATTTTTTTTAGTCCCAATTTTTGAATTTTCCCAAGGAAATTGGACCCCAAAAGTTGTTGTCCAATTTGTTCCTGAGTACGCTGATACCCCATATGTGGGGGGGGGGAAACATTTGGGTGCACGGCAGGGCTTGAAAGGAAGTAGTAACATTTTGGGAATGCAGACGTTGATGGGGGTCATGTTCCGTTTGCAGTGCCCCAGATGAGCCTAAATAGTGGAAACCCCCCACAAGTGGACCCATATTTTGGAAAATAGACCCCTAAGGAACTTATCTAGATCTTTGGTGAGCACTTTGAACCCCCAAGTGCTTCACACAGTTTAAATGCCCGGCATGAAAATAAAAAAATCCTATTTTTTTCCCACAAAAATTATCTTTTAGTCACTAATTTTTATTTTCCCAAGGGTAACAGGAGAAATTGGACCACATAAGTTGTTGTCCAATTTGTCCGAGTCGCTGATACCCCATATGTGGGGGGGAAGCACTGTTGGGCTCACGGCAGAGCTCGGAATGGAAGGAGCACCATTTGACTTTTTCCAACCAAATTGGCTGGAATTGAGATTGGATGCCATGTTGATTTGGAGAGCCCCTGATGTGCCTAAACAGTGGAAACCCCCCCCCAAATGACCCATTTGGAAACTAGACCCCCTAAGGAACTTTTATAGATCTTTGGTGAGCAATTTGAACCCCCAAGTGCTTCACACAAGTTTATAATGTAGAGCCGTAAAATTTAAAAATCATATTTTTTCCACAAAAATGATCTTTTCCCCCCAATTTTTATTTTTCCAAGGGTAACAAGACTCCAAAAGTTATTGTGCAATTGTCCTGAGTGCGCTGATACCCCATATGTGGGGGTAAACCACTGTTTGGGGTGCATGGCAGAGTTGGAAGGGAAGGAGCGCCGTCTGACTTTTTCAACGCAGAATTGGCTGGACGCCATGTCGTGTTTGGAGAGCTCCTGATCTGCCTAAACAGTGGAAAACCCCCATAAATGACACCATTTTGGAAACTAGACCCCTCAAGGAACTTATCTAGATGTGTGGTGAGAACTTTTAACCCCCAGGTGTTTCACTAAAGTTTATAACGTACAGCCGTAAAATAAAAAAATCATTTTTTTTTTTTTACAAAAATGATTTTTTCGCCCCAATATTTTATTTTCACAAGGGTAACAGAAGAAATTGGAACCCAAAAGTTGTTGTCCAATTTGTCCTGAGTACGCTGATACCCAATATGTGGGAGAAAACTACTGTATGGCGCACGTCAGGGCTCGGAAGGGAAGTAGTGACGTTTTGGATTGCAGACTTTGATGGAATGGTCTGGGGGCGTCATGTCACATTTGGAGAACCCCTGATGCACCTATACAGTGGAAACCCCCCACAAGTGACCCATTTTGGCAAATAGACCCACAAGGAACTTGTCTAGATGTGTGGTGAGCACTTTGAACCCCGAAGTGCTTCACAGAAGTTTATAACGCACAGCCGTAAAAAAAAAAATCTTTTTTTTTTTTTGCAAAAATGATTTTTTTGCCCCAATATTTTATTTTTACAAGGGTAACAGGAGAAATTGGACCCCAAAAGTTGTTGTCCAATTTGTCCTGAGTACGCTGATATCCAATATGTGGGAGAAAACTACTGTATGGGTACACGTTGGGGCTCGGAAGGGAAGTAGTGACGTTTTGGATTGCAGACTTTGATGGAATGGTCTGGGGGCGTCATGTCGCATTTGGAGAGCCCCTGATGCGCCTAAACAGTGGAAATCCCAACAAGTGACCCCATTTTGGAAAATAGACCCCACAAGGAACTTATCTAGATGTGTGGTGAGCGCTATGAAGCCCCAAGTGCTTCACAGAAGTTTATAATGTACAGCCGTAAAAACAAAAAAATAATTTTTTTTGTACAAAAATGATATTTTCGCCCCCAGTTTTTTATTTTCCCAAGGGTAACAGAAGAAATAGGACAAATTGCACAATAACTCTTGGGGTCCAGAGTACGCTGATACCTCATATGTGGGGATAAACTACTGTTTGGACGCATGGCAGAGCTGAGAAGTGAAGGAGCACCGTTTGACTTTTTCAACGCAGAATTGGCTGGAATTGAGATCAGACGCCATGTCACATTTGGAGAGCCCCTGATGTGCCTAAACAGCGGAAACCCCCCAATTCTAACTCCAACCCTAACCCCAACACACCCCTAACCCTAGTCCAACCCTAACCACAAACCTAACCCTAACACACCCCTAATCCCAACCCTAACCCTAATCCTAACTTTAGCGCCAACCCTAACCCTAACTTTAGCCGCAACCCTAACCACTAATGGGAAAATGGAAATAAATACTTTTTTTTAATTTTATTATTTTTCCCTTACTAAGGGGGTGATAAAGGGGGGTTTGATTTACTATTTATAGCGGGTTTTTATGATTGGCAGCTGTCACGCTAAAAGACGCTTTTTATTGCAAAAATAGTTTTTGCATCATCACATTTTGAGAGCTATAATTTTTGCATATTTTGGCCCACAGAGTCATGTGAGGTCTTATTTTTTGCGGGATGAGTTGACGTTTTTATTGGTACCATTTTTGAGCACGTGACGTTTTTTGATCGCTTTTTATTTCGATTTTTGGGAGGTTAGAATGAACAAAAATCAGCAATTCATGAATTTCTTTTGGGGGAGGCGTTTATACCGTTCCGCGTGTGATAAAATTGATAAAGCAGTTTTATTCTTCGGGTCAGTATGATTACGGCGATACCTCATTTATATCATTTTTTCATGTTTTGGCGCTTTTATAGAATAAAAACAATTTTATATAAAAAATAATTATTTTTGCATCGCTTTATTCTGCGAGCTATAACTTTTTTATTTTTTCGCTGATGATGCTGTATGACGGCTCGTTTTTTGCGGGACAAGATGACGTTTTCACGGTACCATGTTTTTTTGTATCGGTCTTTTTGATCGCGAGTTATTCCACTTTTGTTCGGCGGTATGATGATAAAGCATTGATTTTTTGCTTCGTTTTTTTTTTTTTTTTAAGGGGTTCACTAAAGGGGTTAACTAGTGGGACAATTTTATAGGGGGGGTCGTTACGGACGCGGCGATACCAAATATGTGTACTTTTATTGCTTTTTTTTTTTTATTTACAGGAAGAAGTGAATTTATTGGGGGAATATTTTTATTTTTTTTTTTTATTTATTTTAGATTTTTTTTTAAAACATGTTTATTATTATTTTTTTAACTTTTTTACTTTGTCCCAGGGTGGGACATCACTGTATTTTGTCAGATCGCTGGTGTGACAGTGTGCACAGCACTCTGTCACACCAGCGATCGCTCTGGCATTGCTGCAGGCTTCCTCAGCGCCTGATCTCAGCAGGCACTGAGGAAGCCGCCTCCCTGCAGGACCCCGGCGCCATCTTGGATCCGGGGACCTGGAGGGAGGACGGACCTCGGAACAGCGCGACACATCGCGCTGCTCTGAGGGTCTCAGGGGGGCGCGCAGGGAGCCCCCACCCTGCGCGATCCTCCCCTGTGCCCCCAGTACACCGCGATCATGTTTGATCGCGGTGTGCAAGGGGTTAATGTGCCGGGAGCGGTCCGTGACCGCTCCTGACACACAGTCATGGGTGTCAGCTGTGATAATCAGCTGACACCCGGCCGCGATCGGCTGCGCTCCCCCCGGAGCGCGTCCGATCGCACGAGACGTACTATCCCGTCCATGGTCATACGGGCCCAGGTACCATGGACGGGATAGTACGTCCGATGGCAGTAAGGGGTTAATGAAATAAAAGAGACAACACAGTTTTCATTTTTTTTATTACTCTCTCATTCCTGCGACGCCATCGATCTCCTGTAAAAAAAGAAAAAAAACAAACCAACAGTATACCACCTGTCCGACGCAGTCCATAACGACAGTCCCACGACGATCCAGCTCTGCTACATCGCAATGACAGGCAGAGCCTGTCATTGCAACGCAGCACAGCTGATTACCTGCTTCCCCGGCGGTGACGTCATCGGACTGACTGCTTTACGGCCGGGATTACCCAGCAGTCACTGCAGTTATCGCGAGAAACTGCATGTGACCGCTGGGGGAAGAGGATGGCGGCCATGAAGCAGTCCAGGACGTGACCGCCGGAGATCTTCTGCCAGGTAAGTGCCGCTGACTCCTGACAGACCCGACAGACGGACACTGACAGTGGCATCCCGATTCCGGTATCCGATATGACGAAAATATCGGAACTCGGAATCGGAATTCCGATACAGCCAATATCGGCCGATACCCGATATTTGCAGTATCGGAATGCTCAACCCTACTCACCAATGGTCTTTCTATCGGCTCTTATATTTTCTTTCTTCTATCTTCCTTCTACTTTTTTCCAGCTGAGTTTTCTGTTAAATAGACCACACGCCGTCACATCACATTGACTATTTTTTCTTATTGCCAGTTGGCTCAGTAGAATTAGGCAGTAGTCACACTTGCAACTGGAATGCGAGAAACTCGCGCCTCAATACCCGGCACTTGGGACTGGAGTGTGTGGCTCCATGTATTTCTAGGCAGCTGAACGCTCCAGTCCGAGTGCCGGCGGCAGTGCCGGGTATTGAGGCAAGAGACTCGCGCTGCAGTTGCATGTGTGACCCCGGCCTTAGAGTCGATTTTTGCTTGTCCTGTACTCGATTGGTGAAAAACAAAAAAAAGAGCTTGTTGATTTAACTTTTAGGGTGGATGCATTTTAATTTTGTAACATACCGAAAAGTGTCAGTTTGTAAATGTACATTTAGATTACATTTGCTTTTACCTAATGACATTAAAATTAATTAATGATTTTGCAGTTCAGCAAATAAGGTAACTTCATTTTTGGAGATTCTATCTAAACATTATGACACATGGCTGATATTTCTCCTCAGTTATGATCTGGAATTGCTTTAGTTCCGTTGTGAGATAGTATAATGAATAGTGTTGAGCGATACTGCTCGATATCTAAAAATATCGGATCGGAATGGCATCGCCGATATCACTAAATATCGGCGATATCCGATTCCGATACCGGAAGTCCCATGTAAGTCTATGGGAACAAAATATCGCAACTAAAAAAACACTTTCTTTCCTTGTAAACACAAAATATACACACTTAGAATACATATATATATATACATGTCATTGTGACATATATATATATATATACATATATTTATAGTTTATTCACTTCTACATAGTAAAATAGCCTCTGATTCAATTGCCGGGTAAAGCCGGCATTTGTGAAAAGACAGAAGCACCCGAGGGTCCAGTCGCCACAGAGATGTTGCATCGCACCCAGCGGTGTGACAACTTACTCTCAATTAAGGAGGAAACACCCCATTGACTCCAACCACTGCATTCAACAGTACACTATGCCAGCTGAGTGTAGGCGGACCCAATGGGATGGTCTAGCTCAGGCTGGTTAGAACAGGGTGTAGCTAGTTGGATGGGAGGGGTTGAGGCAGCCTTATGCTGCATGTCTTTGTAGTAAGAATTGTTTCCTTTACTGCTTTCTTACTACGTCGCATACTCCACTCTGCTACATCACTCTGCACCATTGCTCTATCTCACATCTATCTGCCCTGGAAGGATACCGTCTTACCTGTACAAGACTTATCACCTAGCTGCACTACACCATCCCTGCCAGAGGACCTGCACATCAGCACTGGTCACCCTGACCAGGTACTACAGGTGGCGTCACGACAAACTACACAAACATTCTATCATCCCCCGGAAATATCCCACATTCCAGTGAGCGACCAGGGCACGGACATAGCTGTGCTACCCGTCACATCCCCCATAGAATTCGACGGGCTTGGTGCCGAGTACCCCCAAAACCTGTGGCTCTGTGCGACTCAACTTTGGCGTCACGAACAGGATTCAGAAGCTCGCTATAAGCGAGTCCTGTGTGCCTTAATTGAACTGTTTTTTTGCTTGAGAATTGCAAAAATCATCATAGACTGTATTTGCCATTTTTCCGTCATATCTGCGCCACGAGGCACAGGTGAAGAATAAGGGCGTGCTCTCGTGGGCGTACACTCACTCCGTGGCGCGAAAACGATGTCCGCACACTCTAAATGTTACTGCAATGTAAGATCGTGCCCCACAGCTCTGGAGTTCCGCCTCCTCATCCTCCTCAGTGGGCGGAAACAAATGCGAAGGTCCCGCCTCCCTACAAAAGATGTCGCCTCTCCTGATGCTAATGACACATGTGACTTGGCAGAGATGGCGAATGGACGTGAGCAGAAGTGGGAAGGGATGGAGGAGTCAGAGCTCTCCCCCCACGGAAGCGACCCGATCGCCACGGAGCCACCGTTTGGCACCCGGCCTGGAAACCCTCCTACGCTGGAAGAAGCGGAGGATACCCTGAGAGACCTGGCCCGGCACCGGGAGGAGGTCGCCAGGATGGAAGCGAGCTGGCGGGCCCTAAAACTACAATTGGAGCGGCGCCAATCCCTCTTACCCCCTGAAGTGTCTGTACCGGAAGGTGAGGCACCCGTTCCAGTAGAGGAGGCCGTGCGGGCATCCCAGCCCTTGCAATCTGAACCGGTTGCCAATATCTCAGTGGAGGCACCCGTTCCAGTAGAGGAGGCCGTGCGGGCATCCCAGCCCTTGCAATCTGAACCGGTTGCCAGTATCACAGTGGAGGCACCCGTTCCTGCTGAAAACGCCGCACCAGCACCCCAGATCCCGCTGTCTGCCCCCGTCGCTGAGGCAGAAGAAGCGACACCCGTCCTCATGGACGGGGCCGCGCAGGCACCAGAGCTCTACCTGCCTGTACCGGAGCCCCGACCGTCATCTGTTCCAGAGCCGGCTGCTTCCGCCACAGGTGAGCGCCGCCAGGACTGGCGGGCGCCAGGAGAGCTGCCGCAAACCGGACATCGTAAGCTGGCGTTTGATGTTGGAGACATGGAGCTGCTGGTGGAGGAGAATTACAACCGGCGTCAGGAGGAAGAGTGGAGATGTCGGGAGCGGGAAGCAGAGCGACAAAGGGAGCAGCGAGAATCCCAAAAGCTTCGGCAACGTCACCTGGAGAAGGACCTGGCAGAGAAGGCACGTATGAGAAAGGATAAAAGTACGGTGAGGGAGCCGCGGCGTAAGGGTGCAGTACGGAACTTTAAGTTAAAAGGTGGTTGGGCTCTTCATCCAGGAGCCTGAACTTTATTTAGAAGTTTTTGTAACCCGGCGGGACGTGGAGGCTCACCTCCCAGAAGGACAACCGGGGAGGGACCTGTTGCCAGGAGACTTGGTGACTTACACCCGACACTGGGGTTACAATGGATGGTACGCCCTAAATGTTACCAGGTGCGACCCCTACTCCCCAGAGTGTCAGGAAACTGACAGACCCTACGAGCCTTCAGCCTCCCCCAACCAGGCCTCTGCACAAGTGCCCACCCCACGCCGTAAATCTCCCCAGCCTCCCTCAGTGGTCTCCTCAGCAGCCCCAGCTATGGACATGATAATGATAGCTGGCCCGTACCCGGCGCCTGTTAGGCCCCCTGGGGTTCGTACAGTCCGGGACATAGGGTTCCAGACCCGGAGGGAGACGAAAGAGGTGGCCACACAGACCCAGATAGCGGGTCACGACGTCACTGTACAGGCCACACAACGTAATCAGGTCTGGGTGGACCCTCCTGTCACGGATGTTTGGCAAGCTCCAGAACAGTACCAGGTGGTACCTGTAAGAGGCCAGCCAAAGAAGTCTAAATAACCTGGACAGGGTCTCTGTATGTAAATAGTTAAATTATTGATGTACCCGGACGGGTGAATGTTCATAAAAATAAGTTTATTGTTGCCTTAATATACCCAGGTTGGGTAATGGTTTCATGTACCCGGACGGGTGAATGTTCAGAAGAACAAGTTTATTGTTGCCTTAATATACCCAGGTTGGGTAATGGTGTTTCACTGTAATGAAAATGTTGAACTTTGAAGCCATGAACTGTACTGGCTCACAAAACTTTTCTGTAAATAGTTGGCACTTCGGTGCTCCATCTTGGTTTTACAAAAAACTTTACTGTGCACTATTTTCAACTACCTCAGAAACTAAAAACCCGTTTGGTGTGGCCGAAAGTGAGGTCTGCTCAAGGAAAGTCTTGCAGCCCACCCAAGACCACAGTTGGAGGTTTGGAGCGGGTCCTCCACAAGCACAAGTAAAGGACACTGTGAAGTTACCCGGTGGGGTTGTAGTCCTAAGAAGTCTCCACGAACTTCGGCACTAATGCTATTTGCACTTTTGTTGAAT
Source organism: Oophaga sylvatica (assembly GCA_033576555.1). Lineage (NCBI taxonomy): Eukaryota > Metazoa > Chordata > Amphibia > Anura > Dendrobatidae > Oophaga > Oophaga sylvatica. The sequence continues at coordinate 72,141,057 of JARQOD010000007.1, forward strand.
ATGTATTTATTAACACACATGTATAACACATATCAAGGGTATGAACAGTAACAAAACATGTCACATAATATAAGCCATTTGCACTTTTGTAATGTTATTATTAAAAATTTTATTATGCAACGTTTAACTTGAAGTGTTTCCTGCTTTCTTACTACGTCTCATAGTCCACTCTGCTACATCACTTTGCACCATTGCTCTATCTCACATCTATCTGCCCTGGAAGGATAGCGTGTTACCTGTAGAAGACTTTTCACCTACCTGCACTACACCATCCCTTCCAGAGGACCTGCACAGCAGCGCTGGACACCCTGACCAGGTACTACAGGTGGCGTCACGACAAACTACACGAACATTCTATCATCCCCTGGAAATATCCCACATTCCAGTGATCGCCCAGGTCACGGACCGAGCTGTGCTACTCGTGACATCCCCCATAAAAGTCGACGTGATCGGTGCCGAGTACCACCAAAACCCCTGTCTCTGTGCGACTCAACTTCCCTCACTGTGCTGGCACTTTACATTTACAATGCCTCTGGGTTTTTTTTTTGGGGGGGTGGGGAACATTCAGACTTTTGCTATGGGGCCCCATGATTTATATGTACGCCCCTGCTGCTGAGGCATGGTATTTAAGGCTGTTAAGGAGCCAATATCCATGGACCTTGCCAGCAGCGTCGGACTGGAGTACCTTGGGCCCACCAGAGAAAAATTATTCTTGGGGCCCACCATCATACTTCCCAACCTTTGAAGAAGGGAAAGAGGGACAAAGGCTGTGGCACTCTGTGCCTGCTGAAGCAAATTTTAGGCCATGCCACGTTGCACCACAGACTGTCCAGGAGTTGGTGGATGCTTTAGTCCAGGTGTGGGAGGAGATCCCTCACGAGACCATCCGTCGCGCTCATCAGGAGCATGGCCAGAAGTTGTAGGGAGGTCATACAGCATACCTCCCAAATTTGGAAGACAGGAAAGAGGATTAAAGGCTGCGGCGCGTGTTGCGCGCCGCTGAAAATTTTAGGCCACGCCCCGACAACACCCATTTCACAGCTAATCACACCCATATCCTCACCCCAAGCGTAACCATTTAGCACTGCTGATCACACTGACTGGTAATGAGGGCACAGTGGCTGGTACTGAGGAAAAGAAAGAAAGAGCAGCGAGAGAGAAAGAACAAACAGAGAAAGAAAGAGAGGAAAGAAAGAAAGAGAGAAAGAAAGAACAGAGAGAAAAAATAACAGAGAGCGAGAAGGAAAGAACAGAGAGCGAGAAAGAAAGACTAGAGAGAGAGCCATAGGCGTAGCTAGGGTTTTGGTTTAGTGGGGGCAAAACTTCTGAGTGGGCCCATCATCAGAGAACCTCAGCAAATGACCGCGCTGTTGGCCAAAATAATCTATATATAAAAAGACCAATATTGATATTAGCGCCATATGGTCTGTGTTAAATAATACCAGTCCTACAGAACATATAATAGATTACAGCACAGGTACAGATAATGACTTACCGCTGATGTTCTTTCTAATGGAATTGTTCACTTTTCATGTCTTTTCCATCTGGCCCACACCGACATGACGACTTCTCCAGCCAGGACTCGACTGCACCCCCATTAAAAAAAAAATAAAAAAAAAACTCACTTCCCGGCTCCTGTGCTGCTCACTGTTCTCCCTCTCAGCGTCTGACAGCGGGCGCCGGCAGGTGATGTTATTGCGCCCGCTGTCATACGCTGAGAGGGGGATTATGGGAGAGAAGGAGCGCTCGCTCCTTCTCTCTCCATGCGGTCAGCTTTATCGGCTGGATGCCAATACAGCTGACCCTCCGATGACGGGTGGGGGGCCCACTGCTGGCACCGGGCCCCCCCAACGCCTGTTCAGGCCCCATAGCTTCCGGGCGGCAGAGCAGGGAGAGCGATTCTCCCTGCTCTGCCACAGAATGTAACTGTATCGTAGCTCTGGGTGGGCCCCCTCAGAGCGCGGGCCCCGGGGCCACCGCCCCCTCTGCCCCGTGACCTATCCTTTCAAATCAGGGCCCACCACGCAGGAGCTGGGGCCCACCGTAGGTTTCTCCGGTGTCCCGGTGCCTCAGTCCGACCCTGCTTGCCAGCCTGATAATACCAGGCCACAGCAGTCTGCATATCTTGGCTGGTTAACAAAAATAGGGGATCCCCTCGAAAAAAATTTGGCGTGGGGTCCCCCCTATTTTTGTTAACCAGCCAGATGAAGCAGACTGCTGAGGCCTGGTTTTTCAGGCTGGTAAGGATCCAATATCCATAGACCTTGCCAGCCTGATAATACCAGGCCACAGCAGTCTGCATATCTTGGCTGATTAACAAAAATAGGGGATCCCCTCGAAAAAAAAACGGTTTAGGGGTCCCCCTATTTTTGTTAACCAGCCAAGTAAAATGCAGACTGCTGCGGCCTGGTATTAAAAGACTGTCAAGGCCCATGGATTTTGGCCCTCAACAGCCTGATAATACCAGGCTACAGCAGCCCCACATTTGGCGCATCAAAAGATGTGCCAATTGTGGCACTTTACCCGGCTCTTCCCACTGCCCTGTAGCGGTGGCAAGTGGGGTAATAAGGGGTTAATGTCACCGTTGATTGCACGGTGACAATAAGCCCGGTTAATAATGGAGAGGTGTCAATAAGACACCGATCCATTATTAATCCCAAAGTTTTTAAATGTATAAAAAAAAAGACACAGCAAGAAAAAAGTATTTTAATGAAATAAAAGAGACAACACAGTTTTCATTAATTTTACTATACTCTCATTCCTGCGACGCCATCGATCTCCTGTAAAAAAAGAAAAAAAACAAAACAACAGTATACCACCTGTCCGACGCAGTCCATAGTAACGAGTGTCCCACGACGATCCAGCTCTGCTACATCGCAATGACAGGCAGAGCCTGTCATCGCGACGCAGCACAGCTGATTACCTGCTTCCCCGGCGGTGACGTCATCGGACTGACTGCTTTACGGCCGGGATTACCCAGCAGTCACTGCAGTTATCGCGAGAAACTGCATGTGACCGCCGGGGAAAGATGATGGCGGCCATCAAGCAGTCCAGCCCGTGACCGCCGGAGATCTTCTGCCAGGTAAGTGCCGCTGACTCCTGACAGACCCGACCGACGGACACTGACAGTGACTGTGACAAATCCGATTCCGGTATCCGATAAGACGAAAATATCGGAACTAAGTATCGAAAGTCCGATAGAGCTAATATCGGCCGATACCCGATACTTGCGGTATCGTATCGCTCAACACTAATAATGAATGATTTTGTGAGTTTACTATACTTTTTTAATTACTCAATTAATTAGATTCAGTTTTTGAAATACACATGAACTTGTTTCTGTTCTGTAAATTAATAATGTGTATATGTGGTTTAGTAACGTAATTCAATTAGTAAATTATTCGTATGCCAAAACTGAAACCACTGATAGACCTTGGTGAGTCATCTTGCCATAGATTCCTTATCCCTTTTTTAGTAAAATGTTGTATAAATGTGTTAATTTTTATCTAGCTTTTAGATTACATAATGGAAAAGATGGATAATCTGTATTTTTAAATGATTTTTTACAATATTTTTTCTATTTTTTTTAGTCCACTTACAGGATTTAAAAATGCAATCACTTGATCGTCTGTACAATACCCTTAAGTACTTCTGTATTAAAGTCTAGTCTAGTAATTTTACTGATTTTCTATAAAGCCCTGTGTGGTAGACCCAAGGCCTTAAGGAGACTGTTGGAAAAGGTTGTTACCTCAATCAGAAGTAGGCCTGATATAGCAGTTAATTGCAAATGTCAGGTGTATAATACATTTACGCATGCCTTTTAGGCACACCACAATTTTTTCATGAAGAGTCTGAAAGGGGCCTTGCATAGAATGCCAGTCACACAAGTACGCGTGATGCACAATGTCTGGCTTACAGCCTATTGATGATGCCCATTCTCTTAGACCAGGTGGGCTGCCCAGCACCATATCAATGCACGCCAAAAGGACAGACACCCCAATTCACCCACTCAACAATAAAGGGCATGGTTGCATTCTGCATAAAAATGTAAATAATGTACAATAAAAAGATGAAAAATGAGGCATCAAAGGTGAGGAATATTGGTCAATATTTTGCCAAAAAACGCAAGTTCGCAAACTACGTCGAGGATCCTCATACTTGCTAGTCTCTACACTAAATTCAAAAAACATTACAGAAAAATGGCATCAATTTACAAAACATCACAGAAAAAGAAACAGCCTTACCAACACCAAGTCAGATTAGCAATATACTAGCAGGTTGCAGAAGAACCCATGATAAATGCATGGGCACCACAGGTGCAAAATATTGATGGAGCAACCACTCACAAACCTACCAATTCATGGATTTATCAGATGTTTTAACCTTTCAAAATATTAATTTCTGAAAACTTTAGATCCCATTTATTTTATTGTAAAGTTAAAAAAATAGAAATGGGAACAAACAACCTTCTACATTGGCTAAGCCATTAGAAATAGTCCAACGTCCAAGACCAAAACTATGCATCTAAATATTGATTGGTGGATTGTTTTGTATATTTTTACAAATATACTTATTTTTTTTATTAATTATACTTTTTATAATACAAGTCTCAAGTCACAAACAGAAGTTAAAGAGTCACTTGTGAAACATTAGAAGTCATGAAAAAAGACATTGGTTTTGCAAATGTAACCCAATGTACAAAAACATGTTGAAGTAGAATCGGGGAAATATTGAGTGGTACTTGAAAATTAATGAAGTGTGTTAAGTAGACAACCCAGCTCTGACTTGTCTGACTCACATTCAAGCACATTTTTCTTAAATGAAGCACATGTAACCTGAGAAGAGAGGTCCTCTGTCCCCAGCGCTCTCTCATCAGATGTACGCACTTTATACCAGAGTCCAGGCACCTTATAATTGGAAGCATATTTACAATGATGCCGCCAATTCAGATGTTTATTTTGGTTGCAAGACCTTTGCCCTTGTCCATGAGTAGCTGTTATTAACAAATTTGGTGAGCAAAGCTACTAAAATTGTATCAAACGAAATAGGTCTGTTTAATTCTTTTTCTGAATTTGCAAAGCATTACACTTCCAGATCTGCAATTTACTCTTCCACTTTCAAAAAGTTTTTTTTTTTGTGTTATTGTGAAATTTTCAATGTCCAAACAGTCAAACACTAGGTAATATTAGGAGCTCTGTATTTCTGACTTCTGAGCTGCGCACGGCTAAGAGATCTTTTGAGCAATCAGTGGGTTTCAAAATCCCCACAAATCTGCTCAGAATTAAAGGGCCTAAAACATATTAAAAAATTATACATTTTGCTTTGATAATATTTCAGTATTTTGCTGGTTACATCAATGTGCTGTTCAATTTTTATTATTTTCAATGAATATTACTAGCTAAATTTTAGCACTAAATTCAGGCTCAGTTTAAACTTGTGACTTAGCTTTGGGTCCTAACAGAGCAGTGTCAGGTACTGTTTGCTGGATCCATTTTCAAAAGCATATCCTGAATTCCACATTTGCAGTACTGCAGAATGCACAATTTTTTGCATGAAAATTAGAAGAAAAATCTTGTAAAGCCCATTATAGAATCTGTGAATGCAAATGTGAGTAAATGATGAACTTTATTTGGTAAGATTTGAAAAACAATGTTGAGCATATTATTTAATTTAACAATAGTATCATATTTAGAATGAAAACTTGCTTATTTTCAGTGTGTTTGTTTTTTTTCTAATTTAGTATATTAGGCTAACAACACATAAATCCAATGGAGAGGGTAAAGGGTATGCCACACTAAACGAGATCGCTAACGAGATCGCAATTGCTCACCATTTATGACGCAGTAGCGATCTCGTTAGCGACTTAGCTGTGTGTGACATGTAGCAGCGATGTGGCCCCTGCTGAGATGTCGTTGATCGCTTATGAACGTTCTGAGCCGTGTTTTGGTCGTTGGTGTCCCGCTGGTGAGCCTGAATCGCTGAGTGTGACACCCTTTATGAACGAATTCACCAGCATCGCAGGTAGGACTAGGTTTTCCCAACGACTGCAGAGGTCGTTATAGAGATCGCTGATGAGATGTGTTTGGAATCACAGATCGCTGATGAGTTGTGTTTGGAATCACACAGCTAAGTCGCTAACGAGATCGCTACTGCGTCATAAATGGTGACGCAGTAGTGATCTTGTTAGCCATCTCGTTTAGTGTGGCATACCCTTAAGAAGTAGGTATCTAACAGTAGGCTAATCTCATCAAGTTTCAAATGCAAATTTTTATTATTATCTTAGTTAAAACAAAACAAAAATGATTCCCGGTCACAAACAATGATACGGAACAGTGACATCCACTAAAATGAACATTTTCTCTATTCGGTTAAGATGCCACATACCCAGGGTTTTAAAGCAGGTGGGAGGGGAATGGAAATAAAGAGCTCAATACTTTCCCTTATATTTGCTCCCTAATAAAATCCCTACCTTGTAGCAGAGGTTGGCAGTAGCATCCTAGAAATGCACGCAAATTTGTGGCACCCCCCGGCTCAAAGTCGTCTTACCCTCGTCGGCCCTGAATAACCTTGATGCTTAGAAACGGACATCGTGATCTTGCTGAAACCATAGAACATCTACTTTCTGACAAGTTGCCTATTAAATACCTCCTGATGAACTGTAAAACATAGATGGGGAAACGCTTGAAGTTGTGATGAGCGAGATTTTTTTAGTTTTGTCTTAACTAAGATAACAAAATTTTGTATTTGAAACTGAATGAGACTATATTTAGTACATTACTATCATTATTGATAGAGTACAATGATAATCAGGAATCTTTGTCATCAGTTCACTTACTTGATGCTAGGTCACACATTTTTTATAATTTATATCTTTTCTGTTAAAGAGGTTGTCCTGTTCTTTGACACTGATGGCCTATACTTAGAATTGATTATCAATGTCAGATCGGTGGGGGTGCAACCGATCAGATTTGAATAGGGGCGGATGTGCAGTATCCAGCTGTGGCCAATATACAGTTCTACAATTATCTGTTGGACCAAACTGTGTTCACACCCAAGAGATTCTCTTCAAATTCAATGCAAAATCACACCATGGTAGCCAAATCCTGGACAGGCTCCAAACACATCACAATTATTGGATGGCCAAATAAAGACACCGGTAACATAAACGTGTCCTGATATAGTGTCCCTAAATTATGTAAATGTGTTTTTAAATTTGTCATCTCATGACACTCATCTCTGGATATGTCAAACTAAAAGGAAAAATAAATAAAGATGTATCTATTCTAGACAATATAGAATTGTTAGCTCCATTGGCTCTAAAAAACTTATGAAGGTGTTCTATGATATCTAACACCAAGACTTTAGGAGCACATCGTTTGTCCTGTACGTTGTAAGATGCAGCCCCTGAGGATCAGACTTGTTTTTCCATCATGTCCTACAGATACTCAATTGGATTGAGATCTGAGTAATTTGGAATCTAACTCAATACATTGTACTTTTTTATGTTCCTCAAACTATTTCAAAATAATTTTGTGCTTACGGAAGTGGCCCCATTTTCAGATTTCCGTGATAAAAGACAAGTGCTTTACAAGTTATACCCTCGTTGTACAGACCATCAAACACAATTTCACCAATGATTTTGTTCAGGTATTTTTGAAGAATGAAGGATAATCTATAGAGATATGTGTGAAGAGTCAGAATTATGATTAACCTGTAATCTGATTTTCCTTTCCATCGTGCTTCAATCCTTATAGGCAATAATATTGTTTCCAAAAGCGTTTAAGGGAGAGCTGGTCTAAGTATCACTACATATATTATCAACAATCATAGATCTATGAGAGAGAGACACAAGAGGTAACATTCTTCTCAACCTGATTGCTTTGTACTGAGAGGATAATCAGGTCAAATGAACTGTAATTAGCACTTATCTTTTCCGCTGTGTTAAAACTATTGGATTTTTCAGTGAATTGCTGTTGGACGCAGAGAAATTTATTTCAATTATATATGACATTTCACTTTGATGGTCTCAAACTTTTGTAAATGGTAAATTCATACCTATATTTTTCTTGGGAAGTTCTGCTGTTAATATTCAAACTCATCATTTTATTATTTTCATTTTTTGTAAACTTTCACTTATATTTGACATAAGCACTAATTAAGCTAAAAAATTTGAGCCCGAGCATGTGTTGTTATAAGTGCAATACATGGGTATGCATTCACACTGTAGCCACTTAACAGACAGAAACCAAAATAAAAACAAAATGAACAAATTCCCTGTGGTAGGAACCATCTTTTTCGGATTCTAAGACGCACTTTTTTCCCCTCCAAATTTGGGAGGGAAATGGGGGTGTGTGTTATCCAAATGTAGCTTACCGGCGGTCGGCGACTGTGGTGGAACGAGGTCACAGGAGGCAGGATTGCTGCTGCAGGAAGCTGATGGTGACAGGAGTGGGGCGATGCTTTGTGCCCCAGGCTCGGAAGAGGGGTTATCCCTGCAATGTGAGGCTGCAGGCCCTGGGCTTTCAGAAAATGTCAGCATTGAGAGGAATTTCCACACTTTCCCATTGATTCCCCTACGGTGGGCTTTAGGGGCATCACCCCACTTTTGCGCCACCAGCTTCCTGCAGCAGCAACCCTGCCTCCTGTGACTCTGCTCCACCGCAGCAGCCCCTGAAGTGAGGTACAGTAAAATTGAACTATAAGATGCATCACCATTTCATTAAAAAAAATGCTTTTCCTCCCCAAAATTTGGGGTGCATCTTATGGCCTAATGTAACTTATAGTTTTCATTCACGGTTAACTAATAAATCGACACTACATTGTTTTGGTTGTGAAACTAGAGGCACGACCATTTTTTCCAAAGTGTCCCAGGATCTGTTCTTCAACAAAACAACACCAGGCCATATGTTGATTGTTCTACTGGTGAGCAGCCTGCATGGCCATTGCCTGTAGGGACTCTGGACTTGTCCTTGGACTTCGACTCTGGACTTGTCCTTGGACTTTGACTCTGAACTTGGGATTTTATTGATCAGTAATTTCAAATGGAGGTGAAAGCGGTTGATCTTGATTATTTACCCGAGTGTATTCACCCAGAACATTCCTCAGACGATAATTGATAGTAGCCGAACCATGTAAGTGTGGGTATTTTTGCGTGTGTGCTCATACTCGATACTGAATAAATCGAGATGTTTTGAAAAACGTATTTAGATTTTTTCATAAGTTTCAGGTCATTAACAAGTCTATTGATCCTACAGTTTTCATAATTCCATGACTTTTCCTTCTTGGTCTTGCAATTTCAAAGTTGAGGCATGCAAATTGCCTCTTCAAAAAAAGAGGACTTGTACTCTATAGCGCCACCTGTTGGAAGTAACGATCCTACAAGTCACAATCAACCCTTTAACGAGTCTTGTAATATGACTTAGGATAAAAGCCAAATCAGTATCTCCATTTGCAGACACGGTGTTTCGGACTATTGGTTCTCGTCAGTGCAAAGTAGGAGAGATCTGATTTGGCTAGATGAGAGGCTCTGGACTGGGGTCTAAGGAGTAAGGTCTCTACTTGTGGAGAGTGACATACCAGCTCTGGCGTGTCGAGGTAAGGAGGCTTATTAGCCGTGCAATGCTCCTCTGGGAAATTTAATATGCAAATTGCCTCTTCAAAAAAAGAGGACTTGTACTCTATAGCGCCACCTATTGGAAGTAGCGATCCTACAAGTTGAGGCATGCATATATAATTGTCAGAGTTGATTGTGATGTTAAATTATATCTAATAAATGTGGTGAATGGGAAATCCTTTGGAAAAGATTAATTTACTTTATGCTCTATGAACTCTCCGCTTTATAAAATTGGCTTGACCCAATAGTATATTTAGTCATCCAGATAGAGTATGTGTAATGTGCTCTTCTATTACCATAAGATCACTTCTCATCTTATGTAATCAATGGCTTCTATATAAAGCCAAGAGTGTCCCCACACCGCTTATAATTGCAAGCAGTAGTTATACAGCTGCTTCTGTGTCAAGTGTTTTATTCACATATTCCAGAATAAATGATCTTCTCTTTTCTTCTGCATACTGTTCTTACATATTATGTATAATGATCATATCGGTCCCCTGTATGTTATATTTCTGTGGGTTCATTCACTTCTTTATTCTTACCAACTAATCTCATGAGTATTTTTAACATTTAAATGATTATTCCAAAATGTTCAAGTTGTCCCCTATCCATACGAGAACCCCGACACATTTCAAGATTGGGGCTTTGGAGTGCACTGTCGTGAATGAGATGGAGGAGTACATGTTCAACATCTGCTCTAATCATTGTTTAAGGGTCTGCTGTACAAAGCTCATCATGTGCTCGACTATTTCCTGCAGTCCTATCAAAAATGAACAGCAGTCAAACATATGCATTTAAGCTCCATTCAAGATGCAGCTGCAGACCACAATTTTAAGTGTACAGAGACCTGATCTTAAAATTGCTGGTGATCCCAGTCCTAGGACCCACAGTGAGTATCATGACATCCCCAATTGTGTAGATAGGGGATAACTAATAATGTTGGGAAAAATACTTTAACCAATAGGTCAATGACCAATGATCACCATAATTGGCTGAGATGGGAAAAATCCTTTAAATAAGCCCTAACAACCTGGAATATGGCCTCTGGATCTAGAAAAAATCTGATGCAGCTGTCAGGATATGCCAACCCTCTGGGAATCAATATATCAATTTTGGAGTGTGGTTGTTAAAGGGAATCTGTCAACAGGTTTTACCAATATAAACTACAGCCACCACCTTTATGGCCTCTTTTACATTCTAGAATGCTGTATGTCCCCAATCACCTATGCATAGCACAAAAAAGACCTTTTTATTATAACCACAGATGGTGCTATCCCGTTCAGTGGGCGCCTCTGTTCTAGATGTGCCTCTTCACCTCCTAAAATCGCCATCCGCCTTCCCTTCTTCATGTGGATGACACGTCCTCCGTCATCCAAACAGTGTCACCCAATTCGCATTCCTGCGCAGGTGCACTTGTCTCTGAATTCCTGAAGGCAGAGCAAAGTACTTCAGTGCTCATACACCAGCTTCACTTCTAGGTCATCGGTGCTCTTCGGCCTTTCCCAGCGCATGAGCACTACAGTACTGGGCTCTACCCTCACCTCAAAAGTGCAGCAAGAGTTGCGCCTGCGCAGGAATGCAATTGAGGGACACTGTATGGATGACATAAGACGTTTCATCCACATGAAGCAGGGAAGGAGGACAGCGATTGTAGGAAGATAGGAGGTGCCAGATAAACACCCACCGGACCAGACCACAGCATCTGTAGGTATAACAAAACGTCTTTTGTGCTATAAGAGGGTATTGAGGACATACAGTGGTGGCCAAAAGTATTGGCACCCCTGCAATTCTGTCAGATAATAGTCAGCGTCTTCCTGAAAATGATTGCAATCACAAATTATTTGCTATTTTTATCTTCATTTAATTTGCTTGCAAGGAAAAAACACAAAAGAAAATGAAGCTAAAATCAAATCCTTGATCATTTCACACAAAACTCCAAAAATGGGCCAGACAAAAGTATTGGCACCCTCAGCCTAATACTTGGCTGCACAACCTTTAGCCAAAATAACTGCGAACAACCGCTTACGGTAACCATCAATGAGTTTCTTACAATGCTCTGCTGGAATTGTAGACCATTCTTCTTTCGCAAACTGCTCCAGGTCCCTGATATTTGAAGGGTGCCTTCTCCAAACTGCGATTTTGAGATCTCTCCATAGGTGTTCTATGGGATTCAGGTCTGGACTCATTGCTGGCCACCTTAGAAGTCTCCAGTGCTTTCTCTCAAACCATTTTATAGTGCTTTTGGAAGTGTGTTTGGGTCATTGTCCTGCTGGAAGACCCATGACCTCTGAGGGAGACCCAGCTTTCTCACACTGGGCCCTACATTATGCTGTAAAATTTGTTGGTAGTCTTCAGACTTCATAATGCCATGCACACGGTCAAGCAGTCCAGTGCCAGAGGCAGCAAAGCAACCCCAAAACATCAGGGAACCTCCGCCATGTTTGACTGTAGGGACCGTGTTCTTTTCTTTGAATGACTTTTTTTTTTTTCCTGTACACTCTATGTTGATGGTTTTTCCCAAAAAGCTCAACTTTTGTCTCATCTGACCAGAGAACATTCTTCCAAATCGTTTTAGGCTTTCTCAGGTTAGTTTTGGTAAACTCCAGCCTGGCTTTTTTATGTCTCGGGGTAAAAAGTGGGGTCTTCCTGGGTATCCTACCATACAGTCCCTTTTCATTCAGACGCCGACGGATAGTACGGGTTGACACTGTTGTACCCTCGGACTGCAGGGCAGCTTGAACTTATTTGGATGTTGGTCGAGGTTCTTTATCCACAATCCGCACGATCTTGCGTTGAAATCCCTTGTCAATTTTTCTTTTCCTTCCACATCTAGGGAGGTTAGCCACAGTGCCATGGGCTTTAAACTTCTTGATGACACTGCGCACGGAAGACACAGGAACATTCAGGTCTTTGGAGATGGACTTGTAGCCTTGAGATTGCTCATGCTTCCTCACAATTTGGTTTCTCATGTCCTCATACAGTTCTTTGGTCTTCTTTCTTTTCTCCATGCTCAATGTGGTAGACACAAGGACACAGGACAGAGGTTGAGTCAACTTTAATCCATGTTAACTGGCTGCAAGTGTCATTTAGTTATTGCCAACACCTGTTAGGTGCCACAGGTAAGTTACAGGTGCTGGTGATTACACGAATTAGAGAAGCATCACATGATTTTTCAAACAGTGCCAATACTTTTGTCCACTTCCTTTTTTAGGTTTGGTGTGGAATTATATCCAATTTGGCTTTAGGTCAATTCTTTTTGTGTTTTTTCATTGAAGACAAATTAAATGAAGATAATAATACCAAAGAATTTGTGTTTGCAATCATTTTCAGGAAGAAACTGAGTATTATCTGACAGAATTGCAGGGGTGCCAATACTTTTGGCCACCACTGTATATACATCATACTAGAATGGTTAAAAAGAGGTTTTAAAGGTGCTGGCCGTACTTTATACTTGGGAAACCTTGTGACATGTTCCCTTTAATTATATCAATTATCCCTCTGCTGATCTTATGGGTGTTACAGCTTGTGGCCATGCCATCACGGCATCATGTATCATTAGTATACTACAAATAGTATATATTTTCTAAGGTGCTTAATTCTATACACTCATCCTTTGTGCTTTTTTTCCCTTCTAGTAACCATCTAAGAAGACATGTGCTTTAGTTATAAAATATTCCAGCATTTGAAGATTGCTGAATTTGCAATACACATTACGTCTCCAACATTAACATTAACTTTTTTTGTCCTATTTCCCTTTCATATAATGCGACACACCAAATATCATGGATCGGATAGGAATGAAGTTAAAGGTTACATCATTTTCTGACTACGTTACAAATCAAACACACTAAAACATAGTTAAATGGCAAGAAAAATTAATTATATCAATTAACTGAAAATAAATGTTTGGGGGGTTGTGAAAGATTTCTGGTTTTAGTCCAAATTTCCAATTATTGCTAAATGCAAATTCTAAATCAAACTTTTTCTCCATTTTGATAACTTGACCTTTTCATTTCTCAAGGAGTTTTTGGCATAAAGTCATCCTACCTGACTACTAAAGCAAAGTTACTGCAAAGACAGAACTTAGCCCATTTGTCAAAACGTTATCAAACAATTATTAAGTGTAAATTTATAAGTAAAATGATTTCAGATGTAAAATATCAATAATGAATTGGTACAAATGTGTATTACCAAAAAAACAAAAAGTTGTAGTCCAAATATAGCAGAGCAGAATTGGTTCAAATTTGGTACATTTCTCCATAATGTAAAATGTAAGTTATTTCAGCTCTTAAAAAGATAAAAAAAACTTTCTTTTCTATGAAATTATTCTCCAGCCACTGCAAAGTTATGAATTTTTGTAATATACTATATTACTTTACTTCATTCTCTCCCAAACATTATGCTACAATGCTGTTTCAACTGCTCACATCATTCTCCTTTATCATCTCCTTTCAACTGTTGCTCAGCAAGATCCATACAAGATATACTGTATATATATAAAAAATAATTTGAATATGGGAATTCCCCTTTATGAATAGCAAGATAAGAAGAACAAAGGCTCAGACATGGAAAGTCCCGTTTATAGCCTATTGGAATGAGTGCATCTTGAAGAGCAGCAGATGAAATGAGCTTCTAAAGGAACATGAAACAACACTGCAGAATAGTGTTTGGGAGAAAAAAAAAGCAAAATAAAGAGTTCTACAAAAAAAACATAACTTTACAGTGCCTAAAGAAGAATTAGATTTTTTTAAAAAAGGTTTAGTTACTCTAAGCATTTGTAAATGTATCTATAACTAATTGTTTTGGTTGTAGTAGATCTTATAAAAAGCCTAGAGTCGTTCCATAGATATCTACATACATTATATATTTATACAAAATGTATTGGGAAATAAATCAATTAGTCATTTAAAGTGTGTTTGTTAGATCTGGGAAAAGGGTATTCATTTTACCTATACATTACTGGCTATTCAGTTACACCACTTTTATGGAATAGAATAGTGTTCACTTACGGTTCGTGCCATATTTATGCTATTATTTCTGATACAGTCTGCACTAGAAAGGCATAAAGGAAAAACCCTGATTTCATATTTTTTTGAGATTTCTATTTTATGTGTGTGTGTCATGCAGTTGTAATGTAGTAGGCAGAATGGGTTTTACTAGCATGTTACAATATTGCATTGAAGTTTCTTTTGAAGAAATTGTGTACTTGACCAAATTCAAAGAAATGGTAAGAGTGGAAATAACTTCTTCCCATCTCAATCATATCACCCCGGAACTATACTTACTGTCTTTATTGCTGTCTGACATCCCTGATTCCCACTTATGTTTTTTCCCCAACATGCATTAATGAGGGGGAAAGGGACTGGGTTCTAGCTTTGTGATTGGCTACCATGAAGAGTAGGAAGAGAAGACTTTCTAGATGTATGTCCAGGAGGCATCCATAGAAAAAGAAACTGTAAGCCAGTGCTGTATTCAGTGTTGGACTGGTATACCTAGGTCTACCAGGTATAGCTGTAGGACAAATCAGCGCAAATGTGGTCACGTTCTGATGAAGAAGAAGTAATAATATACTTCGAAACGCGGTGATTAAACCACCATCCTTCATTTCATCACGTCTGGATCTTTGTCTTATTCTGCAGTGCGGAAAATATCCACAGATTTCTTTTACTCTAGGTCTACCAGGTGACATTGATTCGACAGGCCCTACCCTACTGCAAATTTACACGAAAATGTTACCTGTTTATACTGAAGCCTCGTGCACATGTATGTTAGAATTTTTAGCACACAGTATAGTATGTAAAACAGCACATTTGTCAAATTTTTCAGCTTCAATGGGCACCACTATAAAAATGCATTATGTCAGGGAGTACCTTACATTTCTGTTGTATTTCCGACACTTTTGTGCCATAAATTATGTTGAAATTTTTGGCCGTGCTTTCACATGTCCCCTTCCCATAAAGTTCCATCCCCTTTTTAAACAGTTCGCAGAGCTGGCCAGGACTGGTGTCAAAATGACAACAGGCACAAAACGTTTGCACCATTTCAGTTTAACACTGGAATCCTGGTGAAAACTATTTGATAAATTGGTGCCTATATGTGTATAAGGAGGGACATGTCAGACAAAGAGAGGGTTAGTGGTGCAGCCTCCGTGACTAGTCATCTTCCGCTCATCTGTGACTAGTTATGTTAGTTTCCCATTACTTGTTCAAAGTATGCTTTTCTCTGATATTCTACAGTATTTCATAGTAAAACATCTGTAATGATGGAGCCGGCCTCTGAATCATGCTGTCCATATTTCAAGCAGCAAAATGGGCTCCATTTAACGTATTGTGCCTGTTCATATAAATTTGCACAAGCACCTGTTACACCATACAGTACCGCTAATATGCTGTAAAATAATTTTTAAAGGGACAGACTGATTTACTTTTAATACATTTTTTTCTGGATGAGAAAGGGGAGGA
>JARQOD010000007.1:72162130-72165246 GCA_033576555.1 Oophaga sylvatica
CTTATTAAGGTAATGAATATTCACCTCTCTCCACGCCTATGGGAGTGGAGAGAGGTGAATATTCATTACCTTAATTAGCGGGCACCCATGATAGCCTGGCAGCTGCTAGAAGCCGCCAGCTGCGGCTGTAACTGAGCATGCTCTAAGAGAAATGAATATTCCCTGCCAGTGCAGTGAATTTTCATTTCTCTTTAGCAGCAGGCACAGGCTTTAGCCACAGCCACCGGCTCCTGCACCCTGTGACCCGCTGCTCACCAGCTCCCCCTCCCATGCCGTCTTCTGTCACAAGGACTTGTGTATAAGCTAAGGGGCGCGTTTTGAGCACAAAAAATGTGCTAAAAAACTTGGCTTATTCATGAGTATATACGGTACTTTGCTTGCACGAGAACTGTCCAATTCCTGTGCTTTAAATAACAAAGTGAGTTTTTCCAGCTCCAAAGTTCTGGTCCCCATTGGTTTCTAAGGGGGTTCAAGTTCTGGTACAGTTCTGGTACCCAAACCGAGCTTTAGACTAAAGTCCAGTCGAACCCGAAGAATCCGAACTTCCACAGGTACGCTCAGAATTTGGCTAAACACATATAATCCGTGCAGGAGCATCTGTGTAAGCTTGATCACTGTTGCAGGATCAGGATGACAACAATTACAGGAAACTGAGGGTAAACTCACAAAGGGACCATGGAAACAAAATAAGGAATATCTGAAGAATGAGGAATATCTAAAGAATGAAGGAAAACACACAAACGAAAATAATAACATACTTAATGACAGTCCCAAACTGCACGGTTACATGGACTGGGCTTAGCAAAACCGCATCATATATGCCCTTGAACCAGATGAGCAATTTTAATGCAACACAGACAGATTGCATGGGGGTAGCAGAGTAAAACAGAGCAGCAGATACAGCAGCAGGATGGCAACTGAAGGACTAGAACTGGAACCCCCTGAACAAATGAAGTACAGAAGTCCTGGCAACTAGTGTAGGAGGGTGGCATAGTAGTGTCGACTCAGTGTTGAAGAAACAGAGTAGTAGAGCTAAGTTATACAAGAGATTCTGAAGTAGCAAAGATATGTTTGTAACAGTCCAAACAGCACTGGGCATCAATATATCAGTTGCTCAGCGAAGTAGCAGTGCTGGTTAGTGCAAGGGTTCCAGCAGTCCATGGTAGCAGCATGGCCACCAACTACTTGAATACTCATGCAGATTTCCACCATCTTAGCCAGCCTATAAGCACTGTGAGCATGAACTTAAAGGAGCATGGCAGATTGCCATGAAGACCCAATGTGACAAAGGCAGCTGTTTGTTATACAAGAGTTCCTATCTAGGTGATATCCAGAACTTTACATAATGGCTACATTTAAATACTTATGATGATTGAGATGGGAATCACCATTTAAACTTTCTGGGCTCTAATGTAAAATCCATAAGAGGCTCCCAAATATCACACACTCAGTTTATAATACTCTCTATCTAGGACAGTAGAATATGTTTCATGCAAATTGCAATATGTAGGCTGCACAATTGGATCTCTTAAGAAAAGGATTAGGAAACATTTATCAGATACCACTAATGAAAATAGTTACAATATATCAGCAGTGTCTAGTCACTGCAAATTCATGCTGGCAATACTAACAGCCTTATAGTTACAGCAATAGAGAAGGTTTTCAAATCCACTAGAGGAGGAGATTTCAGGAAAAAATTATTAAATCGTGAATCATTTTGGATCTTCAAACTTAATACACTAGTACCATTAGGCTTGAACAAACGGTTAGATTTAATATTGCAATTAGATTAATATATTTTTTCCAGGTATATTCAGGTTTTTTGGAATTTTTTTTTTTTTTTTCATGATTTTTCGTTAGTCCTAATTAATTCTGGTTTCTTTCAAATATTTTTTCATCTGGCAAATTATCTATAAGTATATGTTATATATGTTTATATTTGCGGTTTTGTGTATCATTATACAGTTTTTATATTCTGTCCTATCCCTTTTTTTTTTCCCTATAAGGGGTTAATTTCTCAGGGTGTTACCTTGTGTTACCAATTTGTGTTATGTTCACCTGTGTTCCACATGTCTATATCGTATTTAACCCCTTAACGACCGCCGATACGCCTTTTAACGGCGGTCATTAAGGGTACTTAAACCACAGCGCCGTTAATTAACGGCGCTTGGAAAAAGTGAATAGCGCCCCCCAGAGGCGCATTTTCTCCGGGGTCTTGGCTACCGGGGTAGCCGAGACCCCAGAGAACATGAATCGGGTCGGTTTTTACCGACACCGATGTTGCGATCGCCGTTATTAACCCTATAACGGCGACTGCAACAACAACAAAAAAAAAAGTTGTGCCATTTAATTTCTCTGTCCTCTGATGTCATCGGACATCAGAGGACAGAGAAAAAGGGTCCCCAGGACCCCCATGTGGCCCCCAATAAGATCCATGTGGCCCCCGGGCCCTCCGGTGTCCCCCGGTGCCGGCGCCGTTAAGACAATGGCGGGCGCATGCCCAGTGCGCCCGCCGCTATGTGCCGCTGTGCTGGTGGGGATGGGCAAATATTCTCTGGGGCCTCGGCTACCGGGGGTAGCGAGACCCCAGAGAACATGATCCGGGTCGGTATTCACCGATCCCGGTGTTGCGATCGCGGCTATGCAAGCATAGCCGCGATCGCAAAAAAAAAAAAAAAATGATTTCTCTCCCCTCTGATGTGATCGCACATCAGAGGGGAGAAAATGAGGGTCCCCCGATCGCCCCCCCATATACTTACCGATGTCCTCCGTCCTCCCGCAGGCCCCAGGATCCCGGCTTCTTCTCTCCCTGCAAAAAAAAAATGGCGGGCGCATGCGCCAGTGCGCCCGCCGATCTGCTTTGGCGGCAGATTCAAATTTTTTTCATTCATTCTCATAAAGTACATTTTGATCACTGTGATAAACTATCACAGTGATCAAAATAAAAAAAACAGTACATAACCCCCCCATTTATCACCCCCTTAGTTTAGGGACATTAATAAAAAGTAGAAATTATATTTATTTTCATTTTTCTGTTAGGGTTAGGGTTATAATTAGGTTAGGGTAAATTAGGGTTAAGGTTATAATAGGTTAGGGTTACATTAGGCTGGTTCAAT
>JARQOD010000007.1:72165346-72207042 GCA_033576555.1 Oophaga sylvatica
TTGTCGCTCTGCTTCCCGCTCCCGACATCTCCACTCTTCCTCCTGACGCCGGTTGTAATTCTCCTCCACCAGCAGCTCCATGTCTCCAACATCAAACGCCAGCTTACGATGTCCGGTTTGCGGCAGCTCTCCTGGCGCCCGCCAGTCCTGGCGGCGCTCACCTGTGGCGGAAGCAGCCGGCTCTGGAACAGATGACGGTCGGGGCTCCGGTACAGGCAGGTAGAGCTCTGGTGCCTGCGCGGCCCCGTCCATGAGGACGGGTGTCGCTTCTTCTGCCTCAGCGACGGGGGCAGACAGCGGGATCTGGGGTGCTGGTGCGGCGTTTTCAGCAGGAACGGGTGCCTCCACTGTGATACTGGCAACCGGTTCAGATTGCAAGGGCTGGGATGCCCGCACGGCCTCCTCTACTGGAACGGGTGCCTCCACTGAGATATTGGCAACCGGTTCAGATTGCAAGGGCTGGGATGCCCGCACGGCCTCCTCTACTGGAACGGGTGCCTCACCTTCCGGTACAGACACTTCAGGGGGTAAGAGGGATTGGCGCCGCTCCAATTGTAGTTTTAGGGCCCGCCAGCTCGCTTCCATCCTGGCGACCTCCTCCCGGTGCCGGGCCAGGTCTCTCAGGGTATCCTCCGCTTCTTCCAGCGTAGGAGGGTTTCCAGGCCGGGTGCCAAACGGTGGCTCCGTGGCGATCGGGTCGCTTCCGTGGGGGGAGAGCTCTGACTCCTCCATCCCTTCCCACTTCTGCTCACGTCCATTCGCCATCTCTGCCAAGTCACATGTGTCATTAGCATCAGGAGAGGCGACATCTTTTGTAGGGAGGCGGGACCTTCGCGTTTGTTTCCGCCCACTGAGGAGGATGAGGAGGCGGAACTCCAGAGCTGTGGGGCACGATCTTACATTGCAGTAACATTTAGAGTGTGCGGACATCGTTTTCCGCGCCACGGAGTGAGTGTACGCCCACGAGAGCACGCCCTTATTCTTCACCTGTGCCTCGTGGCGCAGATATGACGGAAAAATGGCAAATACAGTCTATGATGATTTTTGCAATTCTCAAGCAAAAAAACAGTTCAATTAAGGCACACAGGACTCGCTTATAGCGAGCTTCTGAATCCTGTTTCGTGACGCCAAAGTTGAGTCGCACAGAGCCACAGGTTTTGGGGGTACTCGGCACCAAGCCCGTCGAATTCTATGGGGGATGTGACGGGTAGCACAGCTATGTCCGTGCCCTGGTCGCTCACTGGAATGTGGGATATTTCCAGGGGATGATAGAATGTTTGTGTAGTTTGTCGTGACGCCACCTGTAGTACCTGGTCAGGGTGACCAGTGCTGATGTGCAGGTCCTCTGGCAGGGATGGTGTAGTGCAGCTAGGTGATAAGTCTTGTACAGGTAAGACGGTATCCTTCCAGGGCAGATAGATGTGAGATAGAGCAATGGTGCAGAGTGATGTAGCAGAGTGGAGTATGCGACGTAGTAAGAAAGCAGTAAAGGAAACAATTCTTACTACAAAGACATGCAGCATAAGGCTGCCTCAACCCCTCCCATCCAACTAGCTACACCCTGTTCTAACCAGCCTGAGCTAGACCATCCCATTGGGTCCGCCTACACTCAGCTGGCATAGTGTACTGTTGAATGCAGTGGTTGGAGTCAATGGGGTGTTTCCTCCTTAATTGAGAGTAAGTTGTCACACCGCTGGGTGCGATGCAACATCTCTGTGGCGACTGGACCCTCGGGTGCTTCTGTCTTTTCACAAATGCCGGCTTTACCCGGCAATTGAATCAGAGGCTATTTTACTATGTAGAAGTGAATAAACTATAAATATATGTATATATATATATATATGTCACAATGACATGTATATATATATATGTATTCTAAGTGTGTATATTTTGTGTTTACAAGGAAAGAAAGTGTTTTTTTAGTTGCGATATTTTGTTCCCATAGACTTACATGGGACTTCCGGTATCGGAATCGGATATCGCCGATATTTAGTGATATCGGCGATGCCATTCCGATCCGATATTTTTAGATATCGAGCAGTATCGCTCAACACTATTCATTATACTATCTCACAACGGAACTAAAGCAATTCCAGATCATAACTGAGGAGAAATATCAGCCATGTGTCATAATGTTTAGATAGAATCTCCAAAAATGAAGTTACCTTATTTGCTGAACTGCAAAATCATTAATTAATTTTAATGTCATTAGGTAAAAGCAAATGTAATCTAAATGTACATTTACAAACTGACACTTTTCGGTATGTTACAAAATTAAAATGCATCCACCCTAAAAGTTAAATCAACAAGCTCTTTTTTTTGTTTTTCACCAATCGAGTACAGGACAAGCAAAAATCGACTCTAAGGCCGGGGTCACACATGCAACTGCAGCGCGAGTCTCTTGCCTCAATACCCGGCACTGCCGCCGGCACTCGGACTGGAGCGTTCAGCTGCCTAGAAATACATGGAGCCACACACTCCAGTCCCAAGTGCCGGGTATTGAGGCGCGAGTTTCTCGCATTCCAGTTGCAAGTGTGACTACTGCCTAATTCTACTGAGCCAACTGGCAATAAGAAAAAATAGTCAATGTGATGTGACGGCGTGTGGTCTATTTAACAGAAAACTCAGCTGGAAAAAAAGTAGAAGGAAGATAGAAGAAAGAAAATATAAGAGCCGATAGAAAGACCATTGGTGAGTAGGGTTGAGCATTCCGATACTGCAAATATCGGGTATCGGCCGATATTGGCTGTATCGGAATTCCGATTCCGAGTTCCGATATTTTCGTCATATCGGATACCGGAATCGGGATGCCACTGTCAGTGTCCGTCTGTCGGGTCTGTCAGGAGTCAGCGGCACTTACCTGGCAGAAGATCTCCGGCGGTCACGTCCTGGACTGCTTCATGGCCGCCATCCTCTTCTCCCCAGCGGTCACATGCAGTTTCTCGCGATAACTGCAGTGACTGCTGGGTAATCCCGGCCGTAAAGCAGTCAGTCCGATGACGTCACCGCCGGGGAAGCAGGTAATCAGCTGTGCTGCGTTGCAATGACAGGCTCTGCCTGTCATTGCGATGTAGCAGAGCTGGATCGTCGTGGGACTGTCGTTATGGACTGCGTCGGACAGGTGGTATACTGTTGGTTTGTTTTTTTTCTTTTTTTACAGGAGATCGATGGCGTCGCAGGAATGAGAGAGTAATAAAAAAAATGAAAACTGTGTTGTCTCTTTTATTTCATTAACCCCTTACTGCCATCGGACGTACTATCCCGTCCATGGTACCTGGGCCCGTATGACCATGGACGGGATAGTACGTCTCGTGCGATCGGACGCGCTCCCGGGGGGAGCGCAGCCGATCGCGGCCGGGTGTCAGCTGATTATCACAGCTGACACCCATGACTGTGTGTCAGGAGCGGTCACGGACCGCTCCCGGCACATTAACCCCTTGCACACCGCGATCAAACATGATCGCGGTGTACTGGGGGCACAGGGGAGGATCGCGCAGGGGGGGGCTCCCTGCGCGCCCCCCTGAGACCCTCAGAGCAGCGCGATGTGTCGCGCTGTTCCGAGGGTCCGTCCTCCCTCCAGGTCCCCGGATCCAAGATGGCGCCGGGGTCCTGCAGGGAGGCGGCTTCCTCAGTGCCTGCTGAGAGCAGGCGCTGAGGAAGCCTGCAGCAATGCCAGAGCGATCGCTGGTGTGACAGAGTGCTGTGCACACTGTCACACCAGCGATCTGACAAAATACAGTGATGTCCCACCCTGGGACAAAGTAAAAAAGTTAAAAAAAATAATAATAAACATGTTTTAAAAAAAAATCTAAAATAAATAAAAAAAAAATAAAAATATTCCCCAATAAATTCACTTCTTCCTGTAAATAAAAAAAAAAAAGCAATAAAAGTACACATATTTGGTATCGCCGCGTCCGTAACGACCCCCCCTATAAAATTGTCCCACTAGTTAACCCCTTTAGTGAACCCCTTAAAAAAAAAAAAAAAAAACGAAGCAAAAAATCAATGCTTTATCATCATACTGCCGAACAAAAAGTGGAATAACTCGCGATCAAAAAGACCGATACAAAAAAACATGGTACCGCTGAAAACGTCATCTTGTCCTGCAAAAAACGAGCCGTCATACAGCATCATCAGCGAAAAAATAAAAAAGTTATAGCTCGCAGAAGAAAGCGATGCAAAAATAATTATTTTTTATATAAAATTGTTTTTATTCTATAAAAGCGCCAAAACATGAAAAAATGATATAAATGAGGTATCGCCGTAATCATACTGACCCGAAGAATAAAACTGCTTTATCAATTTTACCACACGCGGAACGGTATAAACGCCTCCCCCAAAAGAAATTCATGAATTGCTGATTTTTGTTCATTCTAACCTCCCAAAAATCGAAATAAAAAGCGATCAAAAAACGTCACGTGCTCAAAAATGGTACCAATAAAAACGTCAACTCGTCCCGCAAAAAATAAGACCTCACATGACTCTGTGGGCCAAAATATGCAAAAATTATAGCTCTCAAAATGTGATGATGCAAAAACTATTTTTGCAATAAAAAGCGTCTTTTAGCGTGACAGCTGCCAATCATAAAAACCCGCTATAAATAGTAAATCAAACCCCCCTTTATCACCCCCTTAGTAAGGGAAAAATAATAAAATTAAAAAAAAGTATTTATTTCCATTTTCCCATTAGGGTTAGGGTTAGGGTTGCGGCTAAAGTTAGGGTTAGGGTTGGCGCTAAAGTTAGGATTAGGGTTAGGGTTGGGATTAGGGGTGTGTTAGGGTTAGGTTTGTGGTTAGGGTTGGGACTAGGGTTAGGGGTGTGTTGGGGTTAGGGTTGGAGTTAGAATTGGGGGGTTTCCGCTGTTTAGGCACATCAGGGGCTCTCCAAATGTGACATGGCGTCTGATCTCAATTCCAGCCAATTCTGCGTTGAAAAAGTCAAACGGTGCTCCTTCACTTCTCAGCTCTGCCATGCGTCCAAACAGTAGTTTATCCCCACATATGAGGTATCAGCGTACTCTGGACCCCAAGAGTTATTGTGCAATTTGTCCTATTTCTTCTGTTACCCTTGGGAAAATAAAAAACTGGGGGCGAAAATATCATTTTTGTACAAAAAAAATTATTTTTTTGTTTTTACGGCTGTACATTATAAACTTCTGTGAAGCACTTGGGGCTTCATAGCGCTCACCACACATCTAGATAAGTTCCTTGTGGGGTCTATTTTCAAAATGGGGTCACTTGTTGGGGATTTCCACTGTTTAGGCGCATCAGGGGCTCTCCAAATGCGACATGACGCCCCCAGACCATTCCATCAAAGTCTGCAATCCAAAACGTCACTACTTCCCTTCCGAGCCCCAACGTGTACCCATACAGTAGTTTTCTCCCACATATTGGATATCAGCGTACTCAGGACAAATTGGACAACAACTTTTGGGGTCCAATTTCTCCTGTTACCCTTGTAAAAATAAAATATTGGGGCAAAAAAATCATTTTTGCAAAAAAAAAAAAAGATTTTTTATTTTTACGGCTGTGCGTTATAAACTTCTGTGAAGCACTTCGGGGTTCAAAGTGCTCACCACACATCTAGACAAGTTCCTTGTGGGTCTATTTGCCAAAATGGGGTCACTTGTGGGGGGTTTCCACTGTATAGGTGCATCAGGGGTTCTCCAAATGTGACATGACGCCCCCAGACCATTCCATCAAAGTCTGCAATCCAAAACGTCACTACTTCCCTTCCGAGCCCTGACGTGCGCCAATACAGTAGTTTTCTCCCACATATTGGGTATCAGCGTACTCAGGACAAATTGGACAACAACTTTTGGGTTCCAATTTCTTCTGTTACCCTTGTGAAAATAAAATATTGGGGGCGAAAAAATCATTTTTGTAAAAAAAAAAAATGATTTTTATTTTACGGCTGTACGTTATAAACTTTAGTGAAACACCTGGGGGTTAAAAGTTCTCACCACACATCTAGATAAGTTCCTTGAGGGGTCTAGTTTCCAAAATGGTGTCATTTATGGGGGTTTCCACTGTTTAGGCAGATCAGGAGCTCTCCAAACACGACATGGCGTCCAGCCAATTCTGCGTTGAAAAAGTCAGACGGCGCTCCTTCCCTTCCAAACTCTGCCATGCACCCAAACAGTGGTTTACCCCCACATATGGGGTATCAGCGCACTCAGGACAAATTGCACAATAACTTTTGGAGTCTTGTTACCCTTGGAAAAATAAAAATTGGGGTGAAAAGATCATTTTTGTGGAAAAAATATGATTTTTAAATTTTACGGCTCTACATTATAAACTTGTGTGAAGCACTTGGGGGTTCAAATTGCTCACCAAAGATCTATAAAAGTTCCTTAGGGGGTCTAGTTTCCCAAATGGGGTCATTTGTGGGGGGTTTCCACTGTTTAGGCACATCAGGGGCTCTCCAAATGCAACATGGCATCCAATCTCAATTCCAGCCAATTTTGGTTGGAAAAAGTCAAATGGTGCTCCTTCCATTCCGAGCTCTGCCGTGAGCCCAAACAGTGCTTCCCCCCCACATATGGGGTATCAGCGTACTCAGGACAAATTGGACAACAACTTATGTGGTCCAATTTCTCCTGTTACCCTTGGGAAAATAAAAAATTAGTGACTAAAAGATAATTTTTGTGGGAAAAAAATAGGATTTTTTATTTTCATGCCCGGGCATTATAAACTTGTGTGAAGCACTTGGGGGTTCAAAGTGCTCACCAAAGATCTAGATAAGTTCCTTAGGGGGTCTAGTTTCCAAAATGGGGTCACTTGTGGGGGGTTTCCACTATTTAGGCTCATCTGGGGCACTGCAAACGGAACATGACCCCCATCAACGTCTGCATTCCAAAATGTTACTACTTCCTTTCCAAGCCCTGCCGTGCACCCAAACAGTTTCCCCCCCCCCATATGGGGTATCAGCGTACTCAGGACAAATTGGACAACAACTTTTGGGGTCCAATTTCCTTGGGAAAATTCAAAAATTTGGGACTAAAAAATCATTTTTGTGGAAAATTGTTTGTTATTTTTTTCACACCCAGGCATTATAAGCTTTTGTGAAACACTTGGGGGTTTAAAGTGCTCACAACAGATCTAGATAAGTACCTTAGGGGTCTAGTTTCCAAAATGGTGTCACTTGTGGGGGTTTCCACTGTTTAGGCGCATCAGGGGCTCTCCAAACACGACATGGCGTCCAATCTCAATTCCAGCCAATTTTAGTTTGAAAAAGTCAAACGGCGCTCCTTCCCTTACGAGCTCTGCCGTGTGCCCAAACAGTGGTTTTCCCCCACATATTGGGTATTGGCGTACTCAGGAGAAATTGCATAACAACCTTATCTGTCCATTTTCTCCTTTTACCCTTGTGAAAAAAAAAAAAAGTTTGTAAAAGATCATTTTTGTGGCTAAAAAGTTAAATATTCATTTTTTCCTTCCACGTTGCTTTAGTTCCTGTGAAGCACCTGAAGGGTTAATAATCTTCTTGAATGTGGTTTTGAGTACCTTGAGGGGTGCAGTTTTTAGAATGGTGTCACTTTTGGGTATTTTATGCCATATAGACCCCTCAAAGTGACTTCAAATGAGAGGTGGTCCCTAAAAAAAATGGCTTTGTAAATTTTGTTGTAAAAATGAGAAATCGCTGGTCAACTTTTAACCCTTATAACTTCCTAACAAAAAAAAATTTTGGTTCCAAAATTGTGCTGATGTAAAGTAGACATGTGGGAAATGTTATTTCTTAACTATTTTATGTGACATATTTCTCTGTTTTAAGGGAATAAAAATTCAAAGTTTGAAAATTGCAAAATTTTAAAAATTTTCGCCATATTTGCGTTTTTTTTCAAAAATAAACGCAAGTTATATGGAAGAAATTTTACCACTAACGTGAAGTACAATATGTCACGAGAAAACAATCTCAGAATCGCGAAGATCCGTTGACGCGTTCCAGAGTTATAACCTCATAAAGAGACAGTGGTCAGAATTGTAAAAATTGGCCCGGTCATTAACGTGCAAACCACCCTTGGGGGTTAAGGGGTTAAAAGACTTTTTTCTTGCTGTGTCTTTTTTTTACACATTTAAAAACTTTGGGATTAATAATGGATCGGTGTCTTATTGACGCCTATCCATTATTAACCGGGCTTATTGTCACCGTGCAATCAACGGTGACATTAACCCCTTATTACCCCACTTGCCACCGCTACAGGGCAGTGGGAAGAGCCGGGTAAAGTGCCACAATTGGCACATCTTTTGATGCGCCAAATGTGGGGCTGCTGTAGCCTGGTATTATCAGGCTGTTGAGGGCCAAAATCCATGGGCCTTGACAGTCTTTTAATACCAGGCCGCAGCAGTCTGCATTTTACTTGGCTGGTTAACAAAAATAGGGGGACCCCTACGCCGTTTTTTTTTCGAGGGGATCCCCTATTTTTGTTAACCAGCCAAGCTAAGCAGACTGCTGTGGCCTGGTATTATCAGGCTTGCAAGGTCCATGGATATTGGATCCTTACCAGCCTGAAAAACCAGGCCTCAGCGGTCTGCTTCATCTGGCTGGTTAACAAAAATAGGGGGGACCCCACGCCAATTTTTTTCGAGGGGATCCCCTATTTTTGTTAATCAGCCAAGATATGCAGACTGCTGTGGCCTGGTATTATCAGGCTGGCAAGGTCCATGGATCTTGGCTCCTTAACAGCCTGAAAATCCAGGCCTCAGCGGTCTGCTTCATCTGGCTGGTTAACAAAAATAGGGGGGACCCCACGCCATTTTTTTTTCGAAGGGAACCCCTATTTTTGTTAACCAGTTCCCTCTGACGTCACTGATTGTGTCCCTGGCTGACGAAGTGAAAGTGGAAAGCAATCAATTAAGCTTTCCACTTCCTCTCCTGTCAGCCAGGAGAGGAACTCATTCATTTGGGGGTTTACTGTGAGGCTGCAGCATTAGCTGCGGTCCCTGCAGTAAACATTAACCCTTTCTGAAGGATTACACCGTGGGACCTGACTGTGCATCGGATTGGTAAGAATAATTTTGCTTTATTATTTTATTTTTATTACAGGAAATGGTTTTAGCAGGTAAATAAAATATGGTCAAAAACTGTGTGATTATTTCATTAAACTTCTTTTTTATTAAAGTGTGTGTGTTTGATTTTTCTTTCATACAATAGGATTAATAATTGATAGTTGTCTAATTGACAGCTCTCAATTATTAACCTGGCTTAAAGTGACCTTTCAATTGCAAGGTCATTTTAACCCCTTATTAACCCATTCGCCACCGCTACAGGGCAATGGGAATAGACGGGCAAAGTGCCAGAAAGGGCAAATCTAATTAGAGATTTGCCCTTTCTGGGGTGTCTGGGGGCAGATGTTAAGTAGCCGGGGGGGGCCAAAAAAAATGGTCCCTCTCTGGGCTATTATTATCTGCCCCCACTCACTGGCTTTGTCTGTCTGGTTGCGAAAATAGGGCGGGAGCCCACGCATTTTTTTTCAGCAATTTTACACCTCATATATATATATACATGTCATTGAATTTGTAACACATATATATATATATATATATATATATATATATATATATATATATATTATTTATAGTTCATACACTTCTACATAGTATAATAGCCGCTAATTCAATTGCCGGTTTTTGTGAAAATGCAGAAACCGACATGAAATGACACTTGGTGTACATAGGGTTAACCATGTCTTTTCATGTAGTTTGATATCTGATTTGCTCAAACAATTACATGAGTGTAAGTGTGCAAAATTTCACACCTGTAGGGGTTAATTAAAGGTGTAAATTCGTAGCAAAAAAGTCCGTTTTTTTTACAACGAATTTACACCTTTAATTAACCCCTACAGGTGTGAAATTTTGCACACATAGACTGATGTAATTGTATGTGCAAATCAGATAGCAAACGACATGAAAAGACATGGTTAACCCTATGTACACCAAGTGTCATTTCATGTCGGGTGCTTCTGTCTTTTCACAGAAGCCGACTTTACCCGGCAATTGAATCAGAGGATATTTTACTATGTAGAAGTGTATAAACTATACATATATGTATATATATATATATATATATGTCACAATGACATGTATATATATATATATATATATGTATTCTATGTGTGTATATTTAGTGTTTACAAGGAAAGAAAGAGGTTTTTTTAGTTGCGATATTTTGTTCCCATAGACTTACATGGGACTTCCGGTATCGGTATCGCCGATATTTTAATGGTATCGGCGATACCATTCCGATTCCGATACTTTTGGATATCGGAAAGTATCGCTCAGCACTATTGGTGAGTAGACAGGTACAGGGGAAGGGTCAAGGAAAATTAGATTTTTTAACCATTTTCCAGTAGATATAATTTGCATTGAATTTATTTGATGCATTTGAAATTTCCCCACTGAATTGAGTGAATCTGCAAAAATTGAATTTCAGGATATTTGCTTAACTCTAATACTAATGAACAGGGGCTATAACATATTAAAATTTATTTAATAGTTTAGTTACCCTTTCTGATGTCAAACCAACACATTGATTTTCCCATGATGGCTGGACACCAGTTCAGTTAAAATTTTCTACATAGCTAATAATTTTTTTTTTTTTTTACAAAAATCAATTCACATGCGGCAGAAAAAAGTGGATATCAGAGCATGCAGTGCATTTTTAGTGAAACGGGATGACATTTGCAATTTATGCATTGAATTTTACTCTAATATACAATGGTGCTTGAAAATGTGAGAACCTTTAAGAATTTTCAATATTTTTTGTATAAATTTAGCCTAAAACTACATCAGATTTTCACAGAAGCCCTAAAAGTAGATTA
This sequence comes from Oophaga sylvatica, assembly GCA_033576555.1. Classification (NCBI taxonomy): domain Eukaryota; kingdom Metazoa; phylum Chordata; class Amphibia; order Anura; family Dendrobatidae; genus Oophaga; species Oophaga sylvatica. The sequence continues at coordinate 72,176,166 of JARQOD010000007.1, forward strand.
AAGAGAATCAAATCAAACAAATTAGTCAAAAATATTAGACTTTGACATTTTTAAAAATGAGGAAAATTATTTGATAGCTTATATTTAGGGATGGGCGAGCTGGTGGAATTCAGGTTCTCGTCTTTCCTTCCGCACCACCATGGACTTACCCCGATATTGCCCGGACTTCAGCGGACAGTCCAAATTCGGCATTCACACCCGAGCAGTGACTATCCAGGAAGAACGCCGAACATTTCTCTCTGGGTTTGCCCAACTTCACTCATATCCTGAAACCTTTGTTTTCAGTCTCTGGTGTGACCGCCTTGTGCCACAATAACTACATCTAAATGTTTCCAGTAATTGTGATTCCTCCCTATAACACAGCTTCAACTCTGTTTGGTTAATGGGTTTTATTCCATGAACTTCTCTCTTTCAGTTCTGTTACAACATTTCTATAGGATTAAGGACAAAACTTCGACTTGTCCATTCCAAAACTTTAACTTTATTCTACTTCAACTATTTTTTCAGACATCGACTTTTGTGTTTTGGGTTGTTGTCTTGTTACATGACCCAACTGTTCTTGAGATTCAGCTTATAGACAGATATCCTGACATTTTCCTTTAACATTTGCTGATAAAATTCAGAAACCATTGTTCCAGCAGTGATGGTAAGCCATCCTGCCCCAGATGCAGCAAAGAAGGCCTCAAACATAATATTACAACTGCCATGTTCCACAGATGGTATGAGGTTTAACAAATAAATTTGAGTGTAATTAAATTGTACTCAATTTTTACCAAAATCTGCACTCGCCAAAATGTGAATTTATTGTAATTTGGTTCTGCACGGACTCAGCGATAGTGCAAACTGAATACTATTTTTTTGTAACTATGAAGTGTCACTAAAAGGTTAAAAAAATGTAAAAAATAATTCTTAGACTCACCTTACTGCTCCAATACGTTCTGTCAAACTTTCAGTTCATGCCGCATCTTCTGATTCCCGGCTGCTTGCGTTGGAATCCCAGGGCCTCTCTCTCTCTCAGATAAGACTTCTGGCTGTCATGAGGCCCCGGAGGGCTATGCCTAAGTACACAGAAGGTCACGGCATCATGGTTTCAAAATGTGTACCATGATCTTCTATGTGTATGCACAGACCCCTCTCAGGCCTCATGGAAACCAGAAGTCCCTGCTGATCATGAGAGGCCCAAAAATTCTAGCATGAGCAGCAGAAGATCAGAAGATGCTGAGAGGATAGGAGGGATGCTGTGAGTAGCAGAGGGGCCAGAATGTAACAATTATGTGGGTACTATGGAATCTGATTGCATGGGATAAAACAAAACTGGGACCAAAGCTGAGACAGACAAGTGTATTTAACAAAGTAAGAAATTGAACCAAATCTAACAGAGATCTTCCTGCAATAGTAACAAAGTGCACAGCACAATATAGAAATGATCAGCAAACCAAATAGCAGGGCACGACCGCTAATACAAACCAGTCCAGCAGTAATATGACGCAGGAGTGCACATGGCACTTAAATGTGGAAGTCCAGCAATAATATTAGTGAGACTGCACACAGCACTTAAACGTGGGAGTCCAGCAAGAATATGATCACAAGTGTGCACAGCACTTAAACGTGGGAGTCCAGGAATACACAGGTGGAGCGTTAATAGGAGGTCTCTAAATGTACCTTTTGGGCTGAAAAGTCCCACACAAGTCCAGCACCACAGACCAACAGACACAGTCCAAGAAGAGACAATGATGTCAGAATTTCTTACTGACCAAAGTAGTTACAGAGGCTAGAAGCTCCTCACTAGAAGTCCAGACAATAGGTAACCCCAGTCAGGATCAAGGAGCAGCACAAAGGATTGAAGGCAGCTGAATGTGGAAAGGTAGAGCACCGAGTAACGAGCAGCAGCAGTAGAAGGGAATCCAGAAGCAAACAGGCAGAAGCTCAGGAGCCAACAGAAACAAAATACTCAGGCAAGGAGGAACACCTAACCCGGACATAAATAGCAGGACAGACAGGAAGTTCCAGGACAGGGCGAGGTACAAGACTCCATCTTGGACAAGTGAAAACAGGCTCAATGGAAAATCTGGAATCCTTACACAGAAAGATGAGTGATGAGGCAAGAATAAGGATTTTTTTTTACATCTTACATATATTAAGCTCAGGGGTATGGAGAATTACTTCTTTATTAATTGAATTTTCCAGCAAAAACTACATGAACAGGGGAATTTTAATTTTGCCTTATCCTCTCATCTCCACTTATAATTTATGGTTTTTCCATCTTCAAACATAAACCTTCTTATTAAAACAAAAAGCTCTACAGTCATGGACAAAAGTTTTGAGAATGACACAAATATTAATTTTTACAAAGTCTACTGCTTCACTTTTTCTAATGGCAATTTGCATATACTCCAGAATGTTATAAAGAGTGATCAGCTTAACAGCAATTACTTACAAAGTCAATATTTGGCTAGAAAATGAACTTTATCCCCCAAAACACATTTCAACATCATTGCAGTCCTGCCTTAAAAGGACCAGCTAACCTCTTTTCAGTGATTGCTCCATTAACACAGGTGTGGGTGTTGATGAGGACATGGCTGGAGATCAATCTGTCATGATTAAGTAAGAATGACACCACTGGACACTTTAAAAGGAGGCTGTGCTTGGCATCATTGTTTCTCTTCTGTTAACCATGGTTATCTCTAAAGAAACACGTGCAGTCATCATTGCAATGCACAAAAATGGCCTAACAGGGAAGAGTATCGCAGCTAGAAAGATTGCACCTCAGTCAACAATCTGGATAATGGATAAACCCCGCGCTAAACCTAAGAGCACTTGGAGGACGACAATAAATATAAAAAATTTGTAGGAAATTTGCAAAATGCTAAACTCACTGAAATTGCTGGGTTTAAAAGAGAGAAGAAATCCTGTGGATGATGTTCTCTCCAGATATATATAATGATGATGGAGAATATGCACAGGATCTGGATAGGACAAAAATAAAAAATGGTGAATTGGGGGTTTGCGAAATTATATATCAAAAGTAAAAAACTGTAATTTTCTTGTACTTACAAAGGTACATGAGTATTGCGTTGATTAGCAGATTCAAAAATAATACTGAATTAAATGAATTATAGATCCAAAAATAGGTTCAAAATATATTCCTGCTCAAAGCCGTTCCCTAAGGAAAGGTTATTAAATAATTATATATGGATATAGGTGATGTATATAAAGATCACATGTGACTGCTATACTTACAGAGCGTATGAATAATGTGATTTTCTGTGAGAAGAGCCATGATGTTGAATGACAGTGAGCGTTAGAATGAAATAGAGTTGCGAGTGTATCTCACAATTAGCAATATTGCCACAGCTTCAAAGGTTTGCTGTAATGAATAATATTAATGTATACACAGAGGATCCACTGAAAATCACTTTGTTAGCTTTCTCTAACGTGATACTCACTAGGTAGATTTGATTCAAATGTATTGCGGAGAGTAGCGCCGCATGGCAGGTAGGTTGTGAGTGTATCGCACAATTGGCAATGTCACCGCAGTTTCAAAGTTTGCTGAAAAGAATAATAATGTAGGCACAAGGGATCTACTCAGAAATAGCCTTGTAAACTTTCACTGACATGATACTCACTGCGTGCAGGTGAATAAGCTGATGTGGGACTCGCCGTAATGCTCCCTAAGAGAGAGCGTTTGTTAGGTGAAAAGTCGACACACACTCGGCGTGCTCCGGCCGGAAGCAACGCCTGAGATAGCGACAATGAGGATCACAGTCCCTCTTTTCAGAGCAAAAGCTGTTTTTGCTCTGAGGAAGAGGGACTGTGATCCCTTGAAACGCGTCAGTACATTCAAGCCCCTGCACACCCCTGCACTTCCATACGGGCGAAGCAGATCTGTGACGTCACCACATTGGCCCGCCCCTCATTGTCGCTATCTCAGGCGTTACTTCCGGCCGGAGCACGCCGAGTGTGTGTCGACTTTTCACCTAACAAACGCTCTCTCTTAGGGAGCATTACGGCGAGTCCCACATCAGCTTATTCACCTGCACGCAGTGAGTATCATGTCAGTGAAAGTTTACAAGGCTATTTCTGAGTAGATCCCTTGTGCCTACATTATTATTCTTTTCAGCAAACTTTGAAACTGCGGTGACATTGCCAATTGTGCGATACACTCACAACCTACCTGCCATGCGGCGCTACTCTCCACAATACATTTGAATCAAATCTACCTAGTGAGTATCACGTTAGAGAAAGCTAACAAAGTGATTTTCAGTGGATCCTCTGTGTATACATTAATATTATTCATTACAGCAAACCTTTGAAGCTGTGGCAATATTGCTAATTGTGAGATACACTCGCAACTCTATTTCATTCTAACGCTCACTGTCATTCAACATCATGGCTCTTCTCACAGAAAATCACATTATTCATACGCTCTGTAAGTATAGCAGTCACATGTGATCTTTATATACATCACCTATATCCATATATAATTATTTAATAACCTTTCCTTAGGGAACGGCTTTGAGCAGGAATATATTTTGAACCTATTTTTGGATCTATAATTCATTTAATTCAGTATTATTTTTGAATCTGCTAATCAACGCAATACTCATGTACCTTTGTAAGTACAAGAAAATTACAGTTTTTTACTTTTGATATATAATTTCCAAACCCCCAATTCACCATTTTTTATTTTTGTCCTATCCAGATCCTGTGCATATTCTCCATCATCATTATATATATTTGGAGATAACATCATCCACAGGATTTCTTCTCTCTTTTAAACCCAGCAATTTCAGTGAGTTTAGCATTTTGCAAATTTCCTACAAATTTTTTATATTTATTGTCGTCCTCCAAGTGCTCTTAGGTTTAGCGAGGGTTTATCCATTATCTAGTTATACTCATTCTGGTGGGTTAACACGGAGCCCACTTTTTTAACCACCTGCAGCTTCCAAGGCACCAGTCTATTATATACATCATTGGGTTTTCAATATTTACTTCCATAATAGGGATAGCGCCAGTGTTCATCTATTCGTTCAGTCAACAATCTATCGCATCATCAAGAACTTCAAGGAGAGAGGTTCCATTGTTGCCAAAAAGGCTCCAGGGCGCCCAAGAAAGACCAGCAAGTGCCAGGACCGTCTCTTAAAAGTGTTTCAGCTGCGGGATCGGGCTACCAGCAGTGCAGAGCTTGCTCAGGAATGGTAGCAGGCAGGTGTGAGTACATCTGCACGCACTGTGAGGCGGAGACTCTTGGAGAAAGGCCTGGTCTCAAGGAGGGCAGCAAAGAAGCCACTTCTCTCCAGAAAAAACATCATGGACAGACTGATATTCTGCAAAAGGTACAGGCAGTGGACTGCTGAGGACTGGGGTAAAGTTATTTTCTCTGATGAATCTCCTTTTCGATTGTTTGGGACATCAGGAAAACACCTCATTCGGAGAAGACAAGGTGAGCGCTACCACCAGTCTTGTCTCATGCCAACTGTTAAGCATCCGAAACCATTCATGTGTGGGGTTGCTTCTCAGCCAAGGGAATCGGCTCTCTCACAGTCTTGCCTAAAAACACAGCCATGAATAAAGAATGGTACCAGAATGTCCTCCAAGAGCAACTTCTCCCAACCCTCCAAGAGCAGTTTGGCGATCAACAATGCCTTTTCCAGCATGATGGAGCACCTTGCCATAAAGCAAAGGTGATAACTAAATGGCTCAGGGAACAAAACATAGAGATTTTGGGTCCATGGCCTGGAAACTCCCCAGATCTTAATCCCATTGAGAACTTGTGGTCAATCATCAAGAGACGGGTGGAGAAACAAAAACCTAAAAATTCTGACAAAATGAAAGCATTGATTGTACAAGAATGGACTGCTGTCAGGATTTGGTCCAGAAGTTGATTGAGAGCATGCCAGGGAGAATTGCAGAGGTCCTGAAGAAGAAGGGTCAACACTGCAAATATTGACTTGTTGCATTAACTCATTCTAACTGTCAATGTAAGCTTTTTGATTTACTCATATGTTTGCAATTATATTTCTGTCTGTGATAAAAACATCTGTCAAACACACACATAAAAACCAGAGGGCAGCAGATCATGTGAAAATATAATATTTGTGTCATTCTCAAAACTTTTGGCCATGACTGTATATTAGTTTCATCTAGCCACTCACAGACATGAGATACTAGTTCATTTTCTTCAATTAAAAAAATACAAAGTTTATTATTTTTGGCTCATTTGTTTGAGTTGGTTCTTTGGTGAAAATCTATTGTAATTTTAGGTCAAATTTATGCTGAAATGTAGAAAATTCTGAAGACTTCGCAAACTTATAAGGTGTGTTGTAGTTATGAATCTTCTCCCAAACTATAAGATGTAATGTTTATCCCAAAATATTCGAGTGATTATATCCAAAACTGCGTGTAACTTAGTAATTGCTTTTACACTGTAATAAAAACTATTCTAAGAAATTCAGCCTCTATAATAATCACAATAATTTCTGCACTCAAATGACTGTGATAACTTATCAAACTTGACAACAAGCAAACAGTGATAATTACCTGGAATTTTATCTTCACTTTCACATAAAACGTAGAATACACAAAGTTAACAACATTTACCTCCAGTGATAAGTAAACGTGAATCATAGATTATGTGAACAGACAAGTATGAGAAAACTCTTCTAATTAGAGTTTATTTTTTTAGAATGTAAGTCTATTTATTTATCTCTATATGTTTAACCTGACCACTTCCATTGCAGCTCTCTGATTCCTTTTCTGATGACATACTGTATACAAATGCAACAAAACTACAGCATAATTATGAATGCTATCATTATCTTCACAAATATCTAAAAATGTCAAGATTTGTTTATGCAATTATTATCCTGTTGCTCAAGAGTTAAGTATCTCAATGTTTCCCCAACTGAACCTACCCAACCTGGACATGACGATGCCTGTGCCTTATAGTCCATGATTTTCAAAAGTCTCTGGTAACTAAATTAATCTTCAAAATGGTATCTTAAGCCTAGTAGAACAATTTATACTATATATTCTACAGAATGCTGTAGATAAGCCCCTGATGGCAGTGGCCACAGCTGATGGTCCAAAAATGGGGTGACAGATTCCCTTTAACTTAGCTTTCTTGAATTTTTGTTCTGGTAGATATCAAAAGGATAAAAAACACACTTGCTTGATGGGAACACCATTTTATTTTTGTATTTTCTAATATTTACTTTACTGTCTAGTAATGGAAATTCCTGCAATATGGACCCAAAGTGTTTTGGTGCCAATATATGCAAAAAGATATCCTTGGTCCTTCTCTCCCAGTCATGTTGTTTTCCTCTGTGCTGAGTGTTAAAAAGGTAATTTGATGATTAACATTGATGGTGGTATGACCACATAATATCTGTAAAGTACTATTGCCCTTTGTCTTTCCTTTTACAGTGCCCATAATAACCAGTCGTTGAGGAACTGCAATAAGGATTCATTAACTTGAATATAATCAAAGCATAGAGTTGGGACCAGTGATAAAAGAACCTACCAAAATCGCTTTATTATAGGCATCAGTTTGTTATTTGCGGGTCTTCTAAAGATTTTGATGTCATATTATATTACATATTGAGATACTAATTCAATCGAGGTCCAGGTAACGAAAGAGCCAAGAAAAAGGTAAACTTTAGACTGTGAGCATATTAGACATATTTATCTCTTTGCTTTAAGTGGACAATATCTGCCTGCCATAAATTTGGACAAAATATGCAACAGATAATATAATGCAGTGGATTTAAAAATCTGCAGCATGAAATTAAATACATTACAATACAACAGGTTTATAAAACCTATTCACATACACTGAAGTTTATTAATATGCCCACCCTTATTGAATTTGTTTAAGGACACCAATATCTCACATGTAGAGATCATTGAACCCAAATTTAGATATTTGGGGTTCGTATCGGCAGTTAGCGTCCGGCACAAAATGATGAACAATAACTTCGGGGAAGTCCATTGCATAGTTCAGAGTTCCGGGGGGGGGTGAAGTCCGAGAGAGAGAGAATTTTTTTTCCTAAAGTTCGATTCAGGTACCAACACCTGAACTTCCATGGGTAGGCTCATCCCTACTCACAAGACAAATAGAATTAAGTATTGCAACATGCTTGCACAACCCTCAACAAACACCAATTCACATAACTACAATTGGGCATTTAGGCACATAATGCGTAAACATCGCTTAGTAGAATATCACATCATGATTTTTCTTTCAATGCTGGCCATCTTGTGCCATTGATTATGAGAAATGTCAAGCCAAAAGTCCAGTTAATAACTAAATTGTAAACTAAGCCTGCATAGTCTCTGTTGGGCAATGTAGACCATAAAGTTTTAGCGCCATTTGATGGTCTATATCATAATTAGTTTGCTGTCTACCCAATGTACTGAGAAATATTAGATACAGACAACCAAAGCTCTTGTTTTGGAAAACACATCCTGAAGAATGCTTAACTTTTGATGGGCTTAGGCCTCTTTCACACTTCAGTCGTGCGACGTCAGTCACTGTCCGACATTGTGGCGGATTGGCGGATCCGCCAAAAATAGTGAAAAACTGAGTCAACGGATCCGCTAATTTGACGGATCCGTTAACGGTTCCGCCAAAATAACGGATCCGTTGACTCAGTTTCATCCGTTTTTCCATCCGCTTTTTTGGCGGATCCGTTATTCAGAAGGGGAGTACTCCATCATGATTGGCTAAAATAAATAATATGTACTGTGATTGGCTACTGTTACTACGTTGAAACATATAAATAGGGTGTATTTACACCAGATTATTTGAAAGGGTTTTGAGCTAGTGGCAGTGATGGAGATGGAGATTATTTTTGAGAATATGGAGAAGATTTGCGAGGATTTTAGAGTGGAGGGCAATCGTTTGGCAAGGATTGTTCAGAAGAAGGAGGAAGCCAGACGTCGGATACTGTGTCGTCGGCAGAGACGGATGTGGATCCATCCAATAAATGCGAAGCGGATGACCCGTGGGGTGTATTCCACCTTGTATATGGAGTTACGGCTGAACCCCAGCAAGTTTTTTAACTATGTAAGAATGCGAGCTGAAAATTTTGAGGTTTTGGTAGCACGCATCGAAGCCAGAATTTGTAGACAGGACACTGTACTTCGGTTTGCTATATCTCCAGCAGAGCGGCTGATGGTCACAATCCGGTAAGTTATTTTTTTAAAAAATCCTTTACAATGTTTTTTTGTTTCTTTTTGGTTTAATTTATTTCTTCTCCTTTTTTGCAGATTTCTGGCTACAGGGGAATCATTTTCATCTCTGCACTTTCAGTACCGGCTTGGGATTTCTACTATCTCCGGTATTGTTAAAGATACTTGCCAGGCACTCTGGGATTGTTTGCACAATGAGTTCCTCCCTGTGCTAACACAGCAGAGATGGCTAGAAATTGCAGACCAGTTCATGGATATATGCCAGTTTCCCAACTGTATTGGTGCCGTGGATGGCAAACATATCCGGATTGTAAAACCCACTGGATCTGGATCTCTTTTTTTTTATAAACTACAAAAAAGTTTCCTTTTCAATAGTACTAATCATTGGGCATTGCTGGAAAGCGGCCCAGATGCCAGTTTATTGCTGTTGACATTGGTGCATATGGGCGTTCAAATGATTCTCAAGTATTTAAAAATTTGCCTATGGGACGTCGCCTATATGGGATACCTTCCAGTTTCCGCCTCCAAGACCACTCCCTGGAACCTGTGGCCCTGCATTGCCCTTTGTTTGTGGGGAGATGAGAGCTTTTCAGCTTTCAACACATTTATTAAAACCTTATGGCAGCCATGGATTGAACCAAAGAAAAAAAATATTTAATTACAGATTAACAAGGGCTAGACGAGTTGTTGAATGCGCTTTTGGGATCTTAACCGCCAAATGGAGGGTGCTGCTGACTGCTATCAAATTACAAAGTGAGACTGTGGACCATGTTGTGAAGGCATGTGTCATCCTGCACAATTTTGTTATCTCAAAAGAACATGTCAACATGGATGAAGATTTGCCTGGGACCACATTGCAGGACTACACGAACATTAGTTTCCGGAGTTCAGGATCTGTGGCCCAAATGCGTGAGAAGTTTGCGGACTATTTTATGTCTCCTGATGGAAGGGTGGACTGGCAGGATGACATGGTGTAATATTTTTTCGGTATACTCTGCATTGCTTTACTTACTGAATTTGGTATTGTATAATGTTTTTACCACTTTTTGTGATGTGTGTTTATCTGTACCCTAATGTTGATTGTGTTATAACCTTTCATGTTGAAAACAGTTATTAAAAAATACATGACATGTTTTGCAACAAAATAAATTTTATTTTTCAAAAAAAATGTGTTTTTATTTTCAAAAAGAATTGGTCAAAAAAGTTATATACAGAAATTTACAGAAATATATATATACATTTACAGCACTCTCTACAATATATACATACACAACACAATATAACAAACATATATACATACACAACACTCTATACAATATATACATACACAACACTCTATACAATATATACATACACAACACTCTATACAATATATACATACACAACACTCTATACAATATACAGTGCCTACAAGTAGTATTCAACCCCCTGCAGATTTAGCTGGTTGACACATGCGGAATTAACTTGGCATTGTGACATTTGTACTGTAGATCAGCCTGTAAGTGGGAAATGCACTGCAGCAAAAAAAAATTTTTTAATTTTTTTTTTTTTTTTTTAAAACGTTAAAAGTTAATTCAGAGTGTCATTTATTATTCAACCCCTCAAACCACAAGAATTCTGTTTGGTCCCCCTAAAGTATTAAGAAGTAGTTCAGGCACCAAGAATAATGAGCTTCACATGTGTGGATTAATGATCTCTTTTGCCAGCCTTTTCTGACTATTTAAGACCCTCCCCAAACTTGTGAACAGCACTCATACATGGTCAACATGTGAAAGACAAAGGAGCATTCCAAGGCCATCAGAGACAAGATAGTGGAGGGTCACAAGGCTGGCAAGGGGTACAAAACACTTTCCAAGGAGTTGGGCCTACCTGTCTCCACTGTTGGGAGCATCATCCGTAAGTGGAAGGCTTATGGAACTACTGTTAGCCTTCCACGGCCTGGACAGCCTTTGAAAGTTTCCTCCCGTGCCGAGGCCAGGCTTGTCCGAAGAGTCAAGGCTAACCCAAGGACAACAAGGAAGGAGCTCCGGGAAGATCTCATGGCAGTGGGGACATTGGTTTCAGTCAATACCATAAGTAACATACTCCACCGCAATGGTCTCCGTTCCAGACGAGCCCGTAAGGTACCTTTACTTTCAAAGCGTCATGTCAAGGCTCGTCTACAGTTTGCTCATGATCACTTGGAGGACTCTGAGACAGACTGGTTCAAGGTTCTATGGTCTGATGAGACCAAGATCGAGATCTTTGGTGCCAACCACACACGTGACGTTTGGAGACTGGATGGCACTGCATACGACCCCAAGAATACCATCCCTACAGTCAAGCATGGTGGTGGCAGCATCATGCTGTGGGGCTGTTTCTCAGCCAAGGGGCCTGGCCATCTGGTCCGCATCCATGGGAGGATGGATAGCACGGCCTACCTGGAGATTTTGGCCAAGAACCTCCGCTCCTCCATCAAGGATCTTAAGATGGGTCGTAATTTCATCTTCCAACAAGACAATGACCCAAAGCACACAGCCAAGAAAACCAAGGCCTGGTTCAAGAGGGAAAAAGTCAAGGTGTTGGAGTGGCCTAGTCAGTCTCCTGACCTTAACCCAATTGAAAACTTGTGGAAGGAGCTCAAGATTAAAGTCCACATGAGACACCCAAAGAACCTAGATAACTTGGAGAAGATCTGCATGGAGGAGTGGGCCAAGATAACTCCACAGACCTGTGCCGGCCTGATCAGGTCTTATAAAAGACGATTATTAGCTGTAATTACAAACAAGGGTTATTCCACGAAATATTAAACATAGGGGTTGTATAATAATTGACCCACACTTTTATGTTTAAAATTTATTAAAATTCAACTGAGCAACATAACTTTTTGGTTTGTAAGATTTATGCTTCTGTTAATAAATCCTACTCTCGTTTGCATTTTGAAGGCTCTAACTTATTTGCATCTTATCAAACCAGCTAAATCTGCAGGGGGTTGAATACTACTTGTAGGCACTGTATACATACACAACACTCTATACAATATATACATACACAACACTCTATACAATATATACATACACAACACTCTATACAATATATACATACACAACACTCTATACAATATATACATACACAACACTCTATACAATATATACATACACAACACTCTATACAAATATATATACATTCACAGCACTATATACATTCGCAGCACTATAGACATATTTACAAAGAGGTATACTGTTGGGTGGAGATACTAGCGGAGGGGCTGACAGGATGGACCACGTCGATAGTGGGGGATGGATTAGCAGGTTGGATAGGATCAGAAGTGGAGGGAAAAACATTAGGTTGGGAAGGCAGTTGAGGAGCAGAAGAGGTTTGAGGAAGGAATGGTGAAGGTGTTGGTGGGATGGGGTACGGTGAAGTTAACGGTGAAAATGGAAAGGGGGAATTAAAATAATGGGAATATTGAAATGGGGAAGGAGTATTAGGAGGATTGGCTGTAGCTTGCTAGCTGCCAGCTGAATGTGCAGCAGTTGGATAGGCTGCAGCTGAATGAGTGGCAGGTAGATAGGCGGCTGCTGCTGCTGGATGGGTGGCAGGTTGAAGTGGGGAAGGTGTAGGAATTGGGTGGGTAATTTGATGGGCTCGTGATACTGCCTGCACTAGAGAATTATGGCAGCCTTGCATCACATGCATCTGCAGGTCAGGAGTAAGATTTTCCATGTGCTTGAGAACGACTGAAAAAAACAGTGTCTCGGCTCCATGTTTGCATCTGACTGCATCCTATCAATTTTACTGCTGAGTTAAGCAATGTTTTTGCTCAATAGAGCAAACCCATCTTTAAATTGATCTTTTAAAAGTTTGGTAGTGTTTTGATAGGATGCATTTAGATGCAAAAAATCAGATGCATAGCTCCTTTCCTGACCTCGATGACGCTGCCGTCTAGGTGTGGTGGCAGTGTCAGCAGGGTAAGGTAAAGGGAACTCCAACTCATCACCTGCAGCTTCATGTGACGAAGTCTGCCCTGCAACTCTAGTGCTGGTGGATGGGGCGGAGGTACCTGCCAAGAGGGAAGGTGCATAGGGGTCAGGTCTATCGACGTGGTCCCCGGCGGCGGACTCCAGAGGGATCGCTCCAGAGGGAACAAACTGAGAACCAGGCTCTAGAGTGCTGCAGACAGTGCTGTCAAATAAAAAAAAAAAAAAACATTAAATATATTTATATTACATTCACCTTTCTGAAATTATAAAATATGGTTAGACACATTTTACTTTTCTCATACATAAATGTGTTGTGAAATATTTACCTTCTGCTGACCATCGTTGATCGCAGGAACGACAAGGCTTGGGCGTATTTGTATCTGCTCTTGCGTCCTGATGATCCACTCCTTGCCTGCATCTCTTTGTTAAATTCCCTCTTGAAGCGATCCCTGAGTGACCGCCACCGTGTGATAACCCGGTCACCTGGAAATAAAAAGGAAAAAAATTGTTTTTGTATCCTACACATAACATTCTTCAAAATTCATTACTCAACTGTGAATACTTACGCGCAAGATCCTTGTCTCGGTCATCGAGTTCCCCCCAGTTGTCCATCACCAGGCTGCATACTTCCTCCCATAGCCGTCGGGTAATAACTTGGTCAGAATGCCTGCGGTCAGCCATATTCCACAGCGCCTCCCGATGTTGGACCTCTTCGATGAGGATGTCTACGTCGATCCCTCCCCCATCCTCACCATCTGTATCGGGAGCACGCCGTGAAGCCTGTGTATAAAAAAAAAAAAAAAAATAAGCTACATCACGTTAAATAAGTAAACACCAAAAAAAAAATTATACTTACTTGCTGACCGCGGCGACGCTCATGCCGATGACCATGGGAGGTCCTTGGAGGAACTCTCCTACGAGACCTGGATTCTGAAGACTAGAAAACATTTAAAAACAAAAAAATCCAAATTATAAATGACAGTATGTATTGTGTGTGCTGTTATTTTTTTGGTTGTTTACATTAGGTGATGATCTGCCTATATAAAAAACTTACACTCTGCGCACCCGCTCCAGTTATTTCTCCACCCTGACCGTCTGCTTCTGAAAGCCCCTCTTCTTCAGCTTCCTGTGAAGACATAATACATACATATAGTTTGGAAAATAATTTTCTCAACAGTGACCAAAAAAATAATAATTACCTCTGTTCGCCTACGCTGTGGCAGGGGGCTTCCAGAAGAAGACATACTTGAACAACTGGGCCTGACTGGGTCCTTCAATTAATCTGTAAGCATAAAGCCTATTAAGCAACAATACAAAAGAGATAAAAGCTCAATTGACAATATGCTTACATCACTATCAACTTGCGTCTGGATGACTGTCCTCTGTGGCTCACTGTCCTCTGTGGCAGACTGTCCTCTCTTTGTAAAAGACGAAACTGTTGGTGGCAGACTGTCTTCCAAGAAATCTGTAAGGATAAAGCCATTTTAGCCAATATAATAGTTATATACGCTCAAATGACAATATACTTACATGACACTCAACTTGGTTCCGTGAGACTCTCCAGTGGCCGAATGTCCTCTGTCCGACTGTCAAACTGTCCCAACAAATCTGTAAGTATAAAGCCGATTTTAGCCTATATACTTGTTATGTCCGCTAAAATGACAATATACTTACATCACACTCAACTTGGTTCCGTGAGACTCTCCAGTGGCCGAATGTCCTCTGTCCGACTGTCAAACTGTCCCAACAAATCTGTAAGTATAAAGCCGATTTTAGCCTATATACTTGTTATGTCCGCTAAAATGACAATATACTTACATCACACTCAACTTGGTTCCGTGAGACTCTCCAGTGGCCGAATGTCCTCTGTCCGACTGTCAAACTGTCCCAACAAATCTGTAAGTATAAAGCCGATTTTAGCCTATATACTTGTTATGTCCGCTAAAATGACAATATACTTACATCACACTCAACTTGGTTCCGTGAGACTCTCCAGTGGCCGAATGTCCTCTGTCCGACTGTCAAACTGTCCCAACAAATCTGTAAGTATAAAGCCGATTTTAGCCTATATACTTGTTATGTCCGCTAAAATGACAATATACTTACATCACACTCAACTTGGTTCCGTGAGACTCTCCAGTGGCCGAATGTCCTCTGTCTGACTGTCAAACTGTCCCAACAAATCTGTAAGTATAAAGCCAATTTTAGCCTATATACTTGTTATGTCCGCTAAAATGACAATATACTTACATCACACTCAACTTGGTTCCGTTTAACACTGGCCGACTGTCCTGTCCTTGTCTTCTGTGGCAGACTGTCACACTGAATCTGTAAAAAGGCCAGCAACAATACAAGAGATAACCATTTGACAATATACTTATCACTCAACAGCAGACTGTCAACCTGGCACTGTCTCCTCAACTATTACACTGATACCCCCCAGATAATGTTGCATGCACCCCATGGAATTTATACACCTTTGTATACTCCATTTACTTTTTATATACCCCATTGTCTATGTATGCACACCATGTACTTTCTATACCTTCGTATACACCCAATTGACTTTTTATATACCACATTGTTTATGTATGCACACCATTTACTTTTTATACCTTCGTATACACCCAATTGACTTTTTATATACCACATTGCTTATGTATGCACACCATTTACTTTGTATACCTTTGTATACACCCAATTGACTTTTTATATACCACATTGTTTATGTATGCACACCATTTACTTTGTATACCTTTGTATACACCCAATTGACTTTTTATATACCCCATTGTCTATGTATGCACACCATGTACTTTCTATACCTTTGTAACCCAGTTGTATACCTATGTATACACTACAATACCTTTGCATCACATGACCTTTTTGAAAACCATTTTATGTTTTGAGTAATATTTAAAAAGCAATACACCCCTGTGCATTATAACAATTATAAAAATATATGAAAAAATACTACGGACATTTTTGTTGGAGATTTTTTATTTGTTTTTTTTTTTTTGTTTTTTTTTAAAGTATGAGCTTTAACACTCTTTATTTAAAAGATTAAATCACAGTAATGTCAAAATAACACTTTATTACACATGCATGCACACACACACACACTTCAAAAAAATTGTACAGCATGTAAAATGTATTAAAAATGACTTGTGTTTAAAAAATTTTTTAAATGAACAAAACACTATCAAACATGCATGAATACCCACCCACACAAAAATAACACTACATCAAGAAAAGCAATGTTGTTTAAAAAAAAGGAGTTAAAAATACATGCTGGCAAAAAAAATACATGAATACAATGCATGAAAATCACACACACACACACACACACACACACACACACACACACAAACACTACAGCATGAAAAGTTAAATGTGTTGCAACTAAAAAAATGTGTTTAAAAAAAAAAAATGTAGGACACATACTCAAACATGGCAGCAATCACATATGAAGGCATTATACAGTCTATACTCACACCAAGTGTTTGCAGGATTCAGCTGGGCTATCAGACTTTCAGGCAGGGTCTTGTGGCTTGGGTCTTGTGGCTTGATTCCAGCCTCTGGACTCTTGCTTGCTTGGTCTTCAGGTTTTTAGCTCAGCAGGATCTTCAAGAGCAGGTCTGGTCTTGTCTGGCTGCTAGTCTTCATGTGTGGCAATGAGTCACCTGGCTTGTTTATATTGGTTTTGGCCTGTCTGTAAATGTATCCAACTTGGAGCATGCGCAGTCCAAAAAGGTCGGATCCGCCGTGTGTATCCGCCAAATGGCGGATATTGGCGGATCCGCCACTCATTGGCACACATTGTAAAATTTTGGCGGATTTGGCGGATCCGCCAAAATCCGCCAACATCCGCCATTTCAACGCAGACAAAAAACGTTACATTGTCCGTCCAATCGAGACAGCGGACGCCAAATATTTGGCGCATCCGCCAAAAAGTGGAGTCAGCGGACGACCATCCGCCACGATCCGCCAGTAATATAAGTTTATGGGGAAATTGCGGATCCGCCAAAAGAAAATGGCGGATCCGACAATTTAAAATTTTGGCGGATTTTGACTGACGTCGCACGACTGAAGTGTGAAAGAGGCCTTAGTGGTGTATGCAACTCTGCTGGTTTATTGCTGATTTTCTGTATAAAGCAAAATTGCTTCCAGAAGCCTCCAATCCATTGTTTTTAGAAGTGAAACTAAAATGTTAATTATTAGGGGATACTCCATTCAGTATAAAGTTTAGAATGGTGTCATGATACACTATATAGGACTCAGGGCTATCCAGTTCCTGTTGCATCCAAAGGGCTTAGAACCTCCCTTGTAGGGTCTCCTAAAGTCTAAAGCGTCTAGGCTAAAACTTCTAAACTTTGAGCGGCAGACCAATTGTATGTAACTTAAGCTATAATGTACCATGTATAATGGAAAATTGAAAATAGACCGACAGTCAATTATTTTCATGAAATGACTTTCCAATTCTCCAGTGCAACGAGCCAAAGCTGACAATTCTTTCAAAGAAATTTGTTTTCTTAAAGTTCTAATAACTATATGCGCTTGTTGCATTTTCACGGACATTATATTTCAACTTAAATAAGAAACTGGAAGGTCTATGATATATTATGGATTTATTAGCAAATAGTGATCTGCAAATGTTATCATACGCTTAGCATACTCATGGCCAGATATCATGACCTCTTTAAAGAACACCAACAGTAACCTAAGGCGTCATTTGCCTGGCATTAATCTACTACAGTCAGTCAAACTAAATAAACCCTTAAGAATGCAAAGCTGAAAATGAGATGTTATAGGACCTTATTATCATGTCCTAAGGTCACTTTGTAGGTTAATCTCAATAACATTTTCCCCAGAGTTAAACAAGGATACTGAAATTTCATTATATTACAGACAAATGTCACCGTGTCTGTTTAGTTAAGTGTTTAAGGAAACAAAATAGACATATATATATATATATATATATATTATATATATATATATGAATTTGGGTATACTATTCATTTTTAATGACTTGTGATGCTTATGAAGCGCAATGAATGTATAAAAAAAATCAACATATTCATTTAATGAAGCAGATCATAGCGATAGCTAAGAATTCATGTAAAACCAATCTGAACATGAAAACTCTAAAAATTTCTTATTGTTTGTTCCTTGGCTCGACAAGTCCCATGATCAATGGGACAAGATGGCCAGCTTTAGAAAAAAAATCATGATGTGATACTCTGCCAAGAGATGTTTATGCTATATGTGTCTAAATGTCAAATTGCAGTTATGGGAATTGAAGTTTGTCAAGGAATTTGCAAGCATGCCACAATAATATAATCTATTTGAAATGTGAGATATTGGTGTCTTTGACCAAATTCGGTAATAGTGGACTTATTCATAAAGTTCAATGTATGCGAACAGATTTTAGAAAACTCAAATGCCACAGAGACAAAGCCACAAGTATTTCAGGGCGTGAATTACAGATTTTTAAATCCAAAGCATTGCTATATCGGTTGCAGATTTTTTAAAAATTTATTGCAGATATTGTCCACTGCAAAGCAAAGGTACAAATATGTGTAAAATGCTCATGTACCAAATGCAGCTGTCGAGTTTCACCTGTGTGGGAAGATTACCTTATGGCTAGTGTCCACCCCTGAACACCATTTTACTTTGTTAAGCAATTTTTTTTTATCCAAAGCAAGAAATGGTTAATTTGTGCATGAATTTAAAGAATGAACTCTTGTTTGCAGCCACCATCTGGAGCTTATAGCATATCATTTAAAATCAGGGTTAATATAAAAGCGGTATGCCATAAACTTATAAGCATCCTAATTGTGGTTGCAGGAAGCTATAATTACGTTTGTTTTTTGTTTGTTTTATCGCATTTACTTCTGTTCTGCTTATTTTTTTTTAATCCCAGACAACTTTTTACTTCTTTTATTTTAAGCTCTTTATTAGAAACTATGGTCCCCACTGTTATAAAGTTAAATCATAAAATTAATATTTTGGGCCTAAAAATTATAATGTGTTAAAAAGTGGACATAAACTATAAATTGTCGAAAGGAAACTTATAGTAATTAGCAAATATGCCAAAATATATTCAATATGAATCAAATGTTCCTTATTATGCTTTGGAGTTTCTATGTAAATTGAATGTTCCTTAATATGCTTTGTGGTCTCTTAAGATCTCAGGGTATATTAAACATAGGTGAAAAAATGCCTCACTTTAGCACTCATCTGTTGCAATTGCAGCCCCTCATCGGCCTGCCCAGCTCCCTCCATCCACTTCTTTACTTCTGTACAACATGCAACGTCCTCTTCCTCCAACTTCGTTAGTCCTTTGGGTGATGTGTTTGTGGCATCAAGTATGTCATGACATCAGAGGCGAGTTGGTACCAGAAGCCCCATGATAGGGTGATGGATGCAAGAAGAAGACATTACAAGTGATGCAGAGGAAGAAAAAAGAAAGAAAAAAAAAAGCCGAAATGAGCAATGCGGAAGATTGACAGTGGTTTGTGGCAGTGGAGCAGGTAAGTGGAAGGCAAGTATTTTTTCTTCCCTTATTTATTATTCTTTGCTTATATAGTGCCATCATATTCCACAGACATCATCATTGCTGTCACCATTGGGGCTCACAATCTAAATTCCTTATCGTTATATCTTTGGAGTGTCAGAGGAAACTGGAGAACCAGGAGACAACCCACACAAACACGTGGAGAACATACAAGCTCCTTGCAGATGTCCTCTGGGATTTGGACCCAGGACCTCAGTGCTGCAAGGCAACAGTGCTAACCACTGAACTACCGTGCTGACCAGTCCTTTTCCAGCCCTCTAAAAATCAACAAAATGGCTGACATTTTGCTGAATTTGCAAGAAGCAAATCCAAAAAAAATCACGTTTTAGGAGAAGCCATTATTTTTCTTTTCAATTCGTTCATCTGCATCAATCTATCTGTCCAGGGGAATATCTGGGGGAGCAGGCAGGGCATTTGCCCTGAGTGCAGCCAACAAGGGAAAGCCATTGGGCCGCCTGATGCAACGGTCTGAGGTGTCTCCCATGTGGCTGCATTTTGCTGCCCCCTATAGTGGGAGTCGGCAGTTATCTGAGCCGACTGTCACCATTGTTAAAAACATACTGGGAGTTGTAGATTCATGTGATACAAATGCATATGGGTATGACTTGGCATTGCAATGAATGTACCATGAACAATGACTGGGAGACACTTATTATTGTAGGCACCTACACCTGCATGGAGGTGACTGTGCAACATTCTCAGTTCTCAGTTAATACTAGGAAAATCCAAATTGGAATTAAATAGATTGATTAAGCTCATAGAACGATATATAACATAACTCCTTCCCCACATATGAGGCCAGAATCAGAGCTATTTGTACGAAAATATTTTATTAATAAATAACAATAGTAAAAAATTATTGCAGAATATCACAAAAAACAGGTCATGAGGAAAGGACAATTTTTCCCCCACCATGTAACACACTAAACCACATCATGTACAAAATGAAGTAAAAGGACCTTATATTAAAGATCCAGTGCACGTGCATACCGTAAAGCACATAAATTGCAACTATGATCAATTTGTTCAATAACAATGGGATAGTGCAAGTGAATAGAATCAAATGGTTAAATTGTACCAATTTTTAACTTACATGTGGGAGAGAGTCCTGACCGCAGCCTGCCGCCCCAACGCGCGTTTCGCCGTTCACGCCTCCTGACGAAGAAACGGCGAAACGCGCGTTGGGGCGGCAGGCTGCGGTCAGGACTCTCTCCCACATGTAAGTTAAAAATTGGTACAATTTAACCATTTGATTCTATTCACTTGCACTATCCCATTGTTATTGAACAAACTGATCATAGTTGCAATTTATGTGCTTTACGGTATGCACGTGCACTGGATCTTTAATATAAGGTCCTTTTACTTCATTTTGTACATGATGTGGTTTAGTGTGTTACATGGTGGGGGAAAAATTGTCCTTTCCTCATGACCTGTTTTTTGTGATACTCTGCAATAATTTTTTACTATTGTTATTTATTAATAAAATATTTTCGTACAAATAGCTCTGATTCTGGCCTCATATGTGGGGAAGGAGTTATGTTATATTCTCAGTTCTCAGCCGGTTTGTTCCCAGTGAAAGACGTGGGATAGACAGTCTGTAGGAGCGCCAGTCAGGTGTAAGTGTTGTAAGCGATTAAGAAATCTAATGCTTCTCCGGCCGGGTACCCCGAGTGGGATTACTATTGAGAAAGATTCTTGAAAACCCGGTCAGCAGGGCGCAAAAGACAGGAATCTTCTTAGTGAATGACAATCTTCATTTATTAAAAATTAAAAATTATGGTAAAACAATGAATCCACAACGCGTTTCAACGGAGTGAGTCCGTCTTATGCCACCTGAGGAAGACGGACTCACTCCGTTGAAACGCGTTGTGGATTCATTGTTTTACCATAATTTTTAATAATTTTTAATAAATGAAGATTGTCATTCACTAAGAAGATTCCTGTCTTTTGCGCCCTGCTGACCGGGTTTTCAAGAATCTTTCTGTTTGTTCCCAGTAGCTTCGCTAGTGTCTGTCCATCCCTAACCTCCGTGTCAGTACCTGCCTTGTCAGTCTGTATTTTAGCCGGACCCACCTGCACCAGCCATGCCAATCTCTACATCAGCAGCACCTGCTTACACCTGCTGAACCAGTTTGTATATCAGCCGAACCAGCCTGCACCTGCCGTTCCATTCTGTATAGGAGTCGGACCTGCCTGCACCTGCTGTGCCAATCTGTATATCAGCTGGACCCAGTTGCACATGCCATGCCAGTCTGTATACTAGCTTTACCCATCTGCATCTGTTGTGCCTGTGTTCCTGCTGTGTTTGCTTGTATCAGCGGTACGCTCCTACCAGGCCATTCCAGCTACATCTCACTTGGGGGTCAGCTGCAAAGTGTCCGAGGTCTATCCTGGAGTAGCACCTGGTGTCCATCGGGAGCCAAGCATAACCCCACCATCAGGTGCAATAGTGAAGAGTCAGTTGCTCACCTAGTCATGCCCCTTCAGTCTCTCCTTGGACCACTGTACAGTGGTTCCAACACTCCCAGTACAGTTTGCCCGGCCATGAAATCCTCTATCAGACCTGTACCAGGAGGTCTCCCACCAGAAAGAGCAGCAGGATAAAATCCTCTGCTATGTGCAGACAGTAACCACCCATCTAGACACACTGACAACTCCAGCCGCATCCACACCTAATCAAGATGCAAACACCTTGGCCATGACCCATCAGCATTCCAGCTATGTACCCAGTTCCGGACCCCATCTGTCAGCTCCTCCACATTATGGCGGTGACACTGACCTGTGTTGGGGGTTTATTATTCAGTGCATGCTGCACTTCAAACTCTTGGCTCATCAGTTCCTCTCAGATCAGGTCAAAGTGGCATCATGTCCCATCTCACTAGCGAAGCTCTAACGTGGCGCAATCCCCTATGGGAGAGTGGGGATCCTGTTTTGTAAAACTTCCAGTCCTTTCTTGAAGACGTCCATATGGGCTTCGATGAGCCCGTTCGTGTTTCCTCTGCAGCATCTTCTCTTTTCAGTCTACACTAAGGAAACTTCACAATGGCCCAGTAAGTTGTTTGTTTCTGTACCCTATTGTGTGAATTTGCCTGGAATAATGAGGCTCTGGTTGCCACCCTCTGGGAGGGCCTTTCTGGGTGAATCAAAGACGAGGTGGTCAGTCATGATATACCCACCTCACTGGAAGACCTGGTGTCTCTGGCAACCCAGATCGAAATAATGTTTCATTAGCATTCCAAGGAGGTGACCAGTGAGAGAAGACCAGCTAGCTTGGCTCCTACCTTTTCAAAGGCCAACCTTACAGCAAGTCTCAGCTTCAGCATTCTCCCCAGGAGTCCATGCAAATTGACAAGGTGAAGATGGCCAAGCATTGTTAGGAGGCCCATCGTGTCGAGG
The DNA here is from genome assembly GCA_033576555.1 of Oophaga sylvatica. Taxonomy (NCBI): domain Eukaryota; kingdom Metazoa; phylum Chordata; class Amphibia; order Anura; family Dendrobatidae; genus Oophaga; species Oophaga sylvatica. The sequence continues at coordinate 72,199,293 of JARQOD010000007.1, forward strand.
GAAGGTGCTTCTATTGTGGCAGTCCTGAGCATGTAATCCGCTACAGTCCAGAGACACCGGGAAAGTCCAGTGCCTACGATCTGTTGGAGCTGCCACTCTGGACAAAAATCCCTGCTCTCCATCACTAACTGACAGTTTCTGCTTCCTGTGACAACATCCATTTTGTCGAGTCGGCCTACCTGCACTCTGGTTCCACAGGTAATCTCATTCAAAAGGCCGTTGTGTAACAGTATAAAATCACAATCCAATGTCTACAGGATCCATTGGTGGTTTCATCAGTGGATGAAAAACCTCTTTCAGAGACCATTCTTTTCATTACCGAGCCTGTGGAACTTCAGGTAGGAATGCTACACTTGGAGAAGATTCCTCTCTATGTGCTGTCGGGTCTGTCTCACCTCTGCTTCTTGATCTGTCATGGCTGCAGAGACTTGTCTAGTTCCCATTCGTCCTGCTCAACCTCCAGCTTCTCTTAATTTACCTGGCTTGCCTGCTGCATGTTATACCTACGCTGACCCCTTCAACAAAAGGGTGGGTAAGATGCTACCACCTCATAGGTCATCTGACTGCCCTATCGATCTTCTTCCAGGTGCTTCTCCTCCACAAGGTCGAATCTACCCCCTGTCACAGGCTGAGACCTGAGCCATGTCCAAGTATATTAAAGAAAATATTGCCAGGGGAATTATCCAAAAGTCTTCCTCCCCGGCTGGAGCAGGATTCTTTGTAAAGAAAAATGACGGTTCATTTTGAACTTGCATCGATTATAGGGGACTCAAACAAGTAACGATCAAGACTAAATATCCTCTGCCTCTCATCTCCAAGCTCTTCAATTGTCTTAAAGGTTCTAGAGTCTTCATGAAACTCGACCTCAGGGGGCATATAACCTAATCCGAATACGCCAGGGAGATGAATTAAAGATGTCCTTATATACCCGTTATGGCCACTATGAGTATGATGTAAAGCCGTTTGGACTCTGTAATGCCCTTGTAGTCTTTCAAGAACTGGTGAGCGACATCTTCCGGGAACTTCTCTACATGCGTGTGGTAGTTTACTTAGACAATATTTTGGTGTTCTCTCCAGACCTTCCTTCACACCGGAAGAATGTTCATTAGGTTCTGCAGACTTCTCTTCTGTTTCTTGGGTACATCATATCCGAAACCGGCCTGAAAAAGGATCATGAGAAGGTGTCAGTCGTCTTGAAGTGGCCCTGTCCTGACAGTCTAAAAGCTATTCAGCGGTTTCTCGAATTTACAGATTCGCAAACTGCCACCGCCAGTTCATTCCGTATTTTTCCTCTCAGACTGCTCCTATTTCTGCCTTGACCCACAAGGGTGCCAACCCAAAGATATGGACTCCTGAGACAGACAGCACCTGTGCATTTTTAAAACAGGCCTTCTCCTCAGATCCTGTGCTGCATGAACCGGACAATAATAAGCAGTTCTTTTTGGAAGTGGATGCTTCTTCCTCAGGGGCCAGAGCTGTTCTTACCCAGAAGTCTTCTTCTGGCTATATCATGACCTGTGGCTTCTTTTCCAAAATCATCTCAGCTCCAGAACGCAACTACTCAATAGGCGATCGAAAACTGGCTCTGGAGGAGTGGCGGTTCTTGCTTGAAGGAGCAATGCACCTGATGGTCATTTTCACTGACCAGATGAATCTAGTCTATTTGCAGTCTGCACAGCAGATAAACCCATGAAAAACCAGGTGCTCTTTGTTCTTCACCCACTTCAACTTTATTCTCCATTTTCGGACTGCTGATAAGAACGTCAAGGCAGTTGCACTATCTAGGTCTTTTCCGTCTTCTTATCAAAAGGAAGAGCCTCCATTGGATTTGTCTCGGCTCCCATCCGGAAAAATTTACATTGCTGAACCAGACAGAAAGGGGGCTCTTTTGTGGGGTCACGCGTCTAAGATGACTGGCCATGCTGGGCAGAAGAAAACGGCTCTCCTCATTTCCCAACATTTCTGGTGGCTGACCCTGTGCGAGGATATTGCTGATTTCATCTCTGCCTGTCCCTCTTGTGCCCAGAACAAAACTCTGAAACAGCTTTTGACCGGTCAGCTTTTTTCTTTGCCCGTACCATCTGCTCTCTGGCAGCATATTGTGTTGGATTTCATCACTGATCTTCCAGTATTGGTCAGGTGTAACGTCATCTGGGTGGTTGTGGATCGCTTTTCCAAGATGGTCCATTTCACTCCACTACCCTGTCTCCCATCTGCTGTGGTGCTTGCAGCAAAGTCTATTGTAAATATTTTCTGTCTCCATGGATTACCGCTCCATATTGTCTCAGATAGAGGCATCACACAGTCCTCCGTGTGCACGGACGGCCACTGGGGAAGTAGCGGCTACTGTAAGCTGCTGTCCCCCTGCAGCTGGTGCTGAAGACGGCTGTAATTCCCCCTGCTCTTCCTGCGAGCAGAGAACGAAGAGCGGTGTATTAATATACTACTCATCGTTCTCCTCTGCTCGCAGCCAGAGCAGGGAGAATGATGACTGCCGACTTCAGCACCAGCTGCAGTGGGACAGCGCTTACTGTAGCCGCTACTTCACCGGCGGCCGTCCGTGTGTTACTGATGCGACACACGGTTACCACACGTGTGCCGCACATAATACACACATGGACACACGGATATCTCCGGTACCGATTTTTCCATTACGGGAAATATCTGGACGTGTGAAACCGGCCTTATTTCCAGCAGTTGTCACATGGCCACTTCACTCATGTGCGATTTTCATACTTGCGTTCACATGACATCTATCTTTTCTTCTTACTTCTCTCAGTTTTACACTGCACATTGAGAGAAATACGAAGAGCAGCTCGTCAGCAAGTGACAGTAAGCAAGCAAATCCCATATGAATGAGCAGTCACATGACAACTACTCAACCCAAATGAGGAAAGTGAGGGTGGCCAAAATGATTCTTTGCTCTAAGAGCCGGAAAACCTAGATACACATCTGCATTTGTCGATCACAACTGAATGTCAATTTGCTGTTCATGTTATTCTGTATACCTCTTAAAAATTTCAACTATATAAGCTAAAAAAAAATTGTCCTTTTTATTCAGAGCAAAGCTAAACTATGGAATGTGATCTCAAAGTAAAAAATATCGAAAAGGAGCCTCCTAAGTAGAGCACAAGGCAGTTAATTCTGATGTACGACCTATGTCAGGTAAAGTCACTGCCGATGTTATGAATATTTCCAAATCTCATTACCTCTCGTCATCTGTATTTCATCTATTCAAACATTCACTAAGTACTTATAAAGTTTTTCATTAGCACAGCTGTTGACGGGGACTACACATTCAGACAACTGGGGCAGATCACCAGGGCATTTCTTTCAAAGAGAAACAATAAGTATTATATGTTTAATATACTCACGACAGCGTTGAGCTTTAGATCACACCTACTGTATTTTGCCTTGATAGATGAGCTCCATAGAATTTTTTTTAAATGCCCAAGAAAACTACAGTTTGACCTAATCTTAATGAAGGACAGTTTTGCCCATGGTATAATTTCATATCTGTGGAGATTTCTCCAAACCAGAATGCCCATCTGTCATCTTCATACAGATAATATCGTTTTGTAATAGATGTTGAGAAATTTCCCACTCTTCAAGGATGGTGACTTGGTAAGTTGATGTGGATTTGTAAATCATGAGCCACAAGAGCAAAACTGGTGAGGCCTGAAAAAAGTATTTTAAGGTAAGCATAAAAATCTTATTAAAAAGAATCTGTTACTATAAAAAATGTCCATGACAGGATATTGTATGGATAGCTGATACAGAATCCAAAAATGTAATTATTATCTCTTCACTGCAAGCTGGCAAACAGTCCAAACTCTGCAATTTAATACATCTTTGGACACCTAAGCTCTGAGAAATAGTGTAGCGGAGTCTTATATGCATCATTAATAGAGACGAGCGAACTGTTTAAGGTTCGGTTCGGCTATGTTCAGCGAATTTCCCGATGTTCGCCGAACAGTTGCTGAACATAACTGAACACCACTGAATTCAAGAGGAGGCAAAACCAAATGCATAGACAACACCTTTAGGGGGTCCAAAAGCTGCCAAAACAGCTCAAATTAGAGGCAGACGCAAGGAAAAGTGGCATCAATAGACTCATCAATTGTGCTATAAATAATTTTTTTTAAAAATGACGTGAGTTCTCTTACATTTTTGATAACCAGCAAAGCAAAACTGACAGCTATGGACTGCAACCCTCAGCTATTAGCTTTAGCAAGGCTGGTTATCAAGAATAGAGGGGTTCCATAAATAATGAAAAGAAACCCCCATTTTTGACAACCAGCCAAGCTAAAGCTTGCAGTTGGGACTGGTATTCTCAGGCTGGTAAGGGGCGATGGATATTGGCCCCACAGCCTGAAAAAAAGAACAGCTACCTCAGAAAATGTGCATCTATTAGATGCGCCAATTCTGATGCTTTGCCTGGCTCTTCCCACTTCCTCTGTAGCAGTGGCAAGTGACATTCATATTTGGGGTTGAAGTTACTTTGTATTGTCCAGTGACATCATGCCCAGAGGTTAGTAATGGAGAGGCGTCTATAAGACGCCACCATTACTAATCCCATAGTGATATTGTATAAAAAGCACACACCCAGAATAAATTTATTTGAAATAATGACACAGACTCCTTTATTGACTCTAAATTAAACCATATCTTCATCATCGCCCAGTCCAAGCCAACATCCCCTGCAAATGAATTTAAAAAATAAACATCCACATTCCTCACCTGTTTACCTGTCCAGAATGAAGTGATAATCCATAATGTCCCACAACGATACTGACGACTTTGAGAGAAGACACTATTGTGGCTGCACAACTAGACAGCCGTTGACACACTGACAGGAGCGTGTAATCATTTCTGCAGTGTGTAGCGCTGAGCTGTGGTGAGAAAGTCCACCAGAGTTCATCAGCTGATGAACCCGGGTGATCTCACGTCACTTCTGCAAAGTGAGAACTTTCTCATGAAGAGGTGCCGTGAGATCACCAGGACTCATCAACTGATGAACTCTGGTGAACTTTCTCACCTCAGCTCAGAACTACAAACTACAGGAGTGCTGTCAGTGTGTCGCCAGCTGCTTGGTAGAGCAGTTGCATCAGCTGATGTGACTGCTCTACAAGTGATCTGAATCGTCATGGGACAGTATGGATTATGGCGGATAGGTGAGGGATATGGTGGTTTATTATTTTTTCTTTTCCAGGTGACAGGGGCATCGGGGATTAGGTGTTAAGGTGAGTAGATTTTTTTTATTTTGCATTTTTAACAGAAGACAAGGCTTCGGGGATTAGGTGTAAAGTGAGAATATACTGTATTTTTTATTTTTATTTCAATATTTGTTCATTTTAACTTTTTTTTCTTTACTTTGAGTGCAGGTATTAGCTGCTGACTACGCCCATGTTATCAGCAACAGCAGGCGTTTCACATAAAATATCAAATTCTTCACTTGTTTTAAAAATAACATAAAAATCAAACCTAAATAGTAAATATAATCTCATAATTCTGTTAGAATCAGGAATTTATATTGTTTCTGACAAGAAAACACGGATGTAAAGAATGAACTTTCTAAGTAAAGGGACTTCAGTCAACCAGGAAAAGTAGTCAGTAGATAATGACCGGCCTGGAATGTGGCCAAAATATGGAGATTTGACATTCTTCCATCTGGTTTAACTAATACTTTTGATTCTGTTAGAAAAAAGAAAAGGCATCAGCACAGATACAATAAGACGAACATCATAATGGAAAACTGCTCCATGCTCTGCATCAGTGCCTTCCACAGAATATTTTTTTATATATATTTTTGTACTTTATTATTGTAGAGATTATAGTCCCAGATGAGAAGCTGAAATTTCTCTAGAACTGACTAGAAGCAAACAATGACTGTTTGCACTTTCTTTATTAGCAGTAAAAACAAAGGAGAATACCTGGAGACAAGATTTCATTTTCAACAGGTTAACTATCTCGTATCCAGACGAAATGGCTTCATTAACTTTTTGTTGTTTCTTTTCCTATTTTTCCACTGCATTTTTTATGTTGTGTTTTTTTTTCAAAATTCCCTTACTCATCTCCTAATTGTGTATTAATAATTTTTCTAGATATCAAATGTGAATTTATGGATTTTTTTTAAATGATGGCATTAGCACGTATTCACATATTTTACATTCCGTACAGTTTAGAAAATATATCAGAGTGGAAGATATTTGTTTTCTTAATTTATATGTTTATGGAATAAGAAAATAGCTCTTAGGAGTTTTAAAATGTGTCAGATTTACCTATGGCATGTACTTTTTAATTTCCTAGTTGTACTTTTTAATACAGCAGAAAAAAATGCCAAAAATATGCCTGAAATAAAGTGGTGTAAGGAAGAGGAAATTGTCTAACACAGGGGTGGGGAATCTCAGGCCCTGGGCCATTTACGGCCTTTGATGACCTTTTATCCGGCCCCCGGGCAGATTCTCAGGGACTGAAGTGCTTTGGCAGGGAGTTGTATTTTGATTGCCACCAGCTCATTAATTTCTTCTTGCTCTGTGAGCACACACACGCAGTGTTCACTACTGAACAATGAAGGGCATGTAATGAAAGATTATGTCCTGACACCAGTGCCAGAGTCAGGATGTACTTTGTGGGTGGAGCTTGTCCGGCCCCCGAAGGATGATATAAATATCCCAATGGCCCTTGGCAGAATAAAGATTCCCCACCCCTGGTCTAACAAGTCTATTGAGTTGCACCAAATCTACCATTCTGATAAACAGTGCAACTTTTTAAATCTACCACACTCTACACAGTGATGTCAATCTGCTGTGATAGGTTTTTCACTTTTTAATCAAATTTACACTTTAGTTACTTCTAAGTACAGTATTTTTTGGATTATGAGACGCACTTTTCCCAAAAAAATTTTTTACGGAGATCTTGGCTCCTGGGATCTCAATCTGCGAATGTGTTGACCTTTTCAGATGAGGAAAATGTTGGGTGCAAGCACAATTCATAGCATTGCTCTCTGTTCCTTCCATTTGTACCGCCTGAGCTTTACAGAGGAAAAGGACGGGAACTGCAATGCCTCCTATTGGAAGCAGGAATCCTAAAAGTCAATATCGACCCTTTAAAGGCTCTTGCCATAAGAAGCTAAACCAGAAACTTAATTTACAGACATGCATTACAGGATGTTTTCCCCTCATCAGTGGAAAACCGAAAAAACAGCTTTGGCTGGTTGAGAGGGCTCTAACAAGGGTGTCCAAGGGGTAAAGTGTCTCCTTGTGGAGAGTGCTATGTTGGTATAGGAAGACTATGACACTCTCTACAAGGAAATACTTTACTCCTTAGACTTTCTGGCCAATGTTATGCTGGAAATTTTGGGCCCTGGCATTCAAGTGGACGACACTTTGACATATATTAATGTACAAGCCAAAAATATTCTTCATGGCACCATTTTAATCTTTCATAACGGTAACACGCCTTTGCATCCTGTTCAGAATGGTTTATTTGACCTTAAAAATACTAAAACTTCAATTTGATTGATCACCTGTAGAATGCAGTGGAGAAAATATTCCATGGAGGCCCCACCTCAATACTTAGGTAAATGAAAGAAAATGTCCTTTGAAAAAAAAAAACGAAATGTCTTTAATTAGTAAATCACAATAATCCTAAGGACATAATCACCATAGCATTATAGCCTGTCCTAGAATTTTAATACGCTCAATGTGCAGTAGGGAGCTTTGCGGCAATGACCCAGAGATAGCCAAAA
>JARQOD010000007.1:72207142-72283123 GCA_033576555.1 Oophaga sylvatica
TTTACTATTATGGGTTCAGTACTCCTTTGCCGTGTTGTATATAAAATGGCATAAGTGCAGCAGGCTGCCCCTTCATTGGCAGCGTCCAGGAGGCTTCCCCTTCGTGGGCAGCATCCAGGAGGCTTCCCCTTCGTGGGCAGCGTCCAGGAGGCTTCCCCTTCATGGGCAGCGTCCAGGAGACTTCCCCTTCGTGGCAGCGTCCAGAGACTCCCTTCGTGGGCAGCGTCCAGGAGGCTTCCTTCGTGGCACGTCCGAGGCTCCTCGGGGGCAGCGTCCAGGAGGCTTCCCTTTTGTGGGCAGCATCCAGGAGGCTTCCCTTTTGTGGGCAGCGTCCAGGAGGCTTCCCCTTTGAGGGCAGCGTCCAGGAGGCTTCCCCTTTGTAGGTAGTGTCCAGGAGGCTTCCCCTTAGTGGGCAGCGTACAGGACTTGCTCTGCACTGAATGCTCCACTGCTTTGCCTTCAGAAACAATTCACACAGTCCATGGGCTTTGTGTGGTACTGCATTTTATTGCCATCTAAATGAATAGGGCTAATCTGCAGTACTATACGTGAACTACTTTTAAGATTGTCTCTCGTTTTACTAAACCTCTTTCCACTCCCTTTTTTAAGTTCTCAGAGATTCCACAAAACTTAAAAAAAGAAAAAAAAATCCAGATTTCTACCAGCAGCCATTTGCCTAAACCTTATACTAATGGTTGCTCTGTGCCTTGGGGTGATACTCGTCTCTGCCCTCTCTTTCAAGCCACATATCCAAACCCTAGCCTCCTCCTGCCATCTCAAACTCAAAAACATTTCTCCGATCCGTGCATTCCTTGACCATGACACCACAAAAACACTAGTGCATGTCCTTATCATCTCCCGCCTTGACTACTGCAATCTCCTACTGTCTGGCCTCCCCTCTAGCACTCTGGCACCACTCCAATCCATCCTACATTCTGCTGCCTGACTAATCCACCTGTCTCCCAGTTATTCCCCAGCCTCTCCCCTATGCTAAGCCCTACATTGGCTTCCTATCATCCAGAGGCACCAGTTCAAAACCCTAACTATGACATACAAAGCCACCCACAACCTGTCTCCTCCATACATATGTGACATGGTCGCCCGTTACTTACCCACATGCAATCTTCGATCATCTCAAGATCTCCTTCTCTACTCTCCTCTTATCTCTTCTTCCCACAACCGCATACAAGACTTCTCCCGTGCCTCCCCTATACTCTGGAATTCTCTACCCCATTACATCAGACTCTCGCCTACCATGGAAACCTTCAAAAAGAACCTGAAGACCCACCTCTTCTGACAAGCCTACAACCAGCAGTGATCCTCAGTCCACTGTACCGCAGCATGACCAGTTCTACCCTCTCCTAGTGTATCCTCACCCACCCCCTGTAGACTGTGAGCCTTCGCGGGCAGGGTCCTCTCTCCTTCTGTACTTATGTGTGTCCTGTATTGCTCATGTTTATTGTACTTATCTTTATTCGCCCCCTCTCACATGTAAAGCGCCACGGAATAAATGGCGCTATAAAAATTAATAATAATAATAATGGTCGTATTTGCTTTTACGTATATTGTGGTTTGTGCTATTTTAGAAAATGTATTTTTGTGATACAAAAATCAAGCAGTTACTCGGGTATTTCATTGAAGGAATAAAAAAAAGTAGAGATTTTGTTTAGAAGTCTCAGCTGAAATTCTAGTGCGCTATTTTTTGCTGCCTTCTAAGAGGTGTTTATCTCTAGAGATGTGGCTGAGTGAAAATTGATATGAGTTGTGGTATCTGTTTTTATTACATTGTTTGTACAACATCTCTTATTGCTTATGGCTACAAAGAGGACGGAAAACAAAACATAAAATTCGGGATGTTCTACTCATGCTTTTTATTTCATGAATGAAATTCTTGGAAGAGCAATATTAATTTTTGCAAGACCCACAACCGTAGTGATGCATAGGTGTAGCTATAGTTGCTGCAGAGATATCGGTGAACCAAGGTCCACGTGTCTCACGAAGGGGTCTAAATCATCCTCTGCTCATTAGTACTGGTGCATGGCAGGTACATTAAGGCCCAGGGGCTTTATTTTACACTCCTGCAATAGAACCTATATTCAAATTTGTAAGTTTAATTTTAGGTGAAATGTCAATGGATCTATAATATTTTTTATTTTTTTTATGCATACCTTTTAAACATGCTTTTTACAGAGTAATCAACTGATTGCCCCAGGTCCTGCACCCAGCCTCCCCTTTAAGGTGTTTTCATTGCTTTAACATTGATAGCCTAGCCCAGTGATGGCTAACCTTGGCACTCCAGCTGTTGTAAAACTACAACTCCCAGCATGCCCTTGCAACCTGCAGCAGTTGAGGCATGCTGGGAGTTGTAGTTCTCCAACAGCTGGAGTGCCAAGGTTCACATCACTGGCCTAGCCTATAGGGTAGGCCATCAATTTCGATGGGCATTCGACACCCAGCATGAGAGCTGATCAGCTGTTCCCAGTGTAGATCAGAACCACTTAGTTGAGGAGCTGCATAGCATAGCCTTTGTTGGCTGTATGGTGGCCGCGGTTGGGTACTGCATATCCACCCCCCCCATTGATTTGTATAGGCAATTCAGCTCCGCAACTGAGTAGTGCCGGCTACCGCCAACACAGGGAACAGCTGATCAGCGGGGGTGCTGGGTGTCGCACCACCACTGATATCCTAATGATAGGTCATAAATGTTAAAGTCCCGGACAACCCCTTTGAAACCACTCAATATATATCCTAGAGTGGCTGCTAAAGGGGAAATGTAGAATTACATTGGTCTAGTTTGCAATGTGGTAACATAACGCGTGTGCACTATTGCATATATGTGGTATTACAATTCTGACCATTCGATCTGCCAGAAATGAAGCCACTTGTTTTAGTTCATTGAGTGTGGTCCCAATCAAGAGAACTATAAGGTTGTATGGATAGCAGTTATCTTCGCTAATCTGCTCCTTTGGAAAAACTTAGTGCACTTTTATATTCTTGTCCCCAGGTTAAAACATTGTTTTCCAAAGTAAAGTCCTAGTTGATTGCTTGTTGTTCAAAAATTATTACAAATGATACATTTAAAGCGCACAATGGCGATACAGCGGTAAATATTAGAGAATACCTGATGTCTTTCACTGAAAATTATTTTCTAAAATGTTAAGGTTTTTTTAATCGTTAAAACCTTTTTGATTTTAATTCTTATTCATTTTTAAGGTAAAGAGGTTTCGGCATCCTCACAACTTTAGAACAAACAGTAAGCAAAGATCCCATTCTTAGCTAAAGTGTGTGTCCCAATTATGACATGTAAGTGAAACCAATCTCACTGTGAGGGGCCTTGGCATCCCTGACCTTTCAGAATGGTTTCTAAATTATCGCCCTAAGCATCTCACATTAAGGGCAAAGCCTCCAGCAGCAAAACCTTGTGAGAGTTTTTGCTTGCTACGCAACTGTCATCTGTGTTTGGCAACATTTATCTGTGTGATGTGGGCATATATTCGTCATGTATGAAAAGACATGATTTAAAATATTTTTGTGTCATTTTTTTTTTTTAAAACTGTAGTTGCAACAACATGAAAAATAATTTTAAATCAAAATGTTTTAAAATAGGATGTAGCTTTTTTTAAGCGTCAAATACATTTGTTGATCATGTTGACTTATTTACTATCAACGCTAGAGTGGAATGACTTTCTGGTCATATTTCAACCAGTCTGATTTCTTGACTTCACTTGACTTCTAAAAAAAAAAAATCAATTTATAGACTGTGAATTTTCCGATGGATCCCGAAACAACGAAACAAATCCTGATACTAATTATTAAGTCAATCAAGTCTATGACCGGATTCTGCTGTTTTTTTTTGTATATATCAAAAACAAAATACATTGTGGACTTACGATAGCTTATTTTGTTAGCCAAAAACTCAGACGAAAAGAAAAATAATGCAATTCGGAGACACTCTTGGAGGTAGAAGTGGATGTAAACCCACATTGCCGAAGATCCAATGTACGATAAAAGATCGGATACGGTTTCATTTGTCAACTCTTTTCAAGGTAATCATACCTCTTCATAAGGACAAACCGCAATGCTTTCCCACCTCTTTGTTTTCCCTCCATCTTCACCTCTCTTGTTTCATTGACAGCTCTGGCTTGATACAGCAAGAAAAGTATGGAGATAGATGGAAAAGTAGATGGGAAGTTGTACTTAAATGTTTGGCCACTCCTAGGGAGCACTGAGCTCCTGTACTTGGTTTGAACAGTTATTCTGAACTTACACACTACTTTTGAGACAGCCTTTGCTTTGTCAGGCCATTGTATGGGTACTTCTATCATAGTTACTTGTAAATAGTTTGAAAACTGATCGAACCGTCAAGAAAATGGGAAATCTCAGCTCATTACAATGAGATGTTAATTGATCTGGTTTGAGAATCCTGTAATATTAATGTTCTTATAACAAGGGATTTTATGTTGGTTAAAGTTTTGGTTCAATAGAACTTTGGTGGCTTTTCCATTTTGATGGGACGTGTTCCTTAATATTTGTCCATGTTTGCTACCGGTTGTGTTATTTTTTGTAGGATAAGGAAGCGGCTGATTTGGCTCAGTATAAACCTATAGATTTATGTGAATGCAATATTATGGATCAAACTACAAAAAAAATTTAAAACCTGTAGCTTATATTTCAACATGGGTAAACATTTTATGTCACCAAACACCTTTATAGAATCAGAGTTGTGACCTCTGGATTTGCTTATAACTGTCGTTCGGCTAACGCCAACGCATTTATAGTCTACAGCACCTGTGCATTATGCATAACAAGGCATTAAATGGGATGTCTGTGACTTTACAAAAATACAAAAAAATGCTCCTAAGCTCAAGCAAGCAGGTAATTGCAGCTTACCTGTCTGTTCTTCTCCCAAACACAAAGCGGTCACAGACCGCTCCTGCCGGGGATTCAGAAGCCTTTGCTGACATCACGTTACAAAGCGGCGGCTTCTTTTTTGGTCCACTCTGTTGACGGGGCTGGACTTCCGAAGTCATTCTGATTGACAGCTGGATTCCCCTCTGCCTAACTGCATGATCCGGCTGTCCGTCAGAATGACAATGGAAGTCCCACCCCATTGTATCAGGAGAGGGAACTTAATCCACGCCTGGAGCGTTATGTGACCACTCCGTGCCGGTAAAGAATGGTGCCTGGCACAACAGGCAGGTAAGTTGCTTAGGCACTTTTTTGGAAAGTCCCAGATACACCCTTTTAAATGGTGCCTAATAAAAACAAGTTGGTGCACAATGTCCTCAATAGCTTATATAATGTGCTTTCTGGTCTAGCTTTTCTGCAATGCAGTGCTGATTGTGCACCCTGGAGGTGGATCCCTAATTTTTACTAAAGTTGCCTATGTTGGCCCAATAACAAGATGATGGCTATGGTAGACAACACTCCCTCCTCCCCTTGAAATTCCATGTTTTATGCATACATTAATGACAGAACAAATATTGGCTGCATGCAAACATTTTTTTGCTACTGTCATACGGTGTCAATAAAAAAAATGTATTTTTACATCACAGGTGGGTTATCAGATGGATGTACAATAGTCTAAGTATGTGAATTGTGGTGATAGGTTTAACATAATTTCTGTATTGCTTGCTTACAGAGCAAAGTCTGGGTACAGGCAGTGTAAGTGCTGACTTAGAAAGGATTGATGCCTCTATAAACCTCTGGCTTATAAAAGCAATTTTTCTTGCTAAACAGAAAACAACGATAAGCAGTGCTAGTGTAGGTGAACTGGTTTCTGGAAGAAAAGATTGGGATACAGCACCAGCCTTAGGCTTGGAGTGTTAGAATGCATTAAAGAAATAGAAGTCTCTTTTCCCATAAGGACGGAATAAAGAATTGTACTGTTCTATTTTACTGGGATTTTCACCAATTTTGAAAGAACCTTTTGCCCATAATAATGCTTAGCGGATAAAAAAGGACGAAATAAAAATGAGAGGGCAAAATGAAGTCAAATTTTCAGATAAATAGCAAGAATTGTTGCCGTTTTAACAATTGGATATAGAATGGTTTTAGAATTTCACATCAGGATCTAATTAGCCACCACCAGGAGTGGAAGAGCATAGCTCTAAGCTGTTTATTGTGGCTGAAATATTTATTTTTATTTCACAGAGTGTGTAAGTGTTTGTATATTTTGTCAGATTTGGGGGGAAAAAACGTTGTTGCAACCGAACTGAAGTGTAAATGTTATAATATTAGTACAAGATGATTGAGCATTCATAGTCACTTGTAGACGTCAAATTTAGTTTTTTTTCTTTTAGCTAAAGTAGTGGAACGCTTTCAACGAAATTCTTTTTTTTTTTTTTTTTATAACCTTTATAGGATCGAACAAGTGTGCGCGTGTGTGTGTGGTGTGTATTTATATATATATATAATTGTTAAACTTTTACATGATGAATATAATATATGCCCACATACTCATATTATTATAAGAAAATAAAAAATATTACATAGAAAATTTGTTTTTTTTTCTTATGTACTGTATATAGGCATGTATTCACCATATAAAATTGTGTATAAAAAGATGATTTATAACTTGCATGTGTATAAAAATTTCAAATATATATATTATATATATGTTTTGCAATAAATTATCTTTTTATTTTTATAATTATATGTAGTGTGTGTGTGTGTGTGTCATCATGATATGGTTTCTAATGATAAATACAAAATGGCCCATGAAATATGTACTTGTCAATTTACTAATGCAGTATTGCTAATTAATATCTATGCATTCAGGAGAGTCAGAGAACCTGTCATTCAGCTAGCCTACTCTAAATTAATCCATATAGAGGATCAGTCATCTAGAGCTATCTCCATAACCCGGCGTCTCCACTTGATCATACATGCCTGTGATAGACCACTTAGGTCGAGATATTTTGGTAGCCTTCATAATCCTTTTGTGTAATTTCAAGTGTCTATATACAGGTACTTTTATGGCCCTAGTAGTCACTGGTTTGTTTCCATGAGCACTTGTCCATACCTGCGTGAAAATATAATGATTTGGGTTTTTATGATTAAACTGTACTTTTATCTACTTCGATAACGTTTAAAAGGATTGTTTGCCAATCGCTGTCTATATACCCCATTGGGGCCTATGGTATAAACGAGAACTCCCACTTGTCCATGTTCTAGAATGGAGAAACTGTTTTTCTAAAAGTATCTTGCAGTATCCATACATTATGTAGATGACAATTCAATTGCAGAGGATGTGTGTAGTGTTTTTTTTTTTTTTTGCCTCTATCTCAAGCCATGGCAACTTGATGGATGAATGGTCTGACCGACCTTATGCAAGCCTAGGCCACCAGAGTCTTCTCCATCGGTTTTTTGATCATATCAAGCTATCTGGTTGCTGGCCTTCTATTTCGCCTTATTCCTTCTATTCTCCTGAACATGATGTCCTTCTCCAGTGATTTGCTGTCTTCGTATGGTGTTTCCAAAGTAGGCAGGTCGTAACTTGGTGATCCTTGTGTAAGGAGGTGGCAGGTACCCTCTGTTGTTTCCTCTCCCTTTTTTCGTTTGGCCCCGTGCACTTTATGCACGTTATATATGCGGTATCCGGATGGAGTAATCAAGTGTGAATATCTTAATGTAAAATGTCCATGTATTGCGCTGTGTTCATAATATGCTGTGTTTGCAATGTATTACTGTTATGTACCTGTATTATATGTATTAGTGTGCTGTCCCTGTGTTACACTGCATGTTAGAGCCAGGTAGAGCAAGAGTTAAAGGTGTGAGCTGGGTCAGCAGCAGAAGAGGAAGGAGGAAGCTGCTGCTCCAAAACAGTAGCCCGGGTACTTTGGCCCAGGGCAGACGTATACGACTGACTGGGCATTGCCAGACTCCCGGAGGTTGAGATATCTGTTGCTCCGGACTTAAGGACTCAAGGATTTAAGGGTATGCCACACTAAGCGAGATCGCAAACGAGATCGCTAACGAGATCGCAATTGCGTCACCATTTATGACGCAGTTAGCGATCTCGTTAGCGACTTAACTGTGTGTGACATGTAGCAGCGATGTGGCCCCTGCTGAGATGTCGCTGATCGCTCAGGAATGTTCTGAGCCATTTTTTGGTCGTTGGTGTCCCGCTGGTGAGCCTGAATCGCTGAGTGTGACACCCTTTATGAACGACTTCACCAGCGTCGCAAGGGGACTAGGTTTTCCCAACGACCGCAGAGGTCGTTATACAGATCGCTGATGAGATGTGTTTGGAATCACAGATCGCTGATGAGATGTGTTTGGAATCCACAGCTAAGTCGGTAATGAGATCGCTACTGCGTCATAAATGGTGACGCAGTAGTGATCTCGTTAGCGATCTCGCTTGCGATCTCGTTTAGTGTGGCATACCCTTTAAGGACCACAACACGGCCATCAGGACTTTAAAAGTGCCCCCCGCTGAAGGGAATTTAAGCATCCAGATCCAAGCCAGTGGACTACTGTGAACTTTGGCTACTGCGGCCTTTGTGAGTACGGCCGTGGAAAGTGTCAAGGTACTGCCACACTAAACAATCCCGCTAGCGATCACAATAACGACGCATACTAATGCGATCGCTAGCGGGATTGTTTCTATATCGCTAAGTGCGGCCACATTTAGCGATATAGTTAACGACGCTATCGCCGTTAGCGATCTTCTTAACGACTTTAGCGGTACAAAAGTACCGCTAAATCGCTAAGAAAAGGTGCCACACTAGCGATATATACTTACTCAGCGGGAGCACCGACGAGAAAATAGGGTCCGGAACGATTCCAGCGACGAGCGAGATCACAGCAGGAACTGAACAACATCGCTAACGGGATCGCTAAATAGTGACGTTTTTTAGCGATCTATATGTTCAGTGTGGCATACCCTTCAGGGAGAGAGCAGGAAGCCAGTATTGTATTTTACTTTATCTCATCACTGTTTATTGAAAGTTATTACTACAGCTGTGTTCTTGGACTTCAATTGTCTGGACTACTGTGTCCGGAGGAATATAACCTGAGGGGGAAGGCTATGTTAGTTCTGTGTTTCGTGTGCAAGGAGCCGGGGTGTCTTCGGACAGTGTTTTGTTGGTGAGCTCGGTCAGGACTATGACCCCGGTCGCCCTTGTTACACTTGCATCGAGTGACATATCTGGCTTGATTTGTTACAAAATTGATGTTTGTTCTTCTTGCCCTCCATGGCATTGATAACAACCTTCTCTATCATCACATTTCAAAGACTTTGATTCTTCCACTATCTTGTTTCTTTATCGTCCAGGTTTTGTGGTCCTATGTAACCACAGAAAGGACCAAACTGTATGAGCCTTACCTTAGTCACCAGTGAAATGTTCCTCAATTTGAAGACCTTTCCCAGTGACTTCATTGTTGATTTGCACATGGCAAATTCTCCTATTGACTTCCGGTGTCGTTGCTGCATCTTGTGTGATAATTGATCCAAGTAGTTTGAAGTTCTTTTACCACTTCCAGTTCGTTGGTGTCCATCTCTAATGTGTTCCAGTCGTACCTGGCAGGAGTCAATATCTTTGTTTTCTTTGTGTTGAGTACTAGCAGTCTCATGTTTGGGCTTTCGATCTTTCCTACTGCTTACTTAGGTGATAACAGCTGATAAGAGCGGATGAGAACAGGTATACCAGCAGTGATCAGCTGGTCTTTATACCAACGTCCTGCGATGGGGGTGTGCTTATGTGATAACCCCTTTAATAAAACAATGTAATCTAGAAAGCTTGTCTACAATAGTATTAAGTAAAGTTGCTGGATGACTCTTCTTGGGTCTCTGTGCCTGCTTGGTTTTACTTCTCAAATATTTGAACCTTGAGTCATAATCTCTTAGGATATTGATGATTACCAACTTTTTGTTTGCAAGCTGAAAGTATCAATGCATAAAGGGTATGCCACACTAAACGAGATCACTAACGAGATCACTAACGAGATCACTAAAACGTCACTATTTTGCGATCTCGTTAGCGACCTCGTTGTGTGTGGCATGTAGCAACGATGTGGCCCCTGCTGTGATGTCGCTGATCGTTCACTAGTGTTCTGGACCGTTTTTTGATCGTTGGCGTCCCGCTGGTGAGCCTATATCGCTGTGTTTGGCACCTTTTGCGAACGACGAGCGACCTCGTTTGTGACGCATATGGTTTTAGCGTCACGGAGTGGATCGCAATATCTGTAAGTTCTCTTTTGCGTCACAGAGAGGATTGCAGAAGTTGCAAAGCAGGCTAGCAGGACGCAAGAGCAGGAGCGATGCTGGAAATTCCTATGAATCAGAAGCGCTCAGTACATGCTAATGACATCCTAACGACCGCCAAAGTCGTTAAAGAGATCGCTGACCACTGATGTGTCGTTTATGAGATCTCCAGTTTGGCAGCTACTAGCGACCTAAAAGAGATCACACCAATGATCTTGTTAGCTTGCGTCGTTATCGGGATCGCTAACGAGATCGCGAAGTGTGGCAGTACCTTTAGTTCTTTGTTCATCGAGCTAGGATTTCATAAAGGAGTTAGACCTTTAATGTGTTTACTGAACCAAAGAAAGTTTTTTTTGTTTGTCCATGAGATATTTTTCACCAAAGTAAAAGTAATTTCTGAATATGTTAAGCTGACTTTTGTGGTGATTTATAATCAGTTAGTGGAGATATCTCTCAAGCTTATGGAGAGCTTGAAATTAAACCAAAGGGTTCAGATGTAACCCCAAGTGCCACATCTCCTTTGTTCTCAGATGTGGTGGACTTGAATCTAAATTTACGAAAAGGAGCATTGTTTTAGATTGTGCAAAAACTTTTTGAGAACGATTTATCAGTGGATGGAACTAGTTTATCATACAGGTAAAAGTACCACATCCTGTTTATTCATTTTTTTGCCTTTTGGAGATATTTGGTTTGGACCCATAGTGTGCGAACACCTTGAATAATTTAGTTTGTCAAATACTGCAGAGTAGAGGAAATGAACTTGCAACTTACCCAGTAGTTTTTAAAGCCTTTGTGTGGGAGCCATAGATTTAACATCATAAATGAGAATATATCCTATTGTTTTTTGGCATGTTCATTTCCATGATGGGTCTAATCTTGTTTTCACATTAAGTACAAGGCTTTTGTATGGGAGATCATTTAAATATTGTGTTAGATTAAATTATACTGTTTTTTACATGACATCTTCCACTTAGTAAACCAATGTTTGGACAAATTCTTTAAATTGGTTGTCCACTTTAAAACAAGTTAATACCTATCCACAAGATAGAAAACAACTTGTTGAACTATGGGGTTCTGACTGCTGGGACCTGTACCAACTGGCAGAACGGGGAACTTTAATCCCTGTTAGAATGACGAGTGACAGGTCAAGCGTGGCGTTTCAGAGTGAGGAGACTTATAAGCCATGGGAAATTGAATATGCAAATTGTCTCTTCAGGGAGGAATTGGACTAGAACTCTGGCACTTATGTCTCCTCACTCTGACATGCCAGGCTTGGATTGTCACTCTCCGCAAGGTGAAGCATTACCCCTTAAACCCCAATCCAGAGCACCTCACCTACCCAAATCAGATCTCATACTTTGCACTGATGAGAAACAATACCCCGAAACACTGTCTGGTTTGACTTTCATCCTAAGTCATATTGCAAGGCTCATTAAGAGTCGATATTGACTTTTAATAGGTGGCGCTAGAGTTCTAGTCCTCTCCCTCTCTGAAGAGACTATTTGCTTATCCGGGATTAAACTGAACCATTTTGCTGATCGGTAAGGATCCTGATGGTTGATAGAGAATAACTTATTTTCCCCAAGCAACCTCTTTAAATCATTGTCAATTCTAAATTTTTTAGAAATTTCAGAAAACTTGCATATTTAGCAAAATATATGTATTTTTACCAAAATGTAAATAAAAATATCAAAATAAACACAATATAAAACAATTAGAGTGTACACTAATAAAATTCGTTCTTGCATTCTAGTTTTTTAGCGCAACTTAGATGTCAAACACACTGAAAACAAGCATTTTTTTCTGTCAAATTGTAGTAAACAAAGAGAAGTTTTAATTATCTCAGCTCCATTTCCTCTGGAAAGCCAGCATTCCTTAGCAGAAGAATCTCCTATTGTGGGGGAAAGCTTGGGGAGTGAAGGGGGGGGAAGCCAATAAGATGCTGTGGTCATCATTCTAGAACGCAAAATGCAAGAAATGGTAAAGTGTTTTAGCATTATGAAACTTGTTGGGTAAAATATATTTAAACATTTTTTTGGGATGGTTTTCATTTATTAAAATGAACAATGGAAATGTAAAACAAATTGCTAATATTTAAGGAAAGCTTCTCTCATTGCAGCACCATTCTACTAACGGTTTCTATATTAACCTGTTACATTTATTTACTTTAATTTAAAATTAATATAATAATTATTATGATAATAATAATGTTAGAAAGCACTCAAGCATAGAAAGAAGGAATAAAAAGGAACATTATCTTAAAATTCTACGTCATGCAAATATCAAGAACTTGTATATTTTGTCTACATTATTGTTTTGTTTTAATTGTATTTTAATTAAAAAAAAAATTGGAGGAAAAAAACTATCGGTTAAGGTTTTTTATATTTTAAAGTGGTTGATGATGGAAATATCTAGAAATAGAAGTGTGGCTGTGGAACAAAATTTTATGTTCGCTAATTATTTTTGAGCTGATAAAAAAATAATTTTGGTCAGCTATAGTTTATATTTTAAGAGGGGTGTGTTTTTTTTTTTTTTTTTTTTAACCATAAAGTGATTGACAATATTTTAGGACCAAGCTAGTATTTTGGGGCATCATGGTGGCTCAATGGTTAGCACTGTATGGTGGCTCGGTGGTTAGCAACAGCAACCTTGCAGCGCTTTGGTCCTGGGTTCAAATCCAACCAAGGACAACATGTATGTTCTTCCCGTGTTTGCGTTGGTTTCCTCCGGGTTCTCCAGTTTCCGCCCACATTCCAAAACATATAATGATAGGGAATTTAGATTGTGTGCCTCAATGGGAACAGTACCGATAATGTCTGTAGAGCGCTGTGGAAATAATGGCTCTATATAAGTGAGTAAAATAAATGAAATACATTTAGGCTCATGACCACTAGCTCAAAACCTGTGCAGTAGAGCATGAGCCTGATGCTGCCTTGTTTCTACTCTTCATACTCAAAAGACTTCGAAGATACTTGAATTATGAAATTAGTTATACATATGAAATAGGTTTACCCTGCTGAGGCATGCTACAATAATACAGAAGTGCCTTTCTTCAACTTTCTTCTTGACTCCAAATAACATTTGTGAGATGTTTATGTGATTTGCAGCCTCTAGTTTTGGGGAATAGAAATTCATGACCGTGGGCTGGCAGGCACATTGGTAGTCCATGACTGCCAGACCAGAACCCTGCAAAACTATCTCCTTGCATGCCAAGCCTTTTAGAAGTGGAGCTGAGCCTACTAATCAGAGGAAGCTTCAGGGATGACTGTAGCTAGGAAGATGTTCCCAGGGGTCTTGTCCTGTGTTCACAGACTATTGATGTGGCACCTAGACAAGTGCCCTGCTAATTAATTTGGTCAATTCTGGCAGCCACATTGGTAGTCCATGACTGCCAGACCAGAACCCTGCAAAATTATCTCCTTGCATGCCAAGCCTTTTAGAAGTCGTGCTGGGCCTACTAATCAGAGGAAGCATCAGGGATGACTGAAGCTAGGAAGAGGCTCCCAGGGCTCTTGTCCTGTGTTCACAGACTACCAATGTGGCATCTAGACCAGTGTCTTGCTAATTAATTTGGTCAACTCTGGTGGCTAGCTACTGGTTTTGATGGATTTTTCAGTCTTTAGGGGGATTTGCTTGCATGCTAAGATGATTTATTAAATTTATATTGTGAGAAATGGGAATCCGTTGAGATTCACGGAATTTGTGGGTGGACACATCTTTACATTAGTGATTTAAATAAGGAGAAACTATGATATTTCCAGTTTGAATGTATTGCAGATCATATACTGGGCTGCACCTCCTAATAGGGTTTCCCAAGAAGAATTGCCCCTGCATCAAGTGCAAATAAACCAAACTTCCTCCTGACTGTCAAAAACTTATGTAAGGCCATTTAAGGTGTCTATAATTTTACAATTAAAGGGAATCTGTCACCCCATTTTAGCCATATCATCTAAAGATATGACTGAATAGTGCGTTCCATAAGCAAGCTATCGGTATGTATGATATATCCTGATACCCCCGTTTTGATAGCAAAATACCTTAGTAAAGTTGGGATTTTTTCTGTAAATCAGGGCGATCCGGTCCGGAGGGCAGACAGACGGCATAGTGTTTGCGCGATTGTGCATTTCAAATTACCCCCCGCGCCTGCGCAGTGTGCTTTGCCCAACAGTGGGCAAAGCAGAAAATCATTACAGCGCATGCGCTACTCTTTCCTTGCCCGGAAGTCGTCCAAGGCTAGCAGTCATTTCCGGGGCAAGGAAAGAGTAGCGCATGCACTGTAATGATTTTCTGCTTTGCCCACTGTTGGGCAAAGCACACTGCGCATGCGCTGGGGGAATTTGAAATGCTCTATCGCGGGAAAAAGAACGCCGTCTGTGGGATTCACAGACTGCCCTACGCAAGAGATGCAGAGGAGTGGGGGGGAGAGAGAGAAAACGCCGCCCTCCGGACCGGACAGCCCTGATTTACAGAAAAGAATCCCAACTTTACAAAGGTATTTTGCTATCAAAACGGGGGTATCAGGATATAAGCTACATACCGATAGCTTGCTTATGGGACGCACTATTCAGTCATATCTTTAGCTGATATGTCTAAAATGGGGTGACAGATTCCCTTTAAGAACATGTCAAAGGCTGACGAGGAGTTGGTTTCCATAGCTGAAGCTGATTTCCTTTCTGTAGTTGTAGATCCCTCACCCTTGGAATGGCTGTTATTTGTAAATGAACTCATTTAGAGAAATTTGTAACTAATGTAAATTTAAACTCTGAATGAACCTAGAGACCTCCAGAAGCAGGAAATTTACACAAATGGGAGCTCTAGTCATTCAGGGGAGCAGTATAGCACATTTGTATGGATTCATTAAGACTTTCTTTGCACACACCAGGCCTAAATAAGGACTTGCTGGAATATGATGTGCCAAAATCAGCTCATGTTCACAGTGGCATGCACCTCACCAGAACTTCTACTCAAGTCAGGATGTGGCTGGAACTGGAGTGTAATTTTTGGTGTAAGAAATACTGCCGCTCTTGATGAATTAGATAGGAGAGCATAGTCACGCCCCTTCTTCCCAGTTTCATCCATTTTGGCTGAGCTGCTTCAAACTGCCGAAAAAACTTTGATGAATCCCTCCCCATTGTATATTGATGTGTGTACAAAGCTAAATAGGCTTTCATACTGCCAAAACTACACTATGGTAAGAGCAGTAGTGGTGTAAATTCTACTATTGTCTGCTTTGTAAGATTACTATGGTATATAAGACTATGTATTTTAAAGGGGTTTTCCCATCTGGAACTTTTTATAATATCCTCTGTTGAAGACTTGAGTTCCCGCCTCTGGCAGAAGTGAATTTAGAGAGAATCGGGAGTGTCAAGTCTCTTTATTATTATTATTATTATTATTATTATTATTATTTATATAGCGCCATTAATTCCATGGTGCTGTACATGAGAAGGGGTTACATACAAAGTTATAGATATCATTTACAGTAAACAAATTTACAATGACAGACTGGTACAGAGGGGAGAGGACCCTGTCCTTGCGGACTTACATTCTACAGGATAATGGGGAAGAAACAGAAGGTCGGGGGTGCGGCAGCTCTGGTGGCGGCGAGGCGGCAGCTCTGGTGGTGGCGGCGTGGTGGCAGCTCTGGTGGTGGCAGCAACTCTGGTGGTGGCGGCGAGGCGGCAGCTCTGGTGGTGGCGGCGAGGCGGCAGCTCTGGTGGTGGCGGCGTGGCGGCAGCTCTGGTGGTGGCAGCAACTCTGGTGGTGGCGGCGAGGCGGCAGCTAGGGTGGTGGCGGCGAGGCAGCAGCTCGGGTGGTGGCGGCGAGGCAGCAGCTCGGGTGGTGGCAGCGAGGCGAAATGGTTATTTCAGGCTGTAGGCTTTCCTGAAGAGATGGGTTTTCAGGTTTCGTGTGAAGGATCCAAGGGTGGTGGATAATCGTACATGTTGAGGCGTGGAATTCCAGAGGATGGGGGATATTCGGGAGAAATCTTGGAGGCGGTTGTGTGAGGAACGAATAAGTGTGGAGGATAGTAGGAGGTCTTTGGAGGATCGAAGATTACGTGAAGGAAGATATTGGGAGATTAGTTCAGAGATATAGGGAGGGGACAGGTTGTGGATGGCTTTGTAGGTCAGTGTTAGTAGTTTGAACTGAATTCATTGGGGAATTGGGAGCCAGTGGAGGGATTTGCAGAGTGGAGAAGCAGGGGAGTAGCGAGGGGATAGGTGGATTAGTTAGGTAGCAGAGTTGAGGACAGACTGGAGTGGTGCAAGAGAGTTGACGGGGAGGCCACAGAGTAGGGTGTTGCAGTAATCAAGGCGGGAGATGATGAGGGCATGCACAAGAGTTTTAGTAGATTGAGTGCTGAGGAAGGGACGGATTCTGGAAATGTTTTTAAGTTGGAGGCGACAGGAGGTGGCAAGAGTTTGGATGTGTGGTTTGAAGGACAGGGCAGAGTCGAGAGTTACTCCGAGGCAGCAGATTTCAGGTGCGGGAGAGATCGTGATGCCATTTACCATAATAGATAGATTGGGTGAGATAGAGGAAAGATTATGAGTTTGGTTTTGTCTACATTGAGTTTTAAGAAGCGAGAGGTGAAGAAGGAGGATATGGCTTATAGACACTCTGGGATTCTGGACAGTAGAGAGGTGACCTCTGAGCCAGAGAGGTAGATCTGAGTATCGTCCACATATAGGTGGTACTGGAAGCCATGGGACTTTGAGTTGTCCTAGGCCAAGGGTATAGATGGAAAAAAGTAGGGGCCCCAGGACAGAGCCATGAGGGACTCCAACAGAGAGAGGGCGGGATGAGGAGGTAGAGTGGGAGATGCTAAATATGCGGTCGGAAAAGTAAGTGGCGATCCAGGACAGGGCAAGGTCTTTGATGCCATGGGAAGAAAGAATCTGTAGCAGTAGGCGACTGTGTCAAAGGCAGAGGACAGGTCAAGGAGGAGGAGGACGAAGAACTGTCTGTTAGCTTTGGCTGTGCGTAAGTCATTAGTAATTTTGGTCAGGGCAGTTTCAGTGGAGTGGTGGGGGCGGAAGCCAGATTGGAGGTTGTCAAGGAGAGAGTTAGATGAGAGGTGGGAGGAAAGTTGAGCGTGGACATGCTGCTCAAGGAGTTTGGAAGCAAACGGGAGCCATGATATTGGGCGATAGCTGGGCATAACAGTTGGGTCAAGGTTTGTTTTTTTTAGGATGGGTGTGATGGTGGCATGTTTGAAGGCAGAGGGAAAGGTACCAGAAGATAGCGATAGGTTGAAGAGATGGGTTAGTGCTGGGATGAGCGTGTTAGTGAGGTTGGGGAGCAGGTGGAAAGGGATGGGGTCAAGTGCACAGGTGGTGAGGTGTGATTTGAAAAGGAGATGAGTAAGCTCTCCTTCAGTGATAATGGAGAGGGAGGTTAGTAGGGAACGGCAGAGGTCTGGTATATAGAGTGGTTGGGGTGGTGGAACAGTAAAGGTTTGCCTTGTTTGGTCGATCTTATTTTTGTAGTAGGTGGCAAAGTCCTCGGCAGAGATGAGGGGAGTTGGAGGTGGCAGTGGTGGGCAGAGGAGAGAGTTGAATGTGCTGAACAGTTGTTTTGGGTTGTAGGATAATGAAGATACAAGGTTTGCGAAATAGGTCTGTTTAGCAGAGGTGAGGGCTATATTGAAGGCAAGTGTAGCTTGTTTGAAAGCAGTGAAGTGTCTGGCAGGCGTGTTTTCTTCCAATGCCGCTCCGCGACCCTGGATGACTGTCGAAGTTTTTTGGTGAGATTGTTGTGCCAGGGTTGCCTATTGATTCGTCACGCTTTGCCGTGTGTGAGAGGGGCGACTGAGTCTATGGCAGCTGTGAGGGTGGTGTTATAGAAAGCGGTGGCGCTGTCTATGTCGTGGAGTGAAGATATGGAAGACAGAGGTAGAAGAGAGTCTGTGAATGTCTAGGTGTGCGAGGTTTCTGCGAGGATGTGCCAGTGGCTGAACATAGGGGGCAGGTGAAGAGGACAGGGATGAGAAGGTGAGTAGGTGGTGGTCAGATGGGGAGGGGAGAGGTTGTGAGATTAGATAGGGAACAGAGGCGGGTGAGGTCTAATGTATGTCCATCTGTGTGGGTGGCTGTGGAGGACCACTGAGTAAGTCCAAAGGATGAAGTAAGTGACAGGAGTTTGGAGGCTGCTGGCTTGCGGGTGTCAGTAGGGATATTAAAGTCACCCATGATGATCGTGGGGATGTCAGCAGAGAGAAAGTGAAGAAGCCAGAAGTCTTTAGTCGCTCTGCTTCTCACTTGGCACAGTGGCAGTCCCAGAGGTTGGCCCACCAGCTGTTAGTCATTTATAATATGTTCTGTGGATAAGCTATTGATGTAAAATAGATGTTAAGAAAGGACTATCCCTTTAAAAGCAGTGTATGTTTTAATGAAGATGTGGGACTCAAAACTTAGTCCCGCTATTTCTTACTGACTATTTATATGGCTAATTTAAGTTATGTATTTTGACTTTTGGCTACTTTCTTGGTGTTGTTTCCTCGGTAATAAAATGTTGATTATTTTTGCTTATTCTTTAGAACCATATTAATAATTTTTAATTTTTTTAGTAAAGGTTAAAATGCTCCCCCTTTCTTTCCTTTTATTTTCCTCTCATTGTTTTCACGGGTTAACAGTTCTAGAAAAGAATAGACAATTACTCTAAGATGTCTCAAATGAGAGATGACAATGGGATGGGAAGTGAGTAGCCTAATGTTCACCACCGTCACCGACTGTATGCACTCCTGCTAAATGTCACTTTGTTGAATATTACCACTGCTGAAATACCAGCTGGGCCAGTTGACACTTTTGTACTTCTAATTTGTAGCGTTGTGAATAAATTAAGGTATTTGCTGATGACTGACAAGAGAAATTCAAATGGAAGCTGTGTTAGAATAATGGTTTATTTCTGTAACCTCCTAGACAACAGCACCCTATTTGTGTCTATACTGCAAGGAAAAACATTTGCAAATTAGATTCATTCTCTGCTAATAATGTTAAACTGGACAGCAGTACTAGAAACACATGTAATCTGCATTTAATTTGATAGATACTAAAGGGATTGCGGGATGGCTTTTGATGTCAACTTGTAACAATTGCATAGTCTAGGGTTGACAGGTTCAAATAATCACAACTTAAAGAATACAGTCTTAAATCTCTAACTGATCTCCCCAGCTCTTATAGATAAGTATTATTCAATCATCTGGGTCTCACTGTGTGAAGTTTTTCATTCTGCATTTTAGTGCATCATTCTGTACATTGTTATGTAGTAAAAAAGGACACTTTTGATATCATTTAGCATTTAAAATTTTCATGTAAAACACTACCATTAATGAATTTAAAGGGTTTGCAGAGAGGGTCATTGTGGATGTCATAGAAGGGGTCCCCACCCAGGAGCTTCAAAGCCCCCTAAAAAAAAAGAAGCCAACAAATTACCTTTGGCCCCAGCATAAAGTCAGTTATTCTTGGCTGAAGCCGGGCAGCTGAAAATAGCCCATAGAGTGCACCATAGCTAAATTTAGAATTAGATGCCCCTCCAAAAAATAACCCTAGCTTTCGCAGACAGTACCTCCTTGCTGAAGTAGAGCGTAGCTAATGATGGGTCACACAACACTTTGGTTTGTTTTAGGATCCTCCTGAGGTTACAGTTGGCTTGCTACATTGACAGTGCTGAAACTGGTAGAAGCAGTGTTTTTTTTTTTTGTTTGTTTAAGAAAAATCCTTTTATTTCCTATCTTCAACAACCCCTTTAAAAACGGGTTTGCATAGTATACATTCTTTTAATTTTGCATAACAAGCACACAATACATAGTATGCATATTTGATGTAGAGATGTTGCTGCACCCATAGCTGTACCTTGTAGATTTTTTTTAAATATATGTTTGCATTCATTAAATTTCACACACAGTTTTTGAGTGTTACTAAAGGTTTATTAAGTGATTTCTCTTATCCAAAGAAAATAATCGTGAACAGTTACTTGCTATTTTAGTTGGCAACCTGTGTCTGTAATCACTCAAAAAATGTTTAATTTAAAATGATATTCTTAAACTTTTATAGTATTGCTTTTTTAACTGTTTGTGTTTTTCTCCTTACACTTGACATTGCAAGTAATTTTACAGGTTTTGCTGGTTAGGTTTTCCTTACCAAATAGTCATGTACAAATGAATATCATCTGTCCACATGGAAAGAAACTGAAAGGAAAAAAATGTGAAAATCATCCAAAATTCAAATTCTCAGTATACTTGGTAATTGTGTAAGATTTGTATTATCATTTCTGGATAAGTAATTTCTACTGATTAAACTGCATATTTTCAGAAATAAAGCTAAAGAGTATATTAACAGAAAAAGTGTAACAGTAAAGCATAAATCGCTGGTTTCCTCTGTAGAACGCCATTATTGCATTTTGGTTGTAGAAACAGAAATGCCACAATCTGCAGTGGTTCAGTTTGTGATCTCTAGACCGTATGTACCATAAATACTCTAACTAAAGAGTAATTGGCTCCACCTAGCACTTGTCATCACCACTCATTAACCAAGGCACGTTGCCTAATTGCCGTCTCGCGCTTCTCGGCTATGCTACTGCTCAAAGATATGATTACAAAATCTGTATGTCATACATGTCATATCCAAATTTTTTCATATTTTAGGTTTGTGCACATGATGTCTTTGTCAGGTAGGTCCGCTCCAAAACTCATCTGAAGAAAGGTGCCTAGAACCAAACAGAAAAAAGAATATATGCATTTCTATGTAAAAATAAATTGCAGAACATACGTTCAATCTTATTAGCATCTTCTCACTACTTAAGGTTTCCAAAAAATGACAAGCGGATAAACGAAATGAGTGGACCATTCTTCAGGTGTTTTCAGCTTTTGAAACGCTCTATACTTTACAATACAAGTCAATGGGAAGGTTCTCAAGAGGCCTAAAAAACACCCAGTTTTGAGAATTAAGCCACTGCTTTTCCTTGAAAAAGTGCTAGAGGTTTGTTCATTGCTAAATGGAGTAAAAAAAAAAAAATAGTCTAAAAATGCTAGTAAAAAAAGACTACAAAAAAGCTGGAATTTTTTTTTAATTGATCAGCTGTCAAAAAGATCAATAAATCGCTCAGAAGATGACCAAAAACAACAAGTAAAAAAGATGATTTAGGAAAATAAACAGTCTCCCACCCACGAAACAAAACAAACAAAAAAAGTATTTTTGCTATAACTCCTGAATTTCACTGCTCATACCTCTTGGAGAGTATATTCCAGCTCGTCTAAATGAATAAATGAATGCAGTATGCCTGAGGAATTGATCCAAAAATATATATTTCTGAATGAGAATGGAAGGGGTCAGTATGAAATCCCTCCATATAATAGGATTTCCCAAATGGTGGTAATCACCGATTTAGCGCTCTACCTCTCGCAAATTTTGGATGATGTAGGTCTACATGCATGACTTTATATTTAATGATACAAAGTTTGGGTTTTTTAGACGTATTGACGCCATAAATACTGAGTCATTTTTTATGTTCTTCAGCTTTATTTTTTCTTTATACTTCTATTGAATTGGACCTACGAAACAAAAACAACCGACATAAGTTTTATTTTTTCGTTTTTACATTGGAAACTATGCTCTTTAGATGAAATTAAATTTAAAAGCATTTTGCTCCACCGACTTTCATCAAATAACTAGACAAAAGGAATTGTGCCTCTCAGTGAGTGACATTTCGAGATAGGACGCTAACTCAGCCGAACTGTATCTCATTAAAGGGTAATTAAATAGTCATTTTGCAGTCGGTAATCTTATGATCTCTTTACCATATTGCTGTAAATTGGCATTATATCTTCCATTTGCTATACTCCTCTCAATGTCAGGGGGTACTACCAGCGGATTACAGAAGGTGACAAGCTTTGTTTTACAAAAACAAATGCTATTTATGCAACACTTTTCAATGTGTAGGTGTTTATTATTTCTTTTTTCTATGTTTTATACACTTGTACATTTTATATTATAAAGTGATCAGTCAATAGAATAACATTTTATTTTTTTGTTTGTTTATTCCCTCATTTAGATGAACCTGCTTTCTTAAACTGTGAGCAGACTTCACCTTTCCTTCCAAAGCCTGTTTTAATAGAAATAGCAGTTATAAATCGTATAAGCAATTATGAAGACATTGTGGGAGCAGGGCCTGGTTTGGGCTATAGCCCCAGATGTTTCTAGGCTTCAGTAATGGCCCTGCCCAGATATTTACAGCTTAATTTCTGTGTAAGTGCACTTGTCTATAAATGGGTCCTTTTTTTTTTTTTTTTACACTTCATAGTCATACAAATGACTTCATCTACAATCGCAGAGAAAAGAAAAAGCTGTGAATAAAGACAATAATTGGCTACTGCAAGCAAACAGTAAATTCTGATATTAGAGGGTTTTTTATTAAACGCAAGAGATTTTTGTAAAGTGTAAAGAAAAAAATATAGATAATTTTTTAAAATTTTTTATTTTATTTCTTTACACTTTATTTTTGATACATGTATATTTTTTTAATTATTTACTCATAAAAAAAAACATATAAATAAATACACACACAAACACACACAAACCTCAATGGCTAATTTTAAAAATAAATCACTAGAGGAAAAAATACAAACAGCTTGATAACAGTGTAGGTTTTGCAGTCATCACAGGTCCACTGGGAGAGCATCTCATCCAGTCTTATCAGGACTATATACTAACCAATAAATGATCTCTTTGCTTTAACGGAGTAAAAAAAATACACATGAGAATAAAGCTATATCCATAGAAATATTAAATTTATACCTTAATAAAATTATATATATATTTTATTTTATTTTTAGTTTATTTATTGCAAAAAAAAAAGTAATTGTTGCCCCTGCAAATTTATTTTTCTTCACCGTACGACTTCAACCATTTATTTTTCCTTTCTCCAGCCATAGAAAAGTCACAGGAAATGAAAGTAGCAAAACAGTAGCAACAGGATATGCCTCCGTAAAAATATAATTCCTGTTCCAAAAGAAAAAAAAATGTGAAGACTCGATACAAGCCAAAAATTTTACAAAATATATTGTCCTTTTTTAAAAAATGTTTGCAAGCAGATACCGTATCTTACGTGACTTTTAATTTATTTTATTAAACCTCTCTATTTTTTTTTTTTTTGTGCTATTTGTGAAAATAAAGTTGTCTCGAAATATGAAACGTATTCAGTCCGGAGGACCCATAGAGTTCATCATAAATTCTCTGGTGGCCGGTGGATTTTTCATCGGGGGAGGTTTCCAGTAAAAATTATCTATTTTAGAAATAATATTGTTTAGTGGGTTGAAAAGCGACGTAATAAAATTAGACCTTCAGTCTTCTAAAGTTACTACTTAAGACAGCACCCTTGGGAGGGTAAGATGGCTGTATAAGCAGATGAAGCAGACAGTTGCACCGAGAGATACATTTGTCAGCTCAGCTATAGATCTAATGTATTCCTATAGCCGTAATCCTGACACTGTTACATCCAAATCAAATCAACATGAGGTTGTCATCTTTAAGCAAATATGTTAAGTGTTGTCTTTTGTGCTCTGGATATGAAAGAAAGGGGCCCAAGGGAGCCCACATCATGCAAATGGAACAAATCCCATTTCTTCTGAGCGGTGCATCCCCCCCTTCATGGCAGCTGACTGTGTTATCTTTGTGTTTCTCTCAGTGCTGACAATTCTTTCAGTGATCTAAGTTAGGGCACATTAGGAAGTGGAAGCAGCTGTCTGCGCTATACTGAGAGACGTGTTTGCTGTACTGCAAAGATGAAGGACCGCGAATCCTTGACACAGTCTCCCCTCCCCCACCTTTTACGCCAACACGATCAACATTCAGACGCGTACATCGTCTGCTTGGACAGTTTTTTGTTCTGACTGACAGCATCTGGCACAGGCAAATTAAAAAAAAAAATACATATTACACCCTGCCTGGAACTTTAACCGTTTTTCCTTTTTATTAATCCTTGGACTTATTTCAGGGATCATTTACATTTCAATGGAAATGGGAGTCAAAATAATGGTCTGAAAGCATAAAGCAATCACATATCTAGCCTTGAAGTGATACTGATAGCATATTAGCAAATTGGCATTTTTTTTGGCAATTTTTATGTTTTTTCTAACTGATTGATTGGGTATTACAATTACAATAAAACAATATGCAGACTGTTATATTCAGGGTCGCATAGGTTATCCATATATCTTACATCATACTTATCAATTTTATTCAATTTTTTTCTATATGAAAGGAATGTTTGTATATGTGTTTGTATGTGTGCAGACATATTTGTGTATGTTTGTGTTGTATATTTGTATGTGTGTGTGTGTATACCACACACACACATACACACATATACATGCTGTGGTAGCCATGCTGGTTCAGTATGCCTTCAATTTTGAATAAATCCCCAACAGTGTCACCAGCAAAGCACCCCACACATCACACCACCTCCTCCATGCTTCACGGTGGGAACCAGGCATGTAGAGTCCATCCGTTCACCTTTTCTGTGTCACACAAAGACACGGTGGTAACTAAAGATCTCAAATTTGGACTCGTCAGACCAAAGCACAGATTTCCACTGGTCTGATGTCCATTCCTTGTGTTCTTTAGCACAAACAAGTCTCTTCTGCTTGTTGCCTGTCCTTAGCAGTGGTTTCCTAGCAGCTATTTTACCATGAAGGCCTGCTGCACAAAGTCTCCTCTTAACTGTTGTTGTAGAGATGTGTCTGCAGCTAGAACTCTGTGTGGCATTGACCTGGTCTCTAATCGAGCTGCTGTAAACCTGCGATTTCTGAGCTGATGACTCGGATAAACTTATCCTCAGAAGCAGAGGTGACTCTTGGTCTTCCTTTCCTGGGGCGGTCCTCATGTGAGCCAGTTTCTTTGTAGCGCTTGATGGTTTTTGCAACTGCACTTGGGGACACTTTCAACGTTTTCCCAATTTTTCTGACTGACTAACCTTCATTTCTTACAGTAATGATGGCCACTCGTTTTTCTTTACTTAGCTGCTTTTTTCTTGCCCTAATACAAGTTCTAACAGTCTATTCAGTAGGACTATCAGCTGTGTATCCACCAGACTTCTGCACAACACAACTGATGATCCCAACCCCATTTATAAGGCCAGAAATCCCACTTATTACCTGACAGGGCACACCTGTGAAGTGAAAACCATTCCCGGTGACTACCTCTTGAAGCTCATCAAATGAATGCCAAGAGTGTGCAAAGCAGTCATCAAAGCAAAAGGTGGCTACTTTGAAGAACCTAGAATATAAGACATATTTTCAGCTGTTTCACACTTTTTTGTAAAGTGTAATGTATAATTCCACATGTTTATCATAGTT
Source organism: Oophaga sylvatica (assembly GCA_033576555.1). Lineage (NCBI taxonomy): Eukaryota > Metazoa > Chordata > Amphibia > Anura > Dendrobatidae > Oophaga > Oophaga sylvatica. The sequence goes on from JARQOD010000007.1 coordinate 72,232,705, forward strand.
TTGATGCCTTCAGTGTGAATGTACAATTTTCATAGTCATGAAAATACAGAAAAATCTTTGAATGAGAAGGTGTGTCCAAACTTTTGGTCTGTACTGTACATACACACACACAATATTTATATATAATATATATACGATATTAAAATACATACACAATATTTATATATATATAATATATGTATGATATCTTGTATATATGTGTGAGAGATACATACACATTATATAGACACACACAAAAGTACACACACACAATACATATATTGTGTTTATACTTTTGTGTGTGTAATGGATATGTGTGTATATATAATGTGTATATGTATCTCTATCTTATACACATATATACAAGATATCATACATGCATAATATGTATATATAATAAATTAATATATACGGTATATGCATAATTATAGCATTTTACTTCAATGGTCATTCAGTTATTCAATTATTATATTTTTAATGGCCCTTTTGTGATATTTGAAAAAAAAATGGATGAATAATTTTTTTGATTTCCAAAAAGTTATTTTGCCCGGCCATTGACTACTGAAGAACAAGCACAATAAAGAGAAAACCATAGTCCTTTAATCAATACGCTGCTCACTTCTGAATTCAATGACTTTTACATAGTAAGGTATGTTTTATCCCACTCTCGCGTAAACCGTATTGATAGTCACTTGGGTGTCCATAAGTCAGGTTATCTAGGCAGACAAGCTTGTCTGGCATTTATGTAAAAATAATAAGGGGGCTGGCTCCAACTGTCAGAATATGGACTATGAGACCTAGAAATAATTCTTTCTGTAGATGTCTCCTCTCCAGTTCTCACTGTTACCAGGAAATCAAGCACTGACTGTATCAGCATTCTCATCATGTGATATTATTTCCAGCAAAAATAACATAGTGATATGTGCGACAAAACAGAGAGGCATCAATACAGTTATCCGCCATATGTAATAAAGGATATTGATTTACTTGCCCAGAATTTAACATATAATTTAGGTGTTAAATGTATTTTGTACAAGTCACCTTGTCAATAGAAATATGTAGTGAGAGTAGCAGCATTGTCCTCCTTCTGAGAAACCCTTTTCATGTAATTGATTATGGGAGTTCTCTCTGTTACCTGCCATCGCTTGGAGGGTATTGTGGAATTTTGGTACCACTGAAAAAGTAAAACATTATGTAGGGACTAGAGATCGGGATTCTCTAAAATAATTTTTTTTTTTTTTGCATTTTGCAAATCGAGTAAATTTAGCAAATTGGCGGTCAGCTATGGCTGCTGTTTTGCTTAACCGTAGATGGCCAGGCAAACTGTTAAAATAAATAAAGGATAACATTACTACACACTTCACTGCTCTTCCCCTTTCCTCAGCAGGCCAATCGGTCCTCAGTGCTTCTTATTTTCCCCTTTACACCTTTTCTTCAATCCATGCCACAGTCTTGGACATCACGGTGCTATGACTCTCATTGGCTGAGTGATGACATGGTACCCATGTCCAGTTTGAATCATGGCAGATCTGCTCACCTCTAGTAGTAACCATTGAATTTTATGGTATTTCTCTTCATTCCCATGAATGCCAATGGTGAATGTTACATTTTTATATGGGTTCTTGATGATTATCAGGTGACCAGCCACTATCATTTCCAGATCAAGTACAGAAAGTTGGGGGGAAAATACTGAAACCCTCATTAGATGGTTGTCTCTCATTCTAGTGATGATCCCAGTGGTCAGAACGTCAACATTCTATGAATCCAGTGGCTTATGCCCCAGTCCACACTATGGCTGCATTTTGTATAAAATACTAATAGGACTTCTATTGAGGTGCTTATTGTGGCTTATATACAAAGTTTTTTTCTGTGTGTTAGAAAAAAAAAAAGATGGTATGCTCCATCAGACTCCATATGCATAAACCAATTCTCTCCTAGAAGCATTGCTGTTTTGTTTGGCAGTACTGAAGGACTCGTACAGATTCAAAGCCGTAGTCTTTGCCATGGACACTAAGCCTGATCCGGTAAATAGGTAGTATTGATAGAAGAAGAATCTTGGATGTCTATGTCTGACACTATATTTTGTCAATTGTAATTCTGTGCATATTTTGACAGTCTCGTAAGTACCACGTTAGATATGGCTACCCTACAAGTCAATGACTGACCCTTTAACGCAGGGTTCCCCAACTCCAGTCCTCAAGGCCCACCAACAGGTCATGTTTTCAGGATTTCCTTAGTATTGTCCAGGTGATAATTGCATCACCTGTGCAATACAAAGGAAATCCTGAAAACATGACCTGTTGGTGGGCCTTGAGGACTGGAGTTGGGGAACCCTGCTTTAACGAGTCGAGAAACAAGACAAGTGATAAATGACAAACCAGAAACCTATTCTGACAGCTGTTCGGGGTGCTTGAAACTTATCAATGTAGAGCAGAATCAGTCTGGCTCAGTGCAACTGCCCTTGAGGCAATGTTCGTAGGTGGGATTGATTCTCCTTAATGAGATCAGTTGAGAAGGGAGTCGCATGAGTTGAAGAGGCTTTTTTTAAAATTTTTATTATATTTTTAAGGGAAGTAGTTGGGAAGAACTTGTTATTGTTAAAGAAGTTCTTCTGGTAAAAAGAAAAGATTCCCAGAGACTTGGATCTGTAAAAAAAAAAGCAAACTGATACTTCCTTACCATCACCCGCCTGGATTCAGCCCAGGTCTACTCTGAAACAAGAAGAAACATGACCATTCTACTAGCAGCAGGTAACTCGATTAGATTGTCATTGGTAGTTTTCTGATGACTCATTGCTTAAGTCCACTAACCCCTGCAGTGGACCTGCTGCTAGTGGAATGGTGACTTCTTTCTATCCAGTCTATCATTTGTGAGTTTTCAAAAAGTTGCTTTATTTGTCATTAATGTACTTCGGTTTCTGCCTGGAGTGATTTTATGCATGCCTGTAATTCATTTGACTTTTTTTTTTTTTTGCTCCATTTTGTGAAACGTGACTTTTTGCATTAAAGAGTCATGAAAAAGTATAAAGAGAAAAATAAAGACTTCTTACGACTGCACAAAATTTGTGATCCGCATGCCGTACTTTGAAGAATTTGGTGAAAAAAATAAATAAATGCCGCAAGCCAAAAAAGTTACTGAAAGAAAAACAAACAAATGTAAATGGTGAATCCAAGTCTTCAACTTTTTGGAATTCTCAAGAAGCTTTATAATTTCTATAAACTATATGCAGCATTTTTTGTATATAGCTTTTATAATTTAATAGTTCCAACAGTAAGAAATTAAAAACTCAAATATCCCTTTTATCATATTTTGTAATTTCTTCGATAAATATCCAGCGTTGGCTTGGAGGGGGTTTGAGCCTACAATTCCCTAGTGTAAAAGCCAAGGTTTATCAGTAATGCATTTAATCTGGACTTGCGTGCAATCCAGGAGCATCCATAGATCTGCTCCAATAATTACCATACCCCAAGTGGCAAGGAAAAAGACATTTGCCTAAAAACCTGATGTCTTCATTACACAGTTTACATTTTAATTAGAAACCTGAATATTACTGGTTCACTCGGACAATTATACTTAAAAGGATTTCTTTGGGATTCAATAAATTCTAAAGTGAAGCCAGACATCTGTTTTGCATAGTGAAAAAGACGTGTGGGAGCAGCTTACAAAAAAAAAGAGCTCAAGAAGGACAAGACGCTCCTCTCTGGTTATACTATATATCTTATTAATACAATTTGACACACAATCCAAATTGTAGTACCACTTGTAAACAATAGGCGGTGCAAAGAGGTAATTTTTAAAAATACTTTTTATTGTAGGTATTTGTGTACTATTAAAGGGCTGGATTTGTATTTGGCGTATTGTGAGGGTTTTTTTTTGTACAAACTTCAGGAACAAGGATAGTTTGTAGTATTATGAATTAGAGAGAGGTTTTGTTGCGGTTTCTCCAGAAATTCAACTTGCACCAAAGTTATTCTCCAGACACCTGAGCATGATAATTGTATGTTGTAAAAAAAAAAACTTATTCTCCCCTTACTGCTTACCTCTTGCCCCTTCTCTCCCCACCTGTCCGATCTTTTGCACATCTTATCACCACTGCAGATCACTGAATCTTTGGGCCTCTTCACACTATTCCAGGACTTCTGACCCTGATGAGACCCGATACGATCCTGTGCAACGGCGCTGTAAGGAGATGGATATATTGCCCTGCTTCCCCTTGAAGACCTCACCACTGTGTATAATGTGATGTGTAATCTGAATAATGTTCTGTGTCTTGTGTATATCTTATGTCATGTGAAGTGTAAGATGTTTGCCTATGTAATGTGATAATGTAAGGTATTATAATGTATAGTGATGTGATGCATGAAAGACATAGGTAAGGGCTTGGAACATAAGTTAGTGTTTGCATAGAATGTAGGTGAAGGGGTTTCCCCAGCAACAGACACAGGGGCAGGACTTAGTGCTAGGTCAAGTGACCTGCTTCCTGAAGTTAGTCATAGCAGAGTTAGAGTCTGATGTGACAAGTGTGCAGAGTTGCCGTGTGGGTGAACTACGGCAAAGGAGATGACGGGAAGATGAGGTAGCGTGACTAGAAACTGACAGAAGAGGCAGAGTGGCCTTCTGCCTTTAAAGGGGTTCTTGAAGAGGACAACATGTCACGAGAAACCCTGTGTTTGAGAACGCCGAAGAAGGTACGGACCTAAAGAGGTCTGAGACTGTGAGACTAGTGAGGGTCCCGAGCGGTAGATCCAGGGCGTCCATATCGATAGGATGCAGAGCCGCCGAGCGGGTATAGAGGAACTCACTGAACTGTACTGTGGCAATAAGCTAGGCTGTAATAAAGTAGGGTGAAACAGTGTACTTTACCAGCTCTGGAGTAGACTACAGTGGAAGAATGGTGTCGGTGAGAAGGCTTCTTACTGTGAATGAAAAGTGCTTAAGACTGTGTACTCGCTATCCCTTGTATATAACCCTCATCAAGTTCAGTAAAATTCCCATGTTCGAACAGAGGTCTCCTTTGCTAATTTGGGGAACTCGTGGTCCTGGCCAGCCAATATCATCGGCTATCGGTGGCCTGCACGGGCACAAGGCCCTCACAACAATAACACCCAGCCAGGACCCAGAATTGTCTGTAGGATGCCAACGCGAGTGGGAATAGTATCTCGCCCACAACTACCTCGCTTGGGCATCTTACAACGCCACGACTTGCGCTGTGAGCTTGTGCGTGCGTGCGAGGAAATGTCCAGCCTTCGGTGAAGAGACCCAGGTGATTCAGTGTTTGGTTGTGTTAATAAGATGTGCTGACACCCAGACAGGTGACGATGAGGAGCATATGGGCAGGGAAGATAAGTGATAAGGTGAGTATAAGGGTTTTATTTATTTTTTAACCTTTTGATCCTTTTTCAGTCTAGCAAAATGGTGGCCGATGGCCACCATTTTGCCAGTTCCGCACAGAAGCGAATTACAAAAAAAAATAGCATTTTGGAGAATGTGAACTTTCTCTGACATGAATGTTGCCAAAATTGTTATGTAAAAAAGGGAGAAAGTATATGTTAAATGTTTTCTCTAGTTTGGAGGTATCTGGACCCAGAGCTACAGAAGAGCATCAGTGTGGAAATCAAATATCATATATTATGTAGCCTATTGATAAATGCTGGTCTATAGTTTACCTTTGGAAGGCATCTTATAAAATATTCTCTAACCTGGTTTATAGGACCGAGGAAATTTTATTTCCCTGGGGCTTGCTTTAGCTCTATCTTTTTGTTTTTCATTGCTGTTCTTTTCTTTACTGCTTGCAGCAAAATCAGTTATACTAGAGAGATAAAATTTAGGGAACTACAAATTTATGCAATTTCATAATAATAAATTACACATTGAGGTTCTAAAAGTATATTATCTCTCTTATTTATGGTTTCAAAAGGAAACTGAATTCTCTTGATGTGTCTGTTTTGGTAAATACTTGCATTGTGCCTGAAATGACAATTTTTGAGCATCTTTTTCATGCAAATCTACATTGTGCCATTCTTCTTTTATTCCTCCTGGGAGTCGCAATTTAGAGGTGTGTCACTACATGGCCTGACACCGCCCAATCACGGTCAGGCTGTGTATGGACACCCTTCCTTCAACTGGTAACGCCTAGTTGTCAGTTCATTCAGTAGGAGAGACAAAGGTAAGGCACATGTATTTCTCATGAAATAAAAATTCTGCAATTCCATTTTTCATAATATGAATATTTACTCTGAAGCTGGCTGGATTTCATCAGCTGAAAACCAGCACTTACATGTTCTGTAGCATAGAGTTTGTAAGGACTGTGCTCCTTGCCTAGGGGATCAGCCATCACTAATGAAAGAAAAAATGCAGCCTTGGGCGGTAATTATTATGCCAGTGAGACGTAAATATATTAAAAATCCTTTTGGTTCTCAAGAATGGAGGAGTTTTTAATAAAGGGAAAAAAATTGCATGCTTTTTTTGCAGACACTTTACAATTTTACCCATTTAAGATGATGAAATAACTACTTCAAGGTCAACATTACTTCCAACGCCACTTTACATTCTTAGAAAAATCTCTGGATTGTTGCTTATAGGGGTACCTGTAATTAGCTCTTACAATAGGCTGGAACATACAAGTGACTTCTCCATGAATTGAATACATTGTTATTGGCAGCGTACATCTGACGGAGGGTACTTCAGGTGGTTATTGTGTAGCGGCGCCAGTGAGTCATGGGGAGCGAGGGATGTACTTGTGTCCTGTTCTCACATGTAGCGGGGTACAGAGTTGTCTATGTTCTAAACTGGAACATGGTTGCCTATCTACTCTTATAATTTTTTTTCTGAACAATGGACTGCTAAAACATTTTGCTGACATAAATCATGCCACTTTTAAAAACCACACCGCCAATGTATGTAATGCACATAATCACAAACCCCTCTCCCCAAAACCAAACAAAACGGAATTGGATAGGTTATTCAGTGCTAATGTATATAGTGTTAGGATGATCCATTCACTGTGAGGTATGCTGTGAAGTTGTGTATAGACATTATCACTGCAGCTCTGGATGTGACTGGAGTTTAAAATGTGATGAAACTGTTGAATAGTGACTAGAGATGAGCGAATATCGTTGGCTCCCTCCTTATTCGGCAAGCTATAGCGCTTACCGAAGAAGCTGCATCGGAATCTGGATACCTGGAGAGCTGCCGATGATCGCTGTTCGGCGTCACAACTTATCATCGGGAGCGCTCCAGGTATCCCGATGCAGCTTCTTTGGTAAGCACTATAGCTTGCCGAATAAGGAGGAGCCGACGATGTTCGGTCATCTCTAATTGTGACTGCAGCTCTGGACGTGACTTGAGAATTAGGGCCCTGTAAGGAAAAGGTTGTCGCCATTTTGTATAGGGCCTGTACCAGCCTCCATTTTGTCAGTTCACACAGCCACAGACTTTTAGCTACACATTGCCTATTAGCATATCCAGTACGACAGGTTTTGATGTCCACTAGGAATCAATAGGCCTTTACATGCTAATTAGTCTAGCCAGTGACTGAATGAGATGGTCAGTCGTATGGTAAATAGCCCAAGCTCAGGCATTGTTTCCTGCTCCATATGAATTGCAGGCCAATTAATATGCGTGCTTCAAAGCAATGGGGATGGGCCTAGCAGGTCTAAGGACTAGCCATGACCAGGCTGCTGGTCTCATTCCATTTCACACACAGAAGCCAAGAAGATGGTCTAGGAAAGACCAAGGGACTATTCAGGAACTGAAGACTGTACCTGGGAATGGCAAAGCCAAGGCCTTCCCATGACCATAATACCCGGTAATATTGATCCATAGCTTATACCTTTTAGCCTTGTACATTATTGTGTATTTTTTACTCTGACGCCATTCCATTGTAGTTACGTTGTATAGCTTTACTGTATATTCTGTAATTATCTAGTGCGCCCTTAAGGCAAATTAAACCATAAAATTAATCTTGGGCTGATGCTTTTACTCTGATCACGAATCTTAGAATACCCAGTGGGTAGCAGGACACCTTCCCGGCGGCCATTTGCTCTAGGTGCAGTTCTCTTACTGACCTGAGAGACAAAGGGGGCGCCGGAAAGCTGTACCTGTGGAGTTACGTCCATTGGTGACGTGGGAGGAAAGGGATCGTCCGTCACATTTGGTAGCGGCGGTGGTATCAGAAGCTGTGATACCCGGGCTACCGTGTGGCGGCCGGCTGAGTTCCTCACAAATTGGTGGCAGCGGTGGGATCAGAGTAATAGTGTGCGTGGGACCCCTACTCCCAGACACTAGAGACTACCAGCAGTACTTTCACTGCTGGGGTCTTAAGGTCAGCCCAGCACTAGACGGTCAGAGTGTAAATATAACAAGTTGTGTGCAAGGTCAGGGTTGCAGCTGTGTTTCAGTAACCAAGGTTCCCAAGATGGCGGAAGGCACCAGGGTAGGGCAAAGGGGGAGGCCAATGCTGTGGCCTATGAGGGGTTAGATACCGATGAGGGGGAGCTCAGCCAGGGCTCCCCAAGGAGCCCGACCCCCGTGCTCAGTCTCACAGTGGACTGTCACCCCCTGCCCGTCCCAGCCTGTCCAGATCGGAGGCCATTTTCCAAGCGGCTATGGCACAGCTCGAGGCTGGTAATGACGCCGCCTATGACAGACTCCTGGTGGCGGCAGAGAAAGCAGCAGAGCGTGAGCAAGCAGCGGCAGAGAGAGCAGAACGCCGTGAAGCTGCGGAGCGTGAGCAAGCAGCGGCAGAGAGAGCAGCGGAGCGGGAGCATGCAGCGGCAGAGAGAGCAGCGGAGCGCCGGCACCGACTGGAGATGGCTCAGCACGGGCCCCCGCTGGACGCACCAGGCCCACTGGAGACAAGGGCTCCCAAGGTCCGGGCGGAGGACTTTCCCTTACTTGAAAAGGATGGAGACCTGGATTCCTTTCTGCTTGCTTTTGAGAGGACATGCCTCCAACATCATCTGGCCCCGGATCAGTGGGCAAGGTACCTGACCCCCCGTTTGAGGGGTAAGTCCCTGGAAGTTTTGGGGGACTTACCTGCCGGGGAGGAGCAGGACTACAACAGCATCAAGCGGGCCCTGATCCAGCACTACAACCTCACCCCGGAGTCGTACCGCAGGAAGTTCAGGAGCCTGCAGCGGGGTTCAAAGGACACCTGGACCGACCACATGCGGGCCCTGTTGAGAGCTGCGGAGCACTGGACCTCGGGTCTAGAGCTCACTACCCGTCAGGAGGTCCAGGAACTGTTTGTCGTGGAACAATTCTTGTGGAACTGCCCAGAGGACCTCCAGCAGTTCCTCCGTGACCGGAAACCAAAGGGGGCTTCTGCTACAGCCGCCCTGGCAGACGAGTATGCCAACAACAGGGCGCCGGAGCCAAAGAAGCCTGCCAGCAGCACCTGGAGAGGGGGTAAGCCCAATCCTGCCCCAGCCCCATATCCAGCCCCCAGAGTGCAAGGGGTGTACCCCCCTGCTGCCCTCTCCAGGCCAGGAACAGAACCCAGACGTTGCCATAATTGCAATCAGCCAGGACACTTTAAGGCTGCATGTCCCCAGCGCCAGAAGGCCCCATCCCTGTCCCAGAAACCGTCCACTGTTTTGTGTGTGGGAGGGGGTGGTGGGAGGTCCCTAGACAATTACCAACCCGTCACCATCGGCCGCTCAGCGGTCATGGGACTGCGGGACACAGGCGCTGAACGAACCCTGGTACGCCCTGAGGTGGTGTCCCCTCAAGATTTGGTACCTGGGAAAACCCTTTCCGTCTCCGGAATTGGAGGCGTTGAACCGGCGCTGCCCGTTGCCAAGGTGTATTTGGATTGGGGTGCCGGGAGGGGGATGCGGGAGGTGGGAGTAACGCCGAATATTCCTGCAAATGTGTTGCTTGGGACCGATTTGGGGCGGCTAGTGTCCCAGTATGTGGCCACTGAACCCCCAAGTCCGGCTCCCCAAGAATGTCATGACTTTACTTGAATGCTAATGTTAATGTATTGAATGTGCCTCCAACAGTGGAGGAGGGAGTGAAACCTGATGGTAAGCCATGCACTGACACTACACACACAGGGCTCACAGTGAGGACAGGTGAGGAGGCTGTAGGGGAGAGCTCAGAGGTGGAGGGAGGGGCTGCTATGGGCAGTGTAGGGCCCCTAAGTGAATCCAGCCTGCTGAGTCTAGGGCCCCTGCAGGAAGAGGAACAGGCCATGGGGGGAGGGAGTGTCCCGGGAGAGGGGCCACCAGGTAGGACCCCAGGTCAGGAGTTCCCCACATCCGGGATGTCAGGAAGTCAGGGAAGTCTGCCTGACCCGGCGACTTGGTCAGAGGAGGAGGGAAAGCAGGCGCTACCCGTGGTCTCAGCGGTCGTGGCCGCTGTTACCAGGAGTGGGAGCGCTGAAGCCCAAGGAGCCTCGCGGAGGTCCGACGGTTTCCCCCTCTCTGACCAAGTGGCTGCCGAGTCAGACAGTAGCCAGGAGACAGATCCCGGGGAACTGACAGAGGACAGGGCAGTTTCGTCAATTCTTGCCATATCTAGTCAGGGATTTCAGGCAGCGTTGGAAGCTGACCCTAGCCTGAAGACTCTCAAGGAACAGGCGGCACAGCCTCCCCTGGAGTCCGACAGCGAGCGAGTGGTCTGGGACCAGGGACGGCTGTACCGGGTAACGGTCCAGCAGGGTTCACCGGAGGCGTGGCCCAGGGACCGACAGTTAGTGGTGCCCCATCCGTTCAGGGCGGAATTGTTGCGGATCGCACACGAGATTCCAATGGCCGGACACTTAGGGATCACTAAAAACCAGGGCCAGGCTAGCTCAGCATTTCTACTGGCCTGGAATGAGGACCGAGGTGATAGCCTACTGCCGTTCATGTGACACCTGTCAGAGGGTGGGGAAGGCGGGGCCAGGCCCCAAAGCCCCACTGGTAACTCTGCCCATCATCGAAGAGCCTTTCTCGAGGGTGGCTGTGGATCTCATTGGACCTCTGTCCACTCCCAGCCGCTCCGGGAAATGCTTCATACTAACGGTAGTGGACTATGCCACCCGGTACCCGAGGCGGTAGCTTTGTCGTCCATTCGGGCCGACAAAGTGGCCACTGCCTTACTGGAGATTTTCTCCAGGTGGTTTCCAGAATGTCACGACCGGGCCCATTCATGTGAGCTGATGGAGTCTTCTGTAACAGGTACGTGCAACATCAGGTGCCAGCCCGTATCACCACAACAAGGCTTTGTGAGCGGTTTCATGGCACTTAAGCGATGCTGAGGATGTGGTCACTCCCACGGAGAGACTGGAGCGGAAATCTCACACTGCGTTTGCTACGGATTTCACAGGCCTCAACGGGGTCTCCCCTTGAGCTCCTGTAGGGGACGAGTAACGGGCCCTGCTCTGTGAGGAAGCATGGGAAGGGATTAGCCACCGGAGTGCTCATTGAGTATGTCGTGCGCTTCGGACGAATGATGGCCTGACACGGCTGTGATGACATTATGGCCAAGTCAGGCTGACCAAGCGATGGTACGACAGAATTTTGAGCGGACTACCAGTGGTCAAAAGGTTGGGTACTGGTCCCCGTACACAAAACAGCTTAGGCTGGGAGGGTCCATTCCTTCACGAGCAGCTCAACGCCGTCACTCTGTCACCCGGACCACGCCCGTGGAAGGGAGGAAGGCCTTCCATGTGAACATGATGAAGGCCCATCATGGCGGAGAAGCTATCTCACCCAGTGTGCAACCTTCCAGGGGATAGAGAGGCAAGAAAACTCTCGATCTGCTAAACCAAGCAAGGCGGGTGGATCCTCGAGGATTGGGTTGGCACAGCTCTCGAGGACCAACGTTTCCCAGCTGGGGTCACCATACACACTCTTCCGGGAGCTGTTAGCAGCCTCCCGGAAGGACTGAGGCAGCAGGTCCAGACGTGGACATGGTAACCACCCCAAATCGGCGTTCAGCATATGGGTCTCTGGGGTTGCAGCAGCAGATGCGCAAAGATAGACGAATTGAGGCTGCGGGTGGATCAGCGTTCCAACATCGCGTGCTTCGCCTGTAGTCCTCGCCTAAAAGGACGAACTACGCGTTCTGCGTGACTACAGGGGCTCAACGCCTGGTCGGTCACCGATGCGTACCAATGCCGCGCATCGATGACCTGCTCGACCAGCTGGGGCAAGTACCTGACCATCATGGATCTGAACAGGGGTATTGGCAAATTCCCCTGCCCTAGGGCCCGGAACCTCTGCTTATCACCATGGACGTACAGTCAGGGGTGAGCCTTCGCATAAAAGCCCCTGCCACTTTAGATGTCAAACGTCTCGGACTGGAGGTATGCGACCGGTACCTGGATGACATTGCCATCATTCAGTCCCACTGGGAGATCACTAGACACTGGGCAGGTGCTCGGCGGATCCAGCGAGCAGGCTTGACCATAAGCCGGACAAAAATGCGCTGGTATGAGTGAGGCAATGGCCCGGGTAGGGGGGGAGCTCTGAAGCCAGAGCCCGGGAAGTGGATGCCATGCATCCTGCCCACCCCCAGAACAAGAAGCAGGTGTGTCCTTTTGGTATGCTGGGTACAGTAAGGTTGTTCCGCACTATAGGCCTGGCCAAGCCTGACGGACTCACCAAGAAAGGTCCCGTCGCAGTCGACTGACAGTCGCCTGCGAACAGCTTTCCAGGCGCAACCGCCTTTCTAGTGTTCTCCTTATAAGCACGACTTCACGCGCCATTCTAGTGCAACCGACGCCACGATTCGCCTCGGTGCTGTGTCAGCCGGTTGACACTAGGGCACGACACCATTTGTACTGAGCAGGAAGCTCTGCTGAGAAGTGGCCTATTCCACTGGAGAAGATGTCTGCATTGTGGGGCCTGCAGCGTCTGCAGCCATACTTGTACGGACGCCAATTCACCGTGGAAACAGACCACAACCCCCTCAGCTGGTTACACACGGTCTCTGGGACGAATGGGAGGTTGCTACGCTGGAGCCTCGCTCTCCAACAGTACCATTTCACCATTCGCCACAAAAAGGGCAGTGACCATGGTAACGCTGATGGGTTGTCCCGGCAAGGAGAGGGTGCGGTAGGGCGCACGGGGGTACAAAGGAATGTGATACCCCTAGCGCCCTCAAAAGCAGGGAGGTGTAAGGAAAAGGTTGTCGCCATTTTGTATAGGGCCTGTACCAGCCTCCATTTTGTCAGTTCACACAGCCACAGACTTTTAGCTACACATTGCCTATTAGCATATCCAGTACGACAGGTTTTATGTCCACTAGGAATCAATAGGCCTTTACATGCTAATTAGTCTAGGCCAGTGACTGAATGAGATGGTCAGTCGTATGGTAAATAGCCCAAGCTCAGGCATTGTTTCCTGCTCCATATGAATTGCAGGCCAATTAATATGCGTGCTTCAAAGCAATGGGGATGGGCCTAGCAGGTCTAAGGACTAGCCATGACCAGGCTGCTGGTCTCATTCCATTTCACACACAGAAGCCAAGAAGATGGTCTAGGAAAGACCAAGGGACTATTCAGGAACTGAAGACTGTACCTGGGAATGGCAAAGCCAAGGCCTTCCCATGACCATAATACCCGGTAATATTGATCCATAGCTTATACCTTTTAGCCTTGTACATTATTGTTGTATTTTTTACTCTGACTGCCATTCCATTGTAGTTACGTTGTATAGCTTTACTGTATATTTCTGTAATTATCTAGTGCGCCCTTAAGGCAAATTAAACCATAAAATTAATCTTGGGCTGATGCTTTTACTCTGATCACGAATCTTAGAATACCCAGTGGGTAGCAGGACACCTTCCCCGGCTGCCATTTGCTCTAGGTGCAGTTCTCTTACTGACCTGAGAGACAAAGGGGGGCGCCGGAAAGCTGTACCTGTGGAGTTACGTCCCATTGGTGACGTGGAGGAAAGGGATCGTCCGTCACATTTGGTAGCGGCGGTGGTATCAGAAGCTGTGATACCCGGGCTACCGTGTGGCGGCCGGCTGAGTTCCTCACAGGCCCCGTTACACTAAGCGAGATCGCTAGCGAGATCGTTGAAACGTCACCGATTTTGTGACATAACAGCGACCTAGCCATCGATCTCGCTTAGTGTGGCACGCAGCGACGATCAGCCCCCCTGCTGGGTATCGCTGATCACCGCTGAATGTCCTGGACCATTTTTTGATCGTTGGTCTCCCGCTGGCCAGCGCGCATCGCTGCGTGTGACAGGCAGGAGACCAGCGATCAGCGAGCTGGAGCTGGTAACCAAGGTAAACATCGGGTTTCTAGGTGCCGCCTAGAAACGCGATGTGTACGTTAGATACCAGCGCGCTGGTGCAGGGGAGCTGGTAACCAAGGTAAACAGCGGGTTTCTAAGCGCCGAGCGGCGCTTAGAAACCCGCTGCTTACCTTGGTTACCAGCTCCCTGCATCAGCGCGCTGGTATCTAATGTACACTGCAGGTAACAAAGCTTTGTGCATCACTTGTTGCCCGCATAGTCGCTGTCCTGATCGCTGCTGAGATCTGCCTGTTTGGCAGCTCAGCAGCGATCATGTAGCGACACACCAGCGATCCTGACAAGTTCATATCGTTGTCGGGATCGCTAGTGAGTCGCTATGTGTAACAGGGACCCTAAGACCTAATGTAACATCAGAATAGTGATTGCACCTCTGCGTGTGACTGGAGTAGAAGACATAATGTAAAACCAAAAGCATGGTGTGACTAGAGTACGACTTGGCTGGCAAGGCATTGTGGCAAGGTGGGTAGTCAAAAGAAAAGCGGGGAGGTATGGAGTTTTGCAGGCTTCCTCTCCAGCAATTACAGAGCACTTGTACCTGGCCATTGTACCGTAGTCATGCAAATCAATTCTCCCCTCTCTAATTATTAGGCTATTAACATAGTAAAATATAAAATAAGTTGACCATAATACAATATGTGCTATTTAAAGCAGTTATTATTTAGAATAGATATTAGGCATCATCTTTCAAAGATAACATATTCCATTTGTCTTCTCGGAGCAGAAGTATGGTGATCTCCCTGGTCAGAAACTAGTTAGAGAGCCAGTCACTCCTTTTTTCTCAAACTAAGTATTCTATTTTTATCTTTATTGATAAGATAATTACTTTACCATCAGTCTGTGGTTGATATATTTATGTATTATCACATTTTTTGACATCCAAAAACTTATTTTGGCAAAAGGGTAACTAAGTTCCAGTAAAGCTAGTTTAACCCCTGAACTGAATGCGGCCAGGGATGCTCGGACCTCCTGTGGGTCTCCAGAGCCAAACTTAACAGTCTTATACATGGACATGAGGCTGTTGAATTCAGATCAGTTGACCCATGTCCGGTCTGTACATTGCAGTCCATAATCAGACTGTGAATGTAGGAAGTGGGAAATCGGCTTGAAGAGGTTGTCCACTGCTTTTACATTAATGGCCTATCCTTAGTATAGATAGGTCATCAATGACTGATCAGGCGGGGTCCAACACCCAAGAGCCCTGCCAATCAACGGTTATCGGTGTCGGCAGTCACTGCCTGGAAATACTCACTTGCTGAACTGCTCCATCTGCTTATAGTGGCTGGCACAGCGTACTACACATCCACCTCCTATTCAAATCAATAGGAAGCGGATGTGTAGTACCCTGCAGCAACCACTACAGGTAGACGGAGCAGCTCGGCAAGTGAGTACTTCTGTCTGGCAGCCGCCGACACCGATAACAGCTGATCAGCCGGGCTGCTGTATGTCGGACCTCGGCCAATCAGACATTGATGACCTATCGTAAGGATATGCCATTAATGTATAAGTAGTGGACAACCACTTTAATGTTTATTCTCCAAGTAGCTAAATAGTTCTAGTCCATGATTTGTAGTAAAGCCACGCATCTGGAGGAAAAGTAGCTGTGATATCTATCAGGCAGAGAAAGGCAATGCCAA
The DNA here is from genome assembly GCA_033576555.1 of Oophaga sylvatica. Taxonomy (NCBI): domain Eukaryota; kingdom Metazoa; phylum Chordata; class Amphibia; order Anura; family Dendrobatidae; genus Oophaga; species Oophaga sylvatica. Next base: position 72,248,576 of record JARQOD010000007.1, read on the forward strand.
TTAAGGTATTTGATTCTGACAATGATTAAATAAAGCATAGTATATAGGCTTTAATTGATGTGCATAATCAGCTTACTAATGCCTTGTAGATGACTTGTCTTTTATTAACTGCATTGCACTGCTGTAAATGAATAAAATGTTGTTATTTTTAGTACGACCTCGATAAACCTTCCATGTTTGCATTTCCTTGCCTTCTGTTCGATTTATTCCTTCATTAATGTGGATCATTTACAGATCTATTTATTAATTGTACATTGATGCTGCTTTATGGACAAAAGAAAAAAACGGCCTCTGAGATGCTCAGTATGTACCTGTCAGCATGACTGGCCTGTAACTACTCCCAGTAGAGATGGCTCAATGGCAGCAGAGGTGCCAGTCAGTGACCACTCCTGAGTCAGCAGCATGTCGACTGCTTGAACTGCGCGACAGTCACTCATTCAGCCTCTGCCTCCCGAGGGGCAACCGTCCTCCACTTCACTGTGACCCATCTGTCTGCTGCGCTCAAGATCTTGAAATGCACCACATTGGTGTGCAAATTCAAATCCCAATTCCTACAAGCAGAACTCAGATTCAGGATAATGAGTTGGAGATACAAAGGGTCAATGCACTTTTGATCTACTGTGCGAACCTATAACACAGATTGGCATGTGCATTAATTTCCATAGTTTTGTATTTTTTTAATATTTGACTGTGAACATTATTAAAAAAATCAGGTCTATAATGATGACCTTTTTAAAAAGCAAAGTTCACAAGTGTTTTACTAAAATGTGTATTTTTTACTACTAATAGGAGGTGCTATGACATTGCTAAGTAACCTTAATATTTCATACAGAGTCACTTTTGGTGAGTAATACAAATATAAGGTTTGGGATGTTTTGATTCTTTGGTATATTTTCCCTTTACTCTGTGTGTTTGTATGTATGTATAGGTATATATGTAAATGTGTGTATATTTATACAATTAGAAAAAAATGAAAAAAAAATGTTTTTTTCCCATTTTTGTTCTAATTGTAATATATATATATATATATATATATTTTTTTTTTAATTTACTTTTTTTTAATATGCTGAATTTACTAAACATACTCAACGTTACAGTGTTGTAGTCCAGAATGATAAGCTACATTTTTTCTGGTGCTCACTGTAAGTAGTTACACTTAATGGGCAAAATTTGCTTTATTTTTTTTTTTTTTAATTTTTATCCAAGCTTCTAAAATACATTCTGGGAGAGAAGCTATTTCTACTACAATGGAAGAGAAGGTCCGTTAGGACTGGACTCTAGTACCAATGAAAAAATGTGAAAATAAATGTTACTGTGCAATTAAAAAACATGTTGAAAGAAATAAAATAGATTAAAGGATCCATAAGCTTTCGTGTTTCGGGTTAGCCAACCTTATTTATATGTTTGTAATCCGAAACGCGTCAGCTTATGGATCCTTAATCTTATCTTTTTCTCACCATGTTTTTAATTGCACAGTAAAGGTTATGTTGTAACATTTTTTTTCATTGTGGCTGGCACCCACTCCTCACTGACCACCTTTTCCATTTCTAACCTTGATACCAGCCTGGTGTATTTCTACACTCCTTGCACCATACCCTGCTCAAACAACATCTACCAGGGTTCCTATGTGAATGCAAGAGGTTTTCACACTAAATTGTCCTCACTGGAAGGTGAGCTGATCACCCTTTACAGTGATGGACTACACACTAGGTAAGTGAATCACTAGAGCAGGCAGTGAGCAAGTTGGAAATGTGAGATCAATAGTTGCAGGATAAATTTCTCACCTCGTTGCTATTTTTTTTCTAGGTCATATGTATAGATTTATAGTGAAATGTAAATTTCTATATATTAACATTTTGTTGGCATTACCGAAAATTTCACCTATGTGATTTACAAGTTTCTTCCTACTCTTTCAAAGTTTCTCTCTTAGTGCATATCCAGCCATGCTGACTCAGTTATAAAAATGTATAGTGGTGTATCGGTCAGTAGCCACTGTACAGTTAACCAATTATTATATTCATGTTGCCCAAACGACAGGCAATGTGAATTTGGCACTGGTTGCAATTGTAGCCAGTCGTCATTTTCTACTCTGAAATGCTACAGAGAGTACTTAGTTTAAAAAGGTGGCTGGGGACCATAGAGGGAGACCTCACTAGTAGAGATGAGCGAATTTGTTCGGTTCCAAATACGATCTGCAGCGAATATCGTTTTTGCAATATTCGTCGAAAACAGCCGAACCTCAATAGAGTCAATGGGAGTAGAAATTTCCGAATAGACAAACATTCGGCACAAATATTTTTGGAATATGGCTCGAATATGTCAAAATCAGATTCGGGGACAAAATCTACACAAATTCTCTCATCTCTACTCACTAGTCCAAGGACAGCCTCTTCCCACCTCCCTTTACCACCCTCCAGTTGATTGTCAGGTCTTCCATGTTTGCACATAAAGGGAAACCTGTCAACAAACTAGAGCAGGTTGAGAAGAGAAACCAGCCAGGAGTGGCGCTGGACTTGTCAGGTCTCTATGGCCACCGGTTGGCTTTTCAAATTATGTTTTCTATGAAACGCCACATCATTTCCGAGTAAAACATGCATGTCAGTAATCACACAGCCAGACTCCAATTCATGCTGATTGTGGTTCAGCAGCATAAATTAATGGCTTAACTTGAAAATAAGCAGGAAATTAATATGACCTTTTATATGTAGAAGTATTTTATCTTTTGCACTAACATATTGTCAATCTTACCACTTACCTTAAGGTGCTTTCATGCTGCATTCAGACACCCATTCATTGGACCCGTCAGGGCTTATGTCTGAACCCCTCTCAAAACAGGAATCGGATGAATGCACCGATGTAGCCATAGATTATAATGATGCCGACAGAGTGAGTGTGCCCTCAGTTGTGCATAATTTTTGAGTGTGTATGCCTACTGGAGGCGGACAGTCAGTTGGAGTAGACTGCGTCTGGGTATACATGTCTAGTAGTCGTACACTCCCGAAAATAATGCACAACAGAGTGCACATTAGCTCTGTCGGCGCGATTATAGTATATGGTCTCTGTCAGTTTTGCGGGGGATTTAGATATAAGCGCTAATGGGGCCATAGAACTGGTGCCAGCATGCAATGGGAAAGCCCCTTACAGTACTTTTGGTCAAGTGATTAGTTTGCATAAAGTGCATTGCATAAAAAGATAAAGTGCAATTTTCAATTAGAATTTAAAGGCTGTTGGGAACATCAAGATGCAGTGTCTGTTCTAGATAAATGTTTATCTAATCAAGGCCATCATCTGTGAGCTGATCAACGTTAGAGGTTGTCCAAAGCCCCCGTCACACTAAGCAAGATCGCTAGCGAGATCGCTGAAGCGTCACCGATTTTGTGACGCAACAGTGACCTAGCCAGCGATTTCGCTTAGTGTGACACGCAGCGACGACCAGCCCCCTGCTGGGTATCGCTGATCGTCGTCGAATGGCCTGGACCATTTTTTCGTTGTTGGTCTCCCGCTGGCCAGCACGCATCGCTGCGTGTGACAGTGGGAGACCAACGATCAGCGAGCTTCCAGTGCATACAGCAGAAGTTGGGAGCTGGTATCTAGGGTACACATCGGGTAACTAAGTGCGGCGCAGTGCTTAGTTACCAGATGTGTACACTGGATACCAGCATGCTCGCTGGTGAGTCTGCCTATGTGACAGCTTACCAGTGATCAGCTAACGATGTCCCAGTGATCATCCACGTCGGATCATTGGTGGGATCGCTGGGACATTGAAGAGTGAGAAGGGACCCCAAGTCTTTAACATTGAAGGTCATCAGTGTCTGATCTGTGGGAGATGTGACACCCAGCATTTTAGCCGATCCACTGTTCTCGGCGTCGCTAGCTGCCAGAACTGCTCAGCTGCTGAGATTCTTCATCTACTGATCGTGGCCACAACCGGGTACTGCACATCGGCCTTCTATTGATTTGAATAGGTGGCGGATGTGCAGTGCCCGGCTGCAGCCTCTATCAGGAGATGGAGCAGCTCAGTAACTAAGCAGTTCCAGCAGCTATCTGCACCGAGAACAGCTGATTGGCAGGGATGCCGGTTATTGCACTCTTACTGATCAGACGTTGATAACCTTTCAAAAATATAGGTCATCAGTGTTAGAGTAGTTGGCAACCTCTGTAACTACACTCTCAAATCATACAATTATTCACCCTTGTAACAAATGGGGAAAGAGTTATGCAGTCATGTCTGCCTCAGAGCATTGTATGACTAGATGCATTGGAAAAATATTTAGACTTGAGAGTCCTCAGTGGTTGATACCTTTTAATGGCTAACTGAAAAGATGGTAACAAATTGCAAGCTTTCGAGACTACTCCGGTCTCTTCATCAGGCAAAGACTAAAACAAAAACTGAAGAATCACATATATATATATATAACACAAGAGGACACAGGAATAGTGCAATAGGTAAGACAAGTGACGTGAAGCAGAACTGTCATTATGGCAGAGGAATGAACATAAATATTGGAACAGATCATAGATAAGGAGAGAGTTTTATTACCCTCTGATTGGGGTCTGGTGTTGTGTTTTGATGCCCCTAGAAGGTCAGAGACGCAGATTCCTTAATTGATATAGAATGACATGAATCCATGTGACACGTTCATTCCAGCACTAAGAGTGTCAAAGGTCATCATAAGTTTGTATTCCCAAACCTTTCTACTTTCTCAGATTTGAAGTTAGATTTTAATACCAGTAATTCCATATCCATTATGCTATGACCGGGCATACAAAAGTGTTTTGCCACAGGTAAATCCATTCTTTTTTCTCTTATCGTGTGGCGATGAGAATTCATCCTTGTTCTCAGTTTTTGCCCGGTCTCCCCACATACAGACCCCAGTTGGACATTTAGTACATATAATTAGGTACACCACATTAGATGTGATGCAGCTGAAAGTACCTGGGATCTTGTAGTCCTGATGGGAGTTGGGGATCTTTATCTTGTCCGTGGTCATTATAGATGCACATGTTTTACACTTCTTCTGTTTGCAAGGAAAGGTTCCTGCAGCTGTTGGGGAGGACAGGGAGCTTCTGACAATGATGCTTCTTAGATTTGGGGGCTGCCTAAAACATAGTAGTGGGGGGTCTGGAAATATGGATTGTAATCGGGCATCTTTTTGTAGTAAAGGTTGTAGTTTCCGTGCAGCTCCCCTTAGCATCTCCAGATTTGGATTGTAGGTGACCACTAGAGGCACCCGGTTATTTTCTTCTTTAGTTTTGTAATGTAGCAGGTGATTCCTTGATATTCTGGTGGCTCTTGTAATTATGCATTGGGAAATCTTGGGAAATCTTCAGCTTTTAGAAGTTATTCCGTTTCTATAGGTTTTCAGTTTTAGGTTGAATGTTTCCATTCAGTGAAACCAACTGAGATCTTGGCAAGGATTTGAAATACAAAGGCTCTGACTCATCAATTTTCTGGTGCAAAACTAGGTTGCAAAACTTGTGCGCAATTTCACGTTTTTTTCACCAGTCCTGACCAACAGAGTCAACTTTTTTTTTTAAAGTATATGACATTTTGTCAGAAGGAGGCAATGGCAAGTGCGTCCGAGAAATCCCAATAACACATTTTTAAGTGGACCACCACTTTGAGACCAAACATTCATCTTTTTATCACATTGCCTATTGGGTCATTTTTTTTTGTTTTTTTTTCTTCCCCTTTTGAGAGATCATATTTCTATATACACTGCTCAAAAAATAAAGGGAACACTTAACAGAATATAACTCCAAGTAAATCAAACTTCTGTGAAATCAAACTGTCCACTTAGGAAGCAACACTGATTGACAATCAATTTCACATGCTGTTGTGCAAATGGAATAGACAACAGATGGAAATTATTGGCAATTATCAAGACACACTCAATAAAGGAGTGGTTCTGCAGGTGGGGACCACAGACCACATCTCAGTACCAATGCTTTCTAGCTGATGTTTTGGTCACTTTAGAAAGTTGGATGTGCTTTCACACTCGTGGTAGCATGAGATGGACTCTACAACCCACACAAGTGGCTCAGGTAGTGCAGCTCATCCAGGATGGCACATCAGTGCGAGCTGTGGCTAGAAGGTTTGCTGTGTCTGCAGGGCTGCCATCAGGGCATGAGAACCCTCACTGATGTATGGGGCCCGGTGATTAGGGGGGGCCCGCCGCCCGAGCACGCAGGTCCGCTCTCGGGCCCCCAACATTTTGAGGCTCCCCTGCTCCCCAAGGGGCCCCCAGCTAGCAGCACATCACGCAGCCGCTATGGGGGCCCCTGTGTGGCAGGGGGGCCGCCTGCCCCCAGCGCCGACTCCCCCCGCCGCTGCTTTGAACTATACCGGCGTCTGCCGGCACAGTTCAAAGCGATGATGGAGGAGAGAGCGTCAGCTGACGCTCCCTCTCCCATCATTCCCTGCTCTGCCTCTGACACAGCGCGCTCACTGTGTGCCGGGCAGAGCAGGAGACAGGAGCTGGGAGCAGCGCTGGCACCAGGATGAGGTGAGGAGTGTTTTTTTTTTTTTTTTCTAAAGCTGTCAGTGCTTTACTGAACTGTGGGTGGGTGGAGGAGAGGTGAAGGCTGGACAATGTGGGCCCTGCTGTACAATGTGGGCCCTGCCGTATACTATGTGGGCCCTGCCGTATACTATGTGTGCCCTGCTGGACAATGTGGGCCCTGCTGTATACTATGTGGGCCCTGCTGGACAATGTGGGCCCTGCTGTATACTATGTGGGCCCTGCTGGACAATGTGGGCCATGCTGTATACTATGTGGGCCCTGCCGTATACTATGTGGGCCCTGCCGTATACTATGTGGGCCCTGCTGAACAATGTGGGCCCTGCCGTATACTATGTGGGCCCTGCTGTACAATGTGGGCCCTGCTGGACAATGTGGGCCCTGCTGTATACTATGTGGTCCCTGCTGGACAATGTGGGCCCTGCTGTATACTATTTGGGCCCTGCTGGACAATGTGGGCCCTGCCGTATACTATGTGGGCCCTGCTGTACAATGTGGGCCCTGCTGTACAATGTGGGCCCTGCCGTATACTATGTGGGCCCTGCCGTACAATGTGGGCCCTGCCGTATACTATGTGGGCCCTGCCGTACAATGTGGGCCCTGCTGTATACTATGTGGGCCCTGCCGTATACCATGTGGGCTCTGCTGTACAATGTGGGCCCTGCTACTATATACTATGTGGGCCACGCTGTACACTATGTGGGCCCTGCTATATACTATGTGGGCCGTGCTGTATACTATGTGGGTCCTGTTGTATACTATGTGGGCCACGCTATATACTATGTGGGCCGTGCAATATACTATGTTGGCTGTGTTATATACTATTCGGAGTTATATTATATTTTATAGGGTGACTGTGTTATATACTTTGTGGCTGTGTTATATACTATGGGGGGCTACGTTATATTCCTTTGGGGAGGCGGGCTGTATGATATTGTATTCGGGGATACATTATATTCTATGAGGGGCTGTATTATATTTATTATATTCTATGAGGGGTGATTGCATCATACACTTATGAGGGGGCTACATTATACTGTATGAGGTGGATACATTGTATTCTATAGGGGGCAAGATTATATTGTATGGGGGCTTCATTATACTTTTATGAGGGAACTACATTATTGTAATGTAAGGAGTACAGTTCATATAGTGTCTTGTGCTTGGGTGCGATGAAAACACAGGAGTCACAGGTTTGATATAGAAGGTCTTGTATTACTTCATACAAGTGGCAATAATAGTCACACAGTTTGCAGATACAAAAGCAGGAGACACAGCAGGCCAGAGTAACTTAAGCTCAGCAATCACTCTCCACAACAGGTTCAGGATCTCTTCTCTGTTACCGTAAGTCCATGCAAACGTGGATTTATCAAATAGCAAGGTTCCAAAGTCCACGAGTGTTCCAAAGTTCCACAATAGGAAATAACTGGAGTACAAGGTCCAAGGCTTCCAGGAGTCAGGTCACAGGTTCACTGCAAGCTTGATTCTGAAGCACTGATTGCTCAGCTGTGGCTGCTTAAGAAGCAAGAGGAGAGAATCAGGGCGGGAACATGCAAGCTGGAAACTCCATATTGACTGAGGGCAAGATAGCTGCAGCAAGACAGAAAGTAAAATGGCTGACGGAAAAACTGAGTTTCAGGAACATGTACACAGAACCTTACATTACTCCCCCCTTAGGGACAGCCTCCGGATGACCTCAGACCAGGCTTGTGTGGGTAGCTCTGATGAAACTGACGGAGCAAGCGAGGAGCATTAACGTTATTGACTGGTTCCCATGAGTTGTCCTCCACTGGGTAGCCCTGCCATTTAATCAGATATTGTAACTGATTTCTATACAACCTGGAATCTAGAATCCTTTCCACCACAAATTCTTCCTGACCATCGACTAGCACTGGGTCAGGGCAAGGAGAAGAACGTCCAGGAAACGTATTGGGTGTCGCAGCCTTTAGTAGGGATACATGAAAGACAGGGTGGATTCTCATAGTTCTGGGCAGTTGAAGACGACAAGCGACAGCACTTATAATCTTACTGATTTTATAAGGTCCAATGTATTTATGTCCCAACTTAGATGATGGAATTCTTAACTTAAGATTTCTGGTTGACAGCCAGACCAGGTCTCCTACCTTGAAAGCTGGTGCAGGTTTACGAAATTTATCTGCGGCTTTCTTGTACCTTTCCTGAGCCAATTCCAGATTTCCCTTTAGAAGATCCATATTCTTTTGTAAAGACGTGATTCTTTCAGCCACTGCTGGCAAAGGCGTTTCTATGGGAAATCGAGGAAGAATATTAGGATGATAACCTAAATTGGAGTAAAAAGGAGACTGCTTAGTGGAGGCGCTCTGAGAGTTGTTATAAGAGAACTCAGCCAGTGGAAGTAGATCCACCTAATCATCCTGTAGGTGGCAGATAAAGCAGCGAAGATACTGCTCCAGGGTCTGATTGGTTCATTCTGTCTGTCCATTAGTCTGAGGATGAAAAGCAGAAGAAAGGTTTACTTTAATGTCCAATGCTGCACAGAAATTTTGCCAAAACCTTGAAGTGAATTGCACCCCTGATCCGAAATAACCTCATCTGGTACTCCATGTAAGCGAAACACATTTTTAATCATCAAATCTGATGTCTGTCTTGCAGTGGGTAAGCCGACACAAGGGATAAAATGAGCTGCTTTTGTTAAACGATCAACCACCACTAGAATGGTGTTCTTCCCTTGAGAGGTTGGTAACTCCACAATGAAGTCCATAGAAATGGATCCCCACGGGCGGGACGGGGTGGGAAGGGGTTGCAACAGACCAGTTGGTGAGGAGCGAGGTGTTTTGCATCTTGCACAGACTTCACATGAAGTGACATAGTTTAAAACATCCTTCCTGCAAGTGGGCCACCAAAAGAAACGAGAAAGAAATTCCTGTGTCTTTACAATTCCTCTATGCCCAGCTATCTTGGAATCGTGAATAAGTTGCAATACTCTGTAGCGTCGGCGTCCCTGCCTTCTGCCAGGCAGGGATGCTGTTCCCCTGCAGCAGCGTCCTCTGCCAGGCAGGGACGTCGCCCCCTTACCCTTCCTCAGCGTCCTCCTTCCGCCCTGCTGGGGCCGCGCGCTCCTTCCCTGCTGCTGGACTTAGGGCGCACGCCCGCGCCCTCCCCCGCTCTTAATGGAGCCGCGCGCATTTTTCAAATAAGTCCCCGGCCAATGCCGGAGGACTCCACCCTATATTAAGGGCTTCCTCCTTAATGGAGGTGCCCGAGCAATGTTGTTGTTGCACTGTTTCACTCTGCTTCAGCCCTCAGGTCCCGTTACCAGTTACCTGCCTGTTTCCTGCCCGTTTGCTGTATGCTACCTGTCGCAAGTCTACCCGGAGGTTCGGACGTCACAAGTGGTGATCCCGGCTATTCAGAGACTCTTGCCTGCTCACTTGGGAGCGATCATCTGCCATCTGACTGCAGCCCTACCCGGAGGTTCGGACGTCACAAGCGGTGATCCCCGGCTGTTCCAGAGACTCTCGCCTGCTCACTTGGGAGTATCCATCCGCCATCTGCCTGCTAGCCTACCGGGAGGCTTCACCATCTCAGGTCGTATATACCTGTCCATCTAGAGACTGCCCCGGTTACTTGCTGTGACAACCTGCCTGTCAATCCAGAGACTGCCCCGGTCACTTGCCGTGACAACCTGCCTGTCTATCCAGAGACTACCCCGGTCACTTGCCGTGACAACCTGCCTGTCAATCCAGAGACTGCCCCGGTCACTTGCCGTGACAACCTGCCTGTCTATCCAGAGACTGCCCCGGTCACTTGCCGTGACAACCTACCTGTCAATCCAGAGACTGCCCCGGTCACTTGCCGTGACAACCTGCCTGTCAATCCAGAGACTGCCCCGGTCACTTGCCGTGATCCTTTCCCGTATAACCAGAGACTGCCCCGTCACTTGCCGTGACTTCCTGTCCGTCTCCCTGGGCGCCACCCGCTCTCTTACAAGTATAACCTTCTTGTATAAATAAAGCTCAGAGGTTCCACCTACCTGACCCGTTACAGTTTGCTCGGGCCATGGAACCCGGTGGCACCCAAACCCCTTCGCTATCTGACCTGTGTCATGAACTGTCTCGTCAGAGGTCTCAACAGGAGTCCATCCTGGGTCATCTGCGGTGTGTTAATTCCCGCCTGGACACTCTGAATACTTCCCCGACAACCACCGCGAGCATCATGACTAGCAATCCGGCAGTTCCGCTGCTTACCAACTCCGTGGTTTCTATTCCAGGACCTCGACTTTCAGCTCCTCCTCGGTTTGGAGGCGACCCTGCTCTGGCTCGGGGTTTCATCAACCAATGTACCCTGCATTTTGAACTCCTGGCACACCAGTTTAACTCTGACCGGGCCAAAATTGCCTTCATCATGTCACATCTCACCGGAGAGGCCCTGCCCTGGCTAAATCCTCTTTGGGAGAGAGAAGATCCTCTGGTGTCTAACCTGTCTGCTTTTCTCTTAGCCTTCCGGAAGGTATTCGATGAACCCGGACGGAAGACCTCCTCTGCATCATCTCTGCTGCGTCTTCGTCAGGAGAGTCTCACCGTGGGTCAATATGCCATAAGGTTTCGTACCCTTGCCTCAGAGCTGGCTTGGGATAATGACGCTTTGATAGCTGTCTTCTGGGAGGGCCTGTCCGGCTGCATTAAAGATGAACTTGCCGGTCGGGACATTCCAACCTCTCTCGATGACCTAATAACTCTGGCCAATCGAATTGATCTACGGTTCCAGGAGCGAGCCAAAGAGGTCACCCGTGAGAGAAGGTTTCCTCGCCTAGCTCCTTCATTTCAGAGACCTGTAACTCCTTCCGTATCTCCTCAAGTGCCCCCGGCAGAGCCCATGCAGGTCGACCAGACCAAGATGGTCAAAGCCCGTCAGGACTCACGCCGTGCTGAGGGGAGTTGCTTCTACTGTGGCAGTAAGGAGCACCGGATCCGTACCTGCCCAGAGAGGTCAGGAAACGCCTGTGTCTAGGTTCGCTCGGAGAGGTCCACCTAGACAAGAATAAATCCTCTTCATCTCTGCTGCTGTCTGTCTCAATTCTCCTCGGTGAGAACCGTTACTTCGAACTAGCCCAACTTGATTCTGGAGCAGCTGGGAATCTCGTTTCACAGGCTCTGGTAGAGAAATATCGCATTCCCACCAAACCTCTGCTTGAACCAGTATCTGTTGCTGCTGTAGATGGGGGTCTTCTACCACGTCCCATCCAGCTTATCACCGAGGCTATAACCCTGCAGGTGGGAATGTTACATTCTGAGAGTATCTCATTTCATGTTCTACCTGGACTCTCTCACGCTTTCTTACTAGGTCTGCCTTGGCTCCAAAAGCATGCACCCGTGCTCGACTGGCAGACTGGAGAGATTCTTCGCTGGGGACAGGACTGTCATCAAACGTGTCTGGTGCCTGTTCATCCTGTCCGTCCTTCTCCTACACCTGCTAATCTACCAGGACTCCCGATTCCATATTGGTCTTTCGCTGATGTCTTTAATAAAAAGGAAGCAGAGACATTACCCCCACACAGACCGTATGATTGCCCGATCGACCTGCTACCTGGTACTACGCCTCCCCGTGGGCGTATTTACCCATTGTACGCTGCTGAGACCAGGTCGATGTCCTGAATATATCGAGGAGAACTTGGCCAAAGGATTCATCCGGAAATCTACCTCCCCAGCGGGAGCAGGTTTCTTCTTCGTAAAAAAGAAAGACGGATCTCTCCGTCCCTGTATTGACTACAGAGGCTTAAATTTGATCACGGTGAAGAATAAGTACCCTCTTCCGCTCATTCCAGAATTGTTTGATCGACTTAGAGGGGCGAGAATCTTCACCAAACTGGATCTTCGTGGGGCATACAACCTGGTTCGTATCCGTCGGGGAGATGAATGGAAGACGGCATTCAACACCCGGGACGGCCACTACGAGTATTTGGTGATGCCCTTTGGTCTCTGTAATGCTCCAGCAGTCTTTCAGGAGTTGGTCAATGACATCTTTCGGGACCTCCTCTACTCTTGCGTTGTGGTGTACCTAGACGATATCTTGGTCTTCTCTCCGGACCTCCAGTCTCACCGGAGGGATGTTCGTCAGGTTCTGCTCAGGCTCAGGCAGAATCACCTCTTCGCCAAATATGAGAAGTGCCTCTTTGAGCAGACCTCGCTTCCGTTTTTGGGCTACATCATTTCTCAGACAGGCCTACGAATGGATCCGGAGAAACTGTCTGCCATCGAGAAGTGGCCTCGACCAGAGGGGTTGAAGGCCATTCAGCGGTTCCTGGGATTCCCAACTATTACCGACTCTTCATACCGCACTTCTCTTCCAGGACTGCTCCAATCTCCGCGCTCACCCGCAAGGATGCTAACCCCAAACAGTGGACGCCCGAAGCAGAGGAGGCCTTTCTTTCCTTAAAACAGGCCTTCTCTTCCCTCCAGTGCTGCATCGCCCGGACGGCAACAAGCAGTTCTTCCTGGAGGTGGACGCTTCCTCCTCTGGAGCCGGAGCGGTACTCACTCAAAAATCTTCATCCGGGAGGATGGTATCCTGCGGCTTCTTCTCCAAACTCTTCTCCTCCTCCGAGCGCAACTACTCCATAGGAGACCGAGAGTTATTGGCCATCAAGTTGGCATTGGAGGAGTGGCGTTCCCTACTCGAGGGGGCTCTTCATCCGGTAATCATTTACACGGACCACAAGAATCTGGCTTACCTCCAGCATGCTCAGAGACTTAACCCTCGCCAAGCCCGGTGGTCCTTGTTTTTTGCCCGCTTCGATTTTCTCTTGCATTTTCGCCCGGCTGACAAGAACGTCAAGGCTGATGCCTTGTCCCGGTCTTTCCTGGTGTCAGATCTCGAGGAAGAACCTAAACATATCATCGATCCCGCCAGAGTGATGCGGGTGGCTCCCGTGAGTCTAAATCGTCTCCCTCCTGGTAAGACTTCGTATCAGTAACCGACCGGAAGAGAATCCTACACTGGGGTCATTCGTCTAAACTAGCTGGCCACGCTGGTCAGAAAAAGACCCTCCAACTCATAACCCGGCATTATTGGTGGCCTACCCTGCACAAGGACGTAATAGACTTTGTATCTGCCTGTGTCTCCTGTGCCCGCAACAAAGTTCCGAGACACCTGCCTGCCGGCCGTCTTCTTCCGCTTCCTGTACCCGCTGCCCCCTGGCAGCATATAGCCATGGACTTCATAACAGATCTGCCCGTTTCTGCCGGTTGTACGGTCGTTTGGGTGGTCGCTGACCGCTTTTCCAAGATGGCTCACTTCATTCCTCTGCCAGGTCTTCCGTCTGCACCCGAGTTGGCTAAAGACTTTATCCGCCACATCTTCCGTCTCCATGGTCTGCCTCGTCACATTGTGTCGGATCGTGGGGTACAGTTCACCTCACGTTTCTGGAGAGCCACTTGTAAGTTGCTAGATGTCACCTTGGATTTCTCCTCCGCTTACCACCCGCAGTCCAATGGACAAGTTGAGCGAATCAATCAGAATCTGACCAGTTATCTCCGGCACTTCGTTAATACCCACCATTCTGACTGGGTGGAGCTCCTGCCTTGGGCCGAATTCTCTTACAATAATCACGAGAGCGAATCTTCCTCCAAGTCTCCGTTTTTTGTAGTCTTCGGTCAGCACCCTCGGATCCCTGTTTCTGTCACCATCTCTGTGGACAATCCAGCTGCGGAATCTCTGGTTAGAGAATTTTCCTCCATATGGGAGAGTACCCGATCCGCACTCATTCAGTCATCCGAGCGTATGAAGAGACATGCTGACAAAAGACGTCTGGATCCTCCTCAATTCCGTCCTGGGGATAAGGTCTGTCTTTCATCCAAGTATGTCCGGCTCAAGATTCCTTCCTACAAGTTAGGCCCTCGGTTCATCGGTCCCTTTGAGATCATCAGTCAGATCAACCCGGTGTCCTATAAATTGAAACTCCCGGCCAATTTGCGCATTCCTAACTCTTTCCATGTATCTCTCCTCAAACCGGTGGTACTTAACTCTTTTTTCAAGTCTACAGGTACACCTCCTGCTCCAGTGTCTGCTGACGATGAATTTGAGGTAGAGAACATTCTGGCCACCAAAAGGGTAGGAAGAAAGACTTATTTTTTGGTGGATTGGAAGGGGTTTGGTCCTGAGGAGAGAACGTGGGAGCCTCGGGAGAACATCCATGCCCCTCTCATCCTAGCTAAATTTTTTCTGGCCTAAAGAGGGGGGGCCTAGAGGGGGGGGTACTGTAGCGTCGGCGTCCCTGCCTTCTGCCAGGCAGGGACGCTGTTCCCCTGCAGCAGCGTCCTCTGCCAGGCAGGGACGTCGCCCCCCTTACCCTTCCTCAGCGTCCTCCTTCCGCCCTGCTGGGGCCGCGCGCTCCTTCCCTGCTGCTGGACTTAGGGCGCGCGCCCCGCCCTCCCCCGCTCTTAAAGGAGCCGCGCACATTTTTCAAATAAGTCCCCGGCCAATGCCGGAGGACTCCACCCTATATTAAGGGCTTCCTCCTTAATGGAGGTGCCCGAGCAATGTTGTTGTTGCACTGTTTCACTCTGCTTCAGCCCTCAGGTCCCGTTACCAGTTACCTGCCTGTTTCCTGCCCGTTTGCTGTATGCTACCTGTCCGCAAGTCTACCCGGAGGTTCGGACGTCACAAGTGGTGATCCACGGCTATTCCAGAGACTCTTGCCTGCTCGCTTGGGAGCGATCATCTGCCATCTGACTGCAGCCCTACCCGGAGGTTCGGACGTCACAAGCGGTGATCCCCGGCTATTCTAGAGACTCTTGCCTGCTCACTTGGGAGCGATCATCTGCCATCTGACTGCAGCCCTACCCGGAGGTTCGGACGTCACAAGCGGTGATCCCCGGCTGTTCCAGAGACTCTCGCCTGCTCACTTGGGAGTATCCATCCGCCATCTGCCTGCTAGCCTACTGGGAGGCTTCACCATCTCAGGTCGTATATACCTGTCCATCTAGAGACTGCCCCGGTTACTTGCTGTGACAACCTGCCTGTCAATCCAGAGACTGTCCCGGTCACTTGCCGTGACAACCTGCCTGTCTATCCAGAGACTACCCCGGTCACTTGCCGTGACAACCTGCCTGTCAATCCAGAGACTGCCCCGGTCACTTGCCGTGACAACCTGCCTGTCTATCCAGAGACTGCCCCGGTCATTGCCGTGACAACCTACCTGTCAATCCAGAGACTGCCCCGGTCACTTGCCGTGACAACCTGCCTGTCAATCCAGAGACTGTCCCCGTCACTTGCCGTGATCCTTTCCCGTATAACCAGAGACTGCCCCGTCACTTGCCGTGACTTCCTGTCCGTCTCCCTGGGCGCCACCCGCTCTCTTACAAGTATAACCTTCTTGTATAAATAAAGCTCAGAGGTTCCACCTACCTGACCCGTTACATACTCTCAATCTGACTGTTTCAGGAATATACAGACGTTGTCCCTGAATCCACACACCATTCTTAAAGACAAGACTTACGTCCCTTGGGGGTTGTGCCAAAAAGGAATCCGCATGGTATGCTTCCTTGATGTCCTTAAGTAGGTCTTGATTATGAATCACTCCCAGGAATCTAGAGTCAGGAAGAATAGTCTTAGGAGGAGTAAGTGGACGTGTCTCTGCTGAATAAATCCTAGAGAGTGCATCAGCCTTTCCATTGCGCGATCCTGGTCTATAAGAAATGATAAAATTAAATTGGTTTAAGAAAAGATTCCAG
This sequence comes from Oophaga sylvatica, assembly GCA_033576555.1. Classification (NCBI taxonomy): domain Eukaryota; kingdom Metazoa; phylum Chordata; class Amphibia; order Anura; family Dendrobatidae; genus Oophaga; species Oophaga sylvatica. The sequence continues at coordinate 72,264,807 of JARQOD010000007.1, forward strand.
CGAGCCTGGCGAGGAGTCAGGCATTTAGCCGACCTGATAAATTCAAGGTTACGATGGTCTGTCAGGACGACTATTTGCTGTGCAGCTCCCTGAAGAAGGTGTCTCCATTCTTTGAAGGCGGCAATAATGGCCAACAACTCTCTATTGCCCACATCGTAGTTCCTCTCAGCCGAAGACAACTGCTGGGAAAAGAAGGCACAGGGATGCAAGACATTCTTCTCACCTGTTCTCTGAGAGAGTATAGCTCCAGCGGCACAGTCTGAAGCATCCACCTCTATTATGAAGGCAAGTTCGGGGTTGGGATGTACTAAGATAGGTGCAGTGGTAAATTTATCTTTTAGACGGGAAAATGCTTCCTGGGCTTGGGGAGTCCAGGAGAACCTAGACTCTTTCCGGGTAAGTTGGGTGATAGGTGACACTACCTCAGAGAAATTCCTAATGAAACGTCTATAGAAGTTGACAAACCCGATGAAGCGCTGCACCTCCTTCACATTTCTAGGACTTGGCCAATCCTTGATGGCTTGGGTCTTGCTTCCATGCATACTAATTCCTTGTGTAGACAGTACATACCCCAGAAATTGAATTTCGGTCCTATGGAATTCACACTTTTCAAGTTTGATGTAAAGATGATTTTGTCTTAGACGTTCCAAGACCATTCTCACATGTCCATGATGTTCCTCTGTGGAGTTAGAAAAAATTAGAATATCATCCAAATAAATCACACGAATGTATCTAGGAGATCCCTGAAGATGTCATTCACCAAGTGTTGGAAAGTGGCTGGGGCGGTACTCAGACCAAAAGGCATAACTAGATATTCAAAGTGTCCATAGCGTGACCTGAATGCAGTCTTCCATTCATCCCCAGGTCTAATACGGACTAAGTTATAGGCCCCACGGAGATCTAGTTTAGAGAAAATTTTGGCATGTCGCACTCTCTCCAATAACTCAGGGATTAAAGGCAATGGATAACGGTTTCTAATAGTAACCTTATTGAGTTCCCTATAGTCTACGCAGGGTCTCAGAGATCCATCTTTCTTCTTTACAAAGAAGATGGGTGCACCTGCAGGAGATGAAGAGGGGCGTTTGAAGCCCTTGGCTAGATTTTCGTCTATGTAATCCTTTAAAGCCTTTAGCTCGGGCCCCGCCAGGGGGTAGATCTTACCAAAAGGTATCTCTGCTCCAGGCAATAATTCAATTGGACAATCATATGGACGGTGAGGGGGAAGCTGGTCAGCGTTCTTCTTGTCACATAAATCCACATAGTCCTGGTATACAGCTGGTAGTTCAGGGACTGACATGGTTCCTTTAGGAACAGAGCAAGCTGAAACTTTTGGACTCATCTGTTTCTCTGGAAAGTGTAATTCCTTGGTCTCCCAGTTAATGGTAGGATTCTGAGCCTGCAGCCATGGTAGCCCTAGAATAATGGGAAAGTGGGGAGAAGAGATAAGCATAAAGGACAGTTTCTCTTGATGATCTTTACCCATAAGAACCCTCAAAGGCTCTGTTTCCTGATCCACTGGTCCAGAGGTCAGCAGGGAGCCATCCACAGTTTCCATCTGTACTGGAGTAGCCTTCTTCACTGAACGTATCCCCTGTTTCAGAGCAAAGGAGACATCCATAAAATTTCCACTTGCCCCTGAGTCGATCATAGCAGAGCTAGACACCCAAGCTGAGTCAACCCAGAGTTTGATGGAAAGAAAGCAATGAGAATTGTTTTTCTTACAACTCAGCTGGGACACCGCTGAGGAAACTTGAAAAATGGCAGCGTTTACACAGTCAACGTCCTCAGAAGTAACGGAGTTTAAGTCCGAGAAATCAAGATCTGTTGCTGCAGATCTCTCTGGAACCTGAGGCTCGGACCTGACAGATCCCCTCTCGCAACACTCACAGTGAATGAGTGCTGCAGTAGTCTTACGAGAACGGCTGGGACAGTTTATAATGAAGTGCCCTGACTTACCACAATAGAAACATAGATTCTCCTTAAAACGATGTTCCTTGCGTGCATCACTAACCCGTCGTTGTAAAGAGTCTACCTGCATGGGTTCAGGTTCAGGTTCCCGTGTGATCCTACTCAAAGGTTCCTTAGCTGGAGAGGAAGGTAGGAAAAGGTTAGTGCGATTGCTTTCGAACCATCTCTCTTGCCTGCGTTCAGTCAGACGAGTATCAATACGGATGCAGTAGTTAATAAAGTCACCTAACGCAGTGGGAGGGTCGGCACGAGCAAGTTCATCCTTAATCAGTGGAGATAACCCTTTTCGAAAAATAGATTTTTTGGCGGAACTGTCCCAGGTGGTATCAAGGGCCCATCTCCTGAAATCCAAGGCATATTCAGCTACCGAGTGCTTACCTTGGCGTAAAGCTAACATGGCTGCTTCAGCTGTTGCACCTCGATTGGGGTCATCAAACACCTGCCCCATGGCTGAAATGAAAGCATCCAGATGATCCAAACATTCATCCTCAGTCTCAATCAGAGGGTTTGCCCACATCAAAGCCTTGTTGGTAAGCAACATAATTATAGTAAGCACTTTAGATCGTTCAGTGGGAAATTGTGAAGCATGTGCAGAAAAAAAAGATTGCATTGATTAATAAATCCCCTGAATTTCTCATGTTCACCGCCAAAACGAAAAGGGGGCAACTTGGGAATCCCAGAAATCGGGGCTACGGCAGGAGCCTGGACTCGCTCCTCTAGAACTTCAATCCTGGCTCGCAAATCCTGGGTAGTCTGTCCAAACACTTGCAAATTGTGATTAGTGAGGTCCTGTAGGTTTGTAAAACGGGTTTTTATAGTCTGCAAATCTGCAAGGATATTATCAGTCACTCCGCAAAGTTCCTTTATGCGGGCCTCCATTTTCCAGATCTTTTAAGACAGGAGTACTTTAAGGAGAGGAGAAAAAAAAACAATAGTGTTTACCTGTGGTAACACTGCAGAGAGAAAAAAAAAATAAAGGGAACTGCTCACCTGGAATGGTTGTGAGAAGTCACAACCACTATCATCACAGAAAGTTCAACCAGACATCTGATATCCACAGTTACAGCAGACACAAAAGAGGAAAGGAAAAAAAAAACAATAGTGTTTACCTGTGGTAACACTGCAGAGAAAAAAAAAACTTAAGGGAATTGCTCACCTGGAATGGTTGTGAGAAGTCACAACCACTGTCATCACAGAAAGTACAACCGGACGTCTGATATCCACAGTTACAGCAGACACAGTCTTTCCAGACCCAGCAGACACTAACGTTTGGCTTCAGAATCTTGTAATGTAAGGAGTACAGTTCATATAGTGTCTTGTGCTTGGGTGCGATGAAAACACAGGAGTCACAGGTTTGATATAGAAGGTCTTGTATTACTTCATACAAGTGGCAATAATAGTCACACAGTTTGCAGATACAAAAGCAGGAGACACAGCAGGCCAGAGTAACTTAAGCTCAGCAATCACTCTCCACAACAGGTTCAGGATCTCTTCTCTGTTACCGTAAGTCCATGCAAACGTGGATTTATCAAATAGCAAGGTTCCAAAGTCCACGAGTGTTCCAAAGTTCCACAATAGGAAATAACTGGAGTACAAGGTCCAAGGCTTCCAGGAGTCAGGTCACAGGTTCACTGCAAGCTTGATTCTGAAGCGCTGATTGCTCAGCTGTGGCTGCTTAAGAAGCAAGAGGAGAGAATCAGGGCGGGAACATGCAAGCTGGAAACTCCATATTGACTGAGGGCAAGATAGCTGCAGCAAGACAGAAAGTAAAATGGCTGACGGAAAAACTGAGTTTCAGGAACATGTACACAGAACCTTACAATTATATTCTATGGGGGCTGCATTATACTATATGAGGGCTACATTGTATGTTATGAAGGGGCTACATTATACTATATAAGGGGGATCAATTATATTCTATGGGGGTTTACATTATACTCTGTGGGGTGGTTGCATTATACTCTGGGGTGGTTGCATTATACTCTGGGGTGGCTGCATTATGCTCTGTGGGGTGGCTGCATTATGCTCTGTGGGGTGGCTGCATTATGCTCTATAGGGTGACTGCATTATACTATATGTGGGCTGCATTATACTGTATCGAGGACTATGGGGAATACATTATACCATATGAAGAGCTATGGGGTGCATTATACTATGGGAAGTGAATTGTACTACATGGATGACTATGGCGGTGCATTATACTATATGGAGAGCACTATGAGGGGTGTATTATACTATATGAATGACTGAGTGTATTTTAATATATTGAGGGCTATTAGGAGTGTATTATACTATATGGAGGACTATGGATACATTATATTATATGGAGGACTATGGGGTGTGCACTTTACAATATGGAGGACTGTGGTGCACATTATAATATATGGAGGACTATGTGGTGTATTATACTAAACAAGCAAAATGCTGCATATTCATCGAGTGATTGGTGTTAATGTGTCATTGGTGAGGGCATGGTGCAGAAGTGAAGTTTTTCCATGAAAGGGCGGAGGGATTTTGGAAGGTTTATGTGGTGGAGGAGGAGCTAGGGTGGATGTGGAACTGGGGGGTGGAGCCTGGGCGGAGTCTCAAGGGGGGCCCCATAAATTTTGCCAGTATGGGGCCCCGAAATTCGTAGTGGCAGCCCTGTGTGTCTGTCAGCATAGTGTCCAGAGGCTGGAGGCGCTACCAGGCCCAGTACACCAGGAGACGTGAAGGGGGCCGTAGGAGGGCAACAACCCAGCAGCAGGACCGCTACCTCTGCATTTGTGCAAGGAGGAACGTCGAGGAGCACTGCCAAAACCCTGCAAAGTGACCTCCAGCAGGCCACAAATGTGCATGTGTCTGCACAAACGGTTAGAAACCGACTCCATGAGGATGGTCTGAGTACCCGACGTCCACAGATGAGGGTTGTGCTCACAGCCCAACACCATGCAGGACGCTTTGCATTTGCCACAGAACACCAGGATTGGCAGATTTGCCACTGGCGCCCGTGCTCTTCACAGATGAAAGGAGGTTCACACTGAGCACATGTGACAGACGTGACAGAGTCTGGAGACGCCATGGAGAGCTATCTGCTGCCTACAGCATCCTTCATCATGACCAGTTTGGCAGTGGGTCAGTAATGGTGTGGGGTGGCATTTCTTTGGAGGGCCGCACAGTCCTTCATGTGCTCGCCAGAGGTAGCCTGACTGCCATTAAGTACCAAGATGAGATCCTCAGAACCCTTGTGAGACCAAATGCTGGTGCGGTTGGCCCTGGGTTCCTCCTAATGCAGGACAATGCCAAACCTCATGTGGCTGGAGTGTCAGCAGTTCCTGCAAGATGAAGGCATTGAAGCTATGGACTGGCCCGCCCGTTCCCCAGACCTGAATCCGATTGAGCACATCTGGGACATCATGTTTCGCTCCATCCACCAACGTCACGTTGCACCACAGAGTGTCCAGGAGTTTGCCGATGCTTTAGTCCAGGTCTGGGAGGAGATCCCTCAGGAGACAATCTGCCGCCTCATCAGGAGCATGCCCAGGCATTGTAGGGAGGTCATACAGGCACAGGGAGGTCATACAGGCACGTGGAGGCCACACACACTACTGAGCATCATTTTGACTTGTTTTAAGGACATTACATTCCACTTTAATTTTGTAGGTGACTCCAGATACAGGCCTCCATTGGTTAATAAATTTGATTTCCATTGATGATTTTTGTGTGATTTTGTTGTCAGCACATTCAACTTTGTACAGAACAAAGTGTTCAATGAGAATATTTCATTCATTCAGATCTAGGATGTGTTATTTGAGTGTTCCCTTTATTTTTTGAGCAGTGTATAAACACATTTTAGAGTTGAATTATTAAATGTATTTTGCAGCCCGAGGAGACTTCATTATGTACATCTGCTATGTGCTGAACTTTTGCAACAGATGTGAATGTTCTGTATCTCTAAAATTGAACAGAATCTTCAGACAAGGTTTGTGTTTGGTTATTAATTTACATTTCCTGATCAATAATGGCTTAATAATTACACATTGGCTGTCACTGTCTGTTTGCTGTGATTTTAGAGATATCCTTCATGGAAACTGATCAGTGATGATGATAAAAGCTACTGGTTGCATATTTCAGATTTTAGAAAGTGAATTATATTTAAAGATGTTTCTTATTCCGAATGCAAAAATCCATAACTTGAAATCTTCTGAAATTTAAGATGTCTTATTTGCATCCTTCTTATGACCAGCACAGTTGTGAGTCTGCAGAGGGACTATGTATCTGGTTTTCATCACATCTGCATCATGGTTTTCATTATAAATGGAAACCACTAGAGATTAGAGACTCGATTCTAAATAAATCAAATTTGTATTGAATTTTCCAAAATTTGGAGATTCTACCAAATACAATTTTTTCAGAATTCACTCAAATTCTGAAAAATGGCAGCAAGCTGGCTTCCATTTGTGATTTCTTTCTCTTCTAGACTCTTACCTGACCTTGATGCCCTATCTCCTTTCCAGTCCTCTGCTGACTTCCTAAGGCATTCTCTTGTCTATGGCACCGATTTTCCCTTAGTTTAGACTTCTGGCGCTGGTTAGGTCTCAATGCACATTCTGATGTCATGATTTCATAATGTACATTGCCCCACATGATGACATCATGTCATGTGTTGAGGCCTCGCTGTTGCCAGAAGCATCGGCACAGAGTGAGGAGGAAACCGACACTTGTGCAAAGCGGAGCAGGTGACTTGGGAGGCTGCTGCAGCAAGGACAGATCAGTGGCTAGGAATGGATTATCTTTTTTTTTTCTTTTTTTTAACCTCTGCACAGCACCACTAATCCATTTATTATACTTTAGGAATAGGAGAACTCTGAGCAAAATAAACTTTTTTTTTTTTTACTATCAGTCGGCAAATCATTTGATTTGCGTTGAATATATTCAAAGGGAATGTAATTTCTCATTCAGATTTGAGCAAATCTGCCAGATTCAATTTTGGCACAATGCATGATGGACATCATTGGTGGCTGGTGGACTCCATTGATTTGTAATTGGGTTTGTCCAGTTCTGCAGACGTGTCTGTTGCTTTGATGCCATCATAAGCATAGGCTTACTGTTAATGTCATTATGAATATAGAAATATACATAATGTTTTTTTGTTTTTGATAGGAAACCAAAAGTAGAAAGAGAAATCTACCATGAAATAAGGTGACGTTTGACAGAGCTTTAGAGCTTTTTGGTGTTTGACCTAGTCAGACTTGGACAGTCAGGGATATCATACTACAAGCCATTTTTGACTGTGTTAAGGAGTTAATAAAGGTCATGTGTAGTATGTGACAGCTAACAGAAATAGGACAGGGATGAAGATTAACAAAAAAGGCATATTTCCAGCTGCTACTGTATCTGCATACGGTTTGCCTCAGTAGCCATATATAGATAGTAAAGTGCCTTAAATTTAGCATCAGTGGATCTGATAGATCCTAGATAATTAAATCTTTTGGATTATCTAATCAATATAGAATATTTTATACTGCTTATATAAAAAATTAAAATTCTTGTTCAAAACGGACTGATTCATCCTTTCTGGTCTTAAACATAAAGCAAGCGCTGGATTTCTGGATGAACAGATGCCGGATTTAAGAAATTTTGTTTCATACGGTGAAATCTTTGGAAAGACCATCTCTCTGAAAAACCTACAGTAACTGGATTTAGTTATGCTACCTTCAGTGTGTACTGGCTGCTTCTTTTGAGAGGACCACCCTTCTAGAAGACCATTTTCACTGCTTTATTAGAGATTATCTGATGAGATGTACAGATGTGGCAGAGTTTACCTTGATTCGGATAACACAGCACTGGGATATTGTAGCACAAAAAAGTGTAATTCGACAATCAATCACCTTGACACCAGTCCATGACTTGTGCAATGTAATGATATCCTTGAAAGCACAATTCCAGCAGATTTTTTTTTCAGCTCTGGAGTGGTGCTTTAAATATAAGCCCCCTGCTCTGGTCTTATTCTCACCTCTGGGGTCTTCACAGTTTTCAGTGGCTCTCCGCTTCCCCGTTCCATCATGCGACAGTAGCTTCTGGCTGGCCAAAAGTCATAAGCTACGTTACACGCTCTCAAAAAAAGTCTATGAGAGCAAGAACGAGGCTCTCATAGACTTGTATTGAAAAGTGACCTCTGTGCAGCTCCATGAAACACTGGAGCTGTGATGAGGTCATGTTTTGCCAGAGCTATGCTGGAAATGAATGAAGGTGGCGGCAGGTGAGGATCAGACAAGGGGCAGGGGACTTGCATTTAAAGCACCACTCCAGTGGTGCAATAAAAAAAAAAAACGTTGAAGTGGTGCTTTGAAGTGAGTTAATGTTAATTTCCGGGCTGTACATCAATTTCTGCCATCTCACTGACTGTCAGGATTGCACTTCATTGCTATCTTGAGCAGTCATAACGTGAATGCAAAAATTTGGTTTGTATACTTGAGGTCACGTACCAAGTAGCAAATTTTCCGGTTTCACCAAGTGTTTTAGTGAAACAGGCAGATCAAAAACTGTTAATACATGCCTGCACTTATGCAGATAGCTTACCAAGTTCATGTGACCGCCACTCGAGCTGGTAATAATGAGAAATCTTGACCATATCCGAATTGCACACTGTCAAGACTTTGCAATTTGCAGTTACACAGAAACTTTTATGATCAGTCCAGAAAAAATACCCTTTAAAATTTTGTGACCAAATACAAAAGTGGTTATTGAAACATATATTGAATCATCATGATCCCCTTTCCTAATTCTGTATGTGTGGCGTAACTAGAGTCTGATGGGACGCTGTGCAAAATTTGGATTGGGGCCCTCCCATCCCGAATAAAGTAAATAATAATAAAAAATATATATATTTACATTTATTTACAGTGGAGAAAATAAGTATTTTATACACGGCCGATTTTGTAAGTTTTCCCACCTACAAAGAATGGAGAGGTCTTCGATTGTTATCGTAGGTGCCCTTCAACTGTGAGACAGAATCTTTAAAAAAAATCCAGAAAATCACATTGTATGATTTTTACATAATTAATTTGCATTTTATTGCATGAAATAAGTATTTGATACAATAGAAAAACAGAACTTAATATTTGGTACAGAAACCTTTGTGTTAAAATAAAGGTCAGACGTTTCCTGTAGTTCTTGACCAAGTTTGCACACATTGCAGCAGGAATTTTGTCCCACTCCTCCATACAGATCTTCTCCAGATCTTTCAGGTTTCGGGGCTGTCGCTGGGCAACAGTGTCACCAGCAAAGCACCCCCACATCATCACACCTCCTCCTCCATGCTTCACGGTGGGAACCAGGCACCAGGCATGTAGAGTCCATCCGTTCACCTTTTCTGCGTGCAAAGCAGTAATCAAAGCAAAAGGTGGCTACTTTGAAGAACCTAGAATATAAGACATATTTTCAGTTGTTTCACACTTTTTTGTAAAGTGTATTGTATACTTCCACATGGGTTAATTCATAGTTTTGATGCCTTCAGTGTGATTCTACTATTTTCATAGTCATGAAAATACAGAAAAATCGTTGAATGAGAAGGTGTGTCCAAACTTTTGGTCTGTACTGTATATCCTTTATCTTTGTCCCAATCCTGGTATGTATATGTCCCCAGTTTGGCAGCTGTTCTTTAATGTATAGAAAAAAAATAAACATTATTACTCACTACGGGTGAGTATATGTCATAATACCTCCTAGCACAAGTATAATACACTCCCCTCAGTACTCCATATAGCATAATACACAGTCCATACTCATTTCTAGAATTCGACACTTTCTTAGTTTCGACTCTGCAAAAACTCTTATTGTTTCTCTTATTCATTCTCGTCTGGACTATTGTAACGCTCTACTAATCTGTCTCCCTCTTACCAAACTCTCCCCTCTCCAATCTGTTTTGAATGCTTCAGCCAGGATCATATTCCTCACCAATCGTTATACCGATGCCGCTACCGTGTGCCAGTCATTACACTGGTTACCTATCCACTCCAAAATCCAGTACAAACTTATTACCCTCACTCACAAAGCACTCCATGGCTCAGAACCACCCTACATCTCTTCCCTCATCTCAGTCTAGCACCCTACCCGTGCCCTCCGTTCTGCTAATGACTTGAGGTTAACAGCCTCAATAATCAGAACCTCCCACTCCCGTCTCCAAGACTTTTAACGTGCTGCGCCAATTCTTTGGAATGCACTACCCAGGTTAACACGATTAATCCCCAATCCCCACAGTTTTAAGCGTGCCCTAAAAACGCATTTGTTCAGACTGGCATACCGCCTCAATGTATTAACCTAACTATCCCTGTGTTGCCCATTTCAATTTTTTACCATAATCAGGTTCCTGGCATCATGTTCTCACATGCTTTATGCATTTAATAGCCCTCTGTCTGTACTGTTACATACTGATAACCGGTTCATGCAGAACTATGAAAGCAATTGTTACCATCTACCTTTCGTGTCTCCCCTTTTTCCTCATAGATTGTAAGCTTGTGATCAGGGCCCTCATTCCTCTTGGTATCTGTTTTAATCTGTGTTTATTGTTATGCTGTGACGAGAAACGGGGTCCCTTTCCCATGGAAGAGCAAATCTACACTAAGGCTGTGCTTCTATTTATTTGGAATATATAATATACACTATGTACCCAACTGTTCCCAATCAAATTTTCACAAAAATCTCCAGCACATACGCATATGCATATCATAAGGAATTAGAGAATGACATTGGCGCGTTTTACAATATTCGGTTTGAAGGGGAATTTGCATTAAGCTTTTGTGTTTCGCTACACCCATGTGAGTGTCCATGTAATTGCACATTAAAACTGGATGCAGCATGCTGTTTCCGTGCATCAAAATGCGCTGCTGATGGACCTGCAAAGGAGTAATGTGTGTGCCCGAGCTGACCATTTGGTTAGAAATTCAGCTTGTTGGCTGTGACAGCGAGGTAGAGAAATCAGTTGCGATATGGTACGTACGATCAAAAATATACTGTGCTTTGTCCATGGCGTTAATGTGCAATTAACTCAGGCTGTACCATAACCTTGATAATGTTCCTGTTTCTCCATCCAGACTGCACACTTTTTTTTTTTTCCTTTTGTAATAACGTACGATATAGCAAAACCCTTGAAGCAAAACAAAGCAATCGTTTCATTTTATCACCTCAGCGAAAACTATCAGGTGGTCATCTTGCCCTCATCGTCGACTAAGAATTATCCACATTGCTCTGCTTAAAATTCTCCATTTACGATCATCCAGCTTTCAGAAAACCAAGATTAAAATGTCAAATACAGAATGCCGAATTTCATAAAACAATCTCCACTTTTTGCTATCCTTTTTTTTGTTTAGTTTTTATGTTTCGCTTCTTTTTATATGAATATATTTATATTTTAACAATTTATATATATATATATATATATATTATATATATTATATTTTAGCTTTCCAGCTTTGAACATTACCATATTTAATCTGTGTATTCATTTATGTTGGGTCTAATTACAAATCTCCCGTCAGTAATCCTTTGCGGGTAAATTAGTAAAAAGAAAAAATTATGGCCTCAGACTTAAGAAATTAAATATGGTTATTAAATTGGGTGCTTGCTTTTATTTATTTCTTTTCTCTCTTGATGCTGCTGTTGGATGTTATACTTATCCCAGCGTCAGGCATTTATCATTACACACAAACAGACAAAATGTAATTTGTACCTGTCTTAATGAAAAATGTTAAATATGCCCTTATCGCTCCAGCCTTTCAGCTACTGTTTATTTAGACTTGTCTCTACATCATCTTCTAATATATGGAAAGACAAAGCCACATCCTCTGATAATTCCACAATGGTATCTTCTGGGAAAGGTAGTCTTAAGCTTCGGTAATTGTAAATCGTTTTATCATTAGATTTTGTGTTTTATGGTGGTAAGATATAAATTGCGAATATTGTTTTTACTTCTAAGTTTAATTTAGATTTAGTATATTGATTGGAAATAGTAATTCTAATTAAAAATTATTGTAAATGTTGGCTTGCAAATATGATAATACTCTATGGCTCTTATTCATCAAAGCGATTAATGTCAGAATTGTGGATTAAATTGTACTGAAAAGTGGCAAAACTGTAGCACCTTTCATTCTACTGGCCGGCGTTTATTTTTCGGAACCATAACGGGCCATCGAAAGGTTATTTATTGTTCATTTAAATCCTTATTACCATACTGCTGACCTCTCCGGTCCCTTTGCTCCTCATCATCATCCGCCGTTCCTCGTTGCATCTTCGGATCCCCACTTGAAGCACTGAAATCCCTGGGCATCTCACACTTCCGGCTCTGATGTGGCCCAAGATGGTTCTTCACATGGTACCGGAAGGTCACGGAGCATGTTGTGCCCTCATGAAATTTTGACCTTTCATTCACACTCCCAAAATCTTTCCAGGCCTCTTCAGTGCTGGAAGTCCCAGCTCAATGTGAGAGGCCCAGGGGAATTTTGCGCTCATTGTGGCAATCAGAAGGAGCGACGAGGACCAGATTGATGATGGGGAAGGGGGAGTACAAGGGTTTTTTTTAATTATTTTTTACATTTTTTTATGCTCTTGAGTCTGGAGAGTCTCTAAAACATAATAAGGGACGTTAAATTTTTGTAGAGTTACTTCCCATTGAATTGAATTTTCCAGGAAAATCAATGCAAACGGGTAAATTTGAATTTTGCCTGATTCGTTCATCTCTATTAGTTACCAAACACTGATGAAAATTTAATACATTGATGGAAATCTTTCAGGTTTTTTTCGTATGTGAGAAAAAAATGTCTACATTACACCATTAGTTTACTTAACAGAGGAGTAAACTAGGGGATCAAATACTTATTTCCCCCACTGTATGTACAGAATTGAGTACTATCAGCCATAATCCAAAAGAATGCCTAATGTTGTGTATGTCCACCAAAATAGTTTTGATCAATGCATGGATTCCACAAGACCTCTAAAATGTTCTTGTGGCATCTGGCACCAAGATGTTGAGAGAATATCTTTTAAGCCTTGTTGCAAGGTACACTCCACCAAAAAGAAAAAGAGGATGGCACCGCTAACACCGCTGCAATATCGCCATTTAGTGCTTCAACATGCTGCAGGCTAGACCTGTAGACTTGGGGTGCTGATTCAGAAATGTACAAAATGAACAATGATGTGTAGATAAAGGCAGATTGCACTCACCGGTGTTGGGTAAAAAATTCCACTCTTTATTGGCAAATATTAAAACGGGTAGAAGTGCTATTGAGCACGAAAAGGCCGTCGTCAGCACACGCATTCTCCTATCCTCACTCTCCCCACCATGAAGTTTTAATATTTGCCAATAAAGAGTGGAATTTTTTACCCAAGACCGGTAAGTGCGATCTGCCTTGTTGCAAAGTAGCCTCCATGGATCAGACTTGTGTTTCACAGATTCTCAATAGGATTGAGATCTCGAAAATTTGGAGGCAAAGTACTTGAGCTATTTGCCATGTTCCTCAACCCTTTTCTGAACATTTTTGCAGTATGGCAGGGCTCATTATCAAAAGTTGACTATGCTATTAAGTAATTTAGACTGCTTTCTTGGCAGTAGCTTATTTCCAGTTATGAGGGTAGCATCAGGGCTGTTAAGAATCAATACTGTGTACACAGTGAATGTGCTATAGTCCTTTTATCAGCTTTCTCAACTGACTTCCTGCCTTTCAGGGTACATATAGGACAGAATGTTGGTTAAAGGGTGGTGAGTGTGATTGGAGGCAAGTGGTTGCAGGGAGAATATAACTTCATGTTCTCCCTGCAATCGCACTTGCATATAGTCATCTGCATATTTTTAAAATGCATTTACCTCCAAATTACCACTATGGCAGCAGATCAGTGTTATTTTGCTGACAGGTTCCATTTTAATTTCCATTCCGTTCAATGTTGCCTAAATTGCATATGTAGATAAAAGAGTTACAACCACGTAAAAAAAGTCTAAATTGTGCATGCAAGGTTTTAGTAGAATTTAATGTACTAGTACAGTGTTCTATTGTCTGTGAGACATTTTTTTGGCACTGAGAAACGTTTGTAAATTTGATAGCTATATCTATGTATATTATTTTACGATCATTTTACGAAGGATTATATTATGTAAACTGGGCTCAGAAGAGTGTAATTCAGAGAAATGGGACAAATTTGACTAATTTATATGATTTTATTGATAAAAATGTAGAGAGTAAGAGTGGACAAAATGATTGGCTTGATTCATATTCATTCATTGTTTTTGTTCTTAATATACAACCATTGTAGTATTAGTCAATTGATCTGTACCCAATAGCTGGGAGGAGGTTGGGTTCTTTAAAGATGGTAGTCTACCAATGACTTTTACCTAAGTTACAAAATTGTTAATTGAAGTACTTCACTGCAATATCTTAAAAGCTAATGGTTAAGTGGCTTCTCATTTACTTTAAATAACTTTTGGATGAATAACTATTCCAAAAGTTTCCAACATTTTCTTCCACATCCATGATTGGCTCAGCAAAATGTTAATGTTTTCTTAACGAAGAGAAAATAATAATGCCAACTTCTCATGGAAACCAAAAATTGAACTTGTTGAAATCCAACATGCCTGATTCTTTTTCCCTTCTGCGTCTATTGTCGATGGAGCATCTGGTGACCTCCATACAAATTAGATAGTTGATCAGTCCAAAAACAGTGAGTTTGTCAATTTTCATCACCCTAACTTGAAACATTTACCTATCCCTGAATTCCTTTGGATTGTCATATTAAATGTATCGATAATAATAAATGGCCATACAAGACAAAATACAGCAACGATCACTGGATTTTAAGCTTTACATTGATTATATCATTTTTTAACTTGTGTAGAAAATTCCTTTTTAAAACATATTCAGGATTATTTTATGATTACTGTACATGTTATAATCCCTGATGTATTTTTTTAAGTTGTCCCATGAACAGCATTCATCACCTACCAACAGAATGTATCGTTGTGAGGGTCTAATAAATAAGGGGCCACATCGGATCACGTGACTGGCGGTCCAGATTTCCTCTTATGAATGGAGTAAGTCTAGAATGTGAAAGTAGGCATCCCTGACCACCTTTTCCAATGACAGCGAATTATGGGTTTACCATGCAAGCACATGACAGCTCCATTCATACTGGATGTTGGGCTCCCATTCTTGGTATTGGACATGACCTTATCAATCAGGTGCCAAAATCGTA
Source organism: Oophaga sylvatica (assembly GCA_033576555.1). Lineage (NCBI taxonomy): Eukaryota > Metazoa > Chordata > Amphibia > Anura > Dendrobatidae > Oophaga > Oophaga sylvatica. The sequence goes on from JARQOD010000007.1 coordinate 72,279,993, forward strand.
CATTTATAGTATCGCCTATGCTGTGGATGTATGATTAAATGCTGTTATGGCAAACCACTTTAAATATTACATGGCATTGAGTCTGTAACCCTAAATCTTTGATTGAATCAATATAGAATTGGAGATACTCAGATGTATCGTACTGGCCCAAAGTAAGCTCTGTATGGCTCCATATTCTAGATCCATACAACACACATCAGTAGTAAAGCCAGGGTCTTGCGCTCTTGGCTATTCATTGGGTCATCCTGTAAAGTTGCCTTTCAGGATGGGCTTGTTATTTAGGCTACTTGTGAGTTTGGTTCATTTTAAGTGTTTTAAAAATACATATTCCTGTATTAATTGTAGTTTAAGAAACTACTGTGTAGAACATATAAGGAAATAATTTCTTGTTTTTGAAGGTATATGCCAACCAGATTTCACTGGATAGGTGGTAATTGATAGATCAGTGGCAATCCACTTTAATTGGCTATTACCATCAATGCCACAGTCTTCGAACAGAGCACCAGTTTGAATGGTCATTGACTCCTCCATTCAGCTCCTTCTATCAGTTTTATGTCTGGGAGAAGGCGAAAATGTAGGTCTTCCATTTTGGCTATTCATCACATCTACTGGATAGGTAATAGTGATGAGCGAACGTGCTCAGATAAGGTGTTATTCGAGCATGCTTGGGTGCTAACCAAATGACTTTGGCGTGCTTGAATAATATGTTTGAGTCCCCGCGGCTGCATGTCTCACAGCTATTTGACAGCCGCCACACATGCAGGGATTTGCTTAACAAATAGGCAATCCCTGCATGTTTTGTGGCTGTCTGACATGCAGCCGTGGGGACTCGAACATATTTTTCGAGCACACCGAAAACACTTGGTTAGCACACGAGCATGCTCCGATAACACCTTAAGGGTGAGTTTCCACGGTCAGGAAACGCTGCGTGTTTGGCGCTGTGCGCTGGCGCAGCGCCAAACACGCAGCGTCCAGATGTTACAGCATAGTGGAGGGGATTTCAAGAAATCCCGTCTCCACTATGCGTAACAATACGCAGGTGGCAAACCTGCGTAAACGGACATGCGGCGCGTCTTTTCAGACCGCAGCATGTCCTCGCGTATTGCGGCGACGGTGCGTCGCCGCAACATAATTAACACAGGGCTATGTAGCCCTGCGCTCTTTCGAGGTGTTCGGGTGTCCCGAACATCCAGCCGAAGAGGCGCGTCAGAAAGGGCGGGGCTTAGACGAGCGGATTTCCGCTCGTCAAAAGCGCTTGGTTCGGACCGTGGACCATAAAGCCTCAACTGAGCACGTTTTCTCATCACTAGTAGTAAACGTCTGTGACCTATCGTGGATCTGCAAGATTTGGACAGCACGTTGGCTCAGTGGTTAATGCTGTTTATTTACAGCGCTGAGGTCCTGGGTTCAAATCCCATAAACAGCTGCAAAGAAGTTTGTATGTTCTCCCCATGTTTGCGTCGCTTTCGACAGGGTTCTCCAATTTCATCCCATAGTCAAAAAAACAGCATACTCATGGGGAATATAGATTTGGAGCTCCAATGGGGACAGCGATGGGTAACGTCTGTAAAGCAAAGCATAATAAATCACAGAATAGTTAATAACTATTAGATTGATGGGAGTCCCCAATCAATAGAATGGAGTACAGAGTCCAATCCAAAAAAAATAAATGGGGAACCAGAACGGAGACTTTCCAATACTGAAACTAATGAAAGGTATAGATAACTGCTTACAGGATGACGGGAGTTGTTGGTCAACAGCTTTGAACTGTTTCCTGTCCTTTCCTACAAAGCCAGAACAATAACCAGCCAGTGATTGCACGCGTACAAAAACAGCATTATGGTATAGGAGCGAGTGTAACGCTCCATTTTCTACAGTATCATTCTTGTTCCGTTATTCATTCTGTGTCTTGTAGAAGCTTTTCTTTGTTCATGTTCCCAGGGAAATGAGGAAAGCGCATTAATAGCTGAAGTCTTTTTTGCCGGCCTCGCAGTGTTATTACTGTGATCCCTTCCAGACATAAACACTTTTTTTTTTTTTTTGTTAAAACAAAATTCACATTTATAATAGAAATTATAAAAGGATTGTCTTTTTTTCCCTTACTTTTTTTTTTAAGATAATGAGTTCTCTTCAGGAACTGCAGGTGACATGAAACACAAATGAGCTCTAAGTGGAAGGATTTAAAGTCCCGCTAAAGCATTTAATTTCTTGAGGATGGAAGTTCAGTTCAAGGTTATACTGTTATTGTGCTACCAGCATCTACTTCTCTTATTCCTATGTGGCTGCTGGCTACCCGGCACAAAAGACCGTCATTTTTATCTAATATGGTGGGTAGTATTAATCATGGCAGCATTTTCCTGAATAAAGCTTTTCATCAAATTCATGGTTTCACTGCTCTTGACAATAATAGGGTGTTTAATTACTCAATAAGAACACTTTATAGATTGCATTTTTCTTCATTGCTGTACAAATGGTATTGATTTTTTTTTCCCCTTCGATACAACATGAAGCTAAATAAAACACAATTAGGATTCACTTGCTCGTTCTCGAAAGTACATCTGTTAAAGGAACCGGGACCTTGAAGATGAATTGAGGCTCTGATTTCAGATTTTTAAGAACATCATCATTTATGACTGTTTAACAAAAAAAAGCTTTCAAGGCAAGCAAACTTCTCTTGTAGCCTTCTCCAGGTATTCAGTATTTTATAAAGGTTCTCGCCTGCAAGAGCTTTGTAAAACAAAAAGTGAAGGAATGTTTCTTGTTTACAAGCAAGCATACGTCTATTGTCTACATAACACCTGGGAATAAAATGGTTTGGCCTCCTTAGGTATAATAATTCCATATGTGCGCTAAACATTAAAATTGGAAACTTTAACATGTAAATCCTTTTTCGAAATAGTGCATTGTTTTCACTACTTGTGAAGCTACCCCATGGTTAGCATATCCCTCCTGATGCTCGATCCCTAATATGGCCACAGCCGAAGGGACACGTCTCAAGAAAGGACGTTTTTTCAACCCCGGTAAAAATTCAATGCGCATGGACAGTAAGGAGACAAACAAAACCCAAGACAGAAACAAAATGAGTATAAACCCTATAGTAAGTATTTTTAGTAATATTACATGTAAATAAC
>JARQOD010000007.1:72283223-72364515 GCA_033576555.1 Oophaga sylvatica
CAAAAATTTGGGGAAATGGGGCAGGACAGGATTTTTGGCAAATTTTACGTGCAAAGGGAATTCTCTTAATTTCTCATTTTCTTACTCATCACTCAGTAAACCGTATTGGTTAGAATATGGTAGTGCAAATTTCCCCAGTGCCATGATCTATGGAACATACATGACCTTTGGAACTCTCTTGCCCATGACTTTCAAATAGTTGCACCTCTCTTGCCTTTCCCCATTTTTTTAGTTGACTCATAGCATGTTCAAAAACAAGGATATAAAACTTAAAGGGTTTCTGTCACCAGGTTTTTGACACCTAATCTAAGAGCAGCATACAGTTGAGATAGCGACCCTGATTCCATTGATGTGTCCTTTACTGGCTGCTTGCTGTAATTGTAATAATTTCTGCTGATTAAAACTGTAATTTTATCACTAGAGGACTAGTAAACCTGCTGCTAGGTAGTCCTTTGTATTCATAAGCTTTTAATAAACCCAACCCCACCACTGATTGGCAGCTTTCTGCCAACGCACAGTGTACACAGAAAGCTGGCAATCCATGGTGTGGGCCGGGTTTATACACAGCTCAGCATTCAGAGAACTGGTAGATCTGCGGCAGATAAAAACACGGTTTTTATCAAAATTACAGCAAACACCCCAGTAATTAACACATCACTGGAATTGGGATCTCTGCCTATATCATGCTGCTCTCAGATGAGCTAGCAAAAACCTGGTGACAGATTCCCTTTAAGGAAGTTAAAATGTCTGGACCTACTTGTTACCATGTTTCGGGGGCCATGTGGGTAATGGAGTGACCAATGGTATCAAGGAGATTTCCAGAACCTTAATAGATACATTCCCTGGATAGATATTTGTTCTAAATGAAATTCAGCATTGCAGAACAAACAGAAGACGAGTACAGCACTGACGTCTTCTGATATTTCTTTCATCTACTATTCAATTCCCCATGCACTTACTGTCAAAAAAAACCTATGCAGGTTTTTGTCTGTAGTCTAGAAAAAAAATTATCTGCAATTAGAATCAGCCTCTTATTCTAACTAATTCCACATGGAAAAAAACATAGTTGGTCCTCATTGAGGCTAATAATCATAAAAAAATCAATGGAAAATATGTGACAGAAATCAGAATCTGCCATAGATACTCTTGTAAAATTCACATTGGATTTGCCAGAGAAATCTCAACTTTGAACAGATCTTAAAGAAGAACTCCTCCTTCTCCTCCCATCAAAGTTTTTAACCTCTTAATATATTGCAGCATGCATATTATATAACACTGTGTACTTACATATTAAATAGCACTGTTTACTTACAATTGCTCATTTTGCCTTTCTACCCAGTAAATTATTCATGTTTCTTCATAGAGCTGATAAAAGAGAAGTCTTTTCTGTGCATTTATCATTCCCCTCTTCAACTCCTGACCAAGCTACTCCTTCCTTCCCCTGCCAGGGACTTTTGTAGTGACTTATGACTCACAGAGGGAAAATTGACCTCTTGTTTCTACATAGAGATTAGGAGAATTCAGCTAGTCAGTTTATAATCAAATGATGTCATAGACTTAATGGAAAAGAGAACAATTAGCTGGGAAGAAAGGCAAAATGAGCAATTGTAAGTACACCGTGCTATATAATATAATTGCAACTTTTTAAGAGGATAAAAACATTGAAGGGAGTGCTTTTTTAACCCCTTTCCGACATGTCATAATAGTATGCCCATGTCAGACTCCCCCTGTTTGGCTCCGGCGCTAAGTCTGCAACTTTCCAGGCACATGAAAGCTGATCTATACAGCTGGCATGTGCACGCAACAGCCGCAGGTGGAATCACCATCACCCGCGGCTGTTAACTAGTTAAATGCCGTTGTCAATCTCTGATAGCGGCATTTAATTCACGCTTACAGAAAGCATGTTGCTATTCCCGCCCATCGGTGACCCAATCACATGATCGCGGGTCACGGATGGGTCGTCGTGACATCCAGAGGTCTGCAGCAGACCTCCATGTTTGTCACTCATTGCCAGATTGCTATGAGCGCCGCCCCGTGAGCATTTCTGCCACACACAGGCGATCTGATCATCACCTGTGTGTAGCAGAGGCAATCGAATTATTGCAGCTTTTAGTCTTCCATGGAAACTATTGAAGCATGCAAAAAGTAAAAAAAAAAAAAATTTAAATATTAAAAAAATATAAAAGTTCAAATCACCCCCTTCACACCACTCAAAATAAAAAAAAATCAAACATGCACATATTTGGTATCACCGCATTAAGAATCGCCCGATCTAACAATATAAAAAAATTAACCTGATCACTAAACGATGTAATGAGAAAAAAATTAAAAACGCCAGAATTTTTTTTTTTTAGCTCGCTACATTGTAATAAAATGCAATAACGGGTGATCAAAAGATCGTATCTGCACCAAAATGGTATCAATAAAAACGTCAGCTTTGCACACAAAAAATAAGCCCCCATCCAGCCCCAGATCGCAAAAAATGGAGACACTACAGGTTTCAGAAAATGGCACTATTTTTTTTTTTTTTTTAACAATTGTTTGGATTTTTGTTTTCACCACTTAAATAAAAAAGAACTTAGACATGTTTGGTGTCTGAACTCGTAATGACCTGGAGAATCATAAGGGCAGGTCAGTTTTAACATTTAATAAGGTTGATTGCAAAAAAAAGTGCAATTACACATTTTTTCTTTAATTTCACCACCACAGTTGAATTTTTCTTCTTGCTTTCCAGTACACGATGTGTTAAAACCAAGGATGTCGTTCAAAAGTACAACTTGTGCCAGAAAAAACAAGCCCTCACATGACCACATTGACAAAAAAATAAAAAAGTTATGACTCCAGGAAAAAGGGGAGCAAAAAAACGGAAATCCTAAAACTGAAATGCCCCAGGTCGTTAAAAGGGGTAAAGGTTTAATTTTTCCACCCCAAAGGGTTTATGTTTCGGTGTTGGAGAATTTACTATGAAATGAGTCTGTGGAACTTTCTCTTTTCCTTTCCCATCACATACGGGATTTTTCTTGGCACAGAGTTGTATTTGATTGTTAGTGTTATTATGCTTACCTGATACCTAAGAGGCCGTTAAGGTGTTTTTTGGTCTCCATTCAGCACTAGACAAGTCCTTCTGTTCATGCTAAAAAGAGATTGACAGAAAAAATTATCTAACGCCCTATAATAAGTGTTCAGTGTATTATAAAACATCATCCGAGAACAGATTCTAACCTATTAATCACAGCATGAATTCTTCTAACACAGAGCGTTAGAGCCTTCTCTCAAATAGTATATCATTGAAAGTACAGTGAGAGACACTTTAATCATTCCTAGAGTATGCCATGTAACTGATCTTGAAAATACCCAGTTCTCACCAGAGATTTATACTAGAAAAACATGTCGACTATTACCGTCTTTCTCCTAAAACATTACATATATTAAAAAAGCAGTCAAGCTCAACAGCCGTTTTTAAGTGAACCATTTAGGGTATTTTTTTGTCTTCGCCATGTAGACCTTTTAAGAAAATGTCATATCTGCTTTTGCTCGAAGTAAAATAGCCCATCAAAACTACTTTAGTGTAACTTACTTCTTAAATATCAATGTGTTCTCTCCAACTTTGCATGGTCAAAAGTCACTAGTGAATGAAAATCTCCTTTTCTAAAAATTGTAAGACTAATTTTTTTTAGCACCGTGGAAGTGTAGTTTTAATTGCTTTTAATCCAGACTTTCTTAATCCTATGTAAAAATGTCATTTAAATATTTGATAAAATCGATCTACAATATGGTGTGAAAGATTATTTTAATAGATTATATTTGGATGCTGTTTTTCTTTTTAAATTAATAATAATTCGAATCATCCAAATTTTTTTATTATTTATTTTAGTAGTCTTTACCAATCAGACCAAGTACAGTCACAAGTAGACGTTTGTTCTGGATCAAAATGGTTAAAAATATTGCTTCTAATAGACTAAAATTAAAAAAGAAAAGTTTGGAAAAATCTTCTGAAGGAAAGTGTACAACTTGAGGTTGGGTGGCAGCCTGATGGAGAAAATAAAATGGTTTTTGGAGTTTGTAAGAAAATTAGAATTGAGTTTCTCGAGGCTTCTAGAATTTGTTTTGATGTAACATCTAGTGAATGAATATTAGTGTGGATCAATGAGAAGAACTTCAACAAAAAAGAGGAACTGTGATGCACATAATGGATGGAAAATTCACAAAACAATACAATATTCTTACTCCTAATTAATCAGAATTAACCCCTTTTTAATCCCTCTTCGGCAATATTTAGCTATTAGGTACAATATATTTGAAATCTAAAGTCCCAATTCAAGGTTGGATGTTTGCATGCCAGTCTTGAAAAATAGTCAACTGGAATATGATGCTCCAAATTCATTAGGGCAAGTGCACCTCTTTTAATAAATTTGGTGCATTTTTCAGCTGTGCATTGCTGCAAAAAAATATACACAATCGCAAGTTGCACAAAATTTGGAGACACTTCTTCAAGCAGTTTTATGCCAGACAACCAACAAAAATTGCCTGATGAATCAAGCCGGATGCCACGGTAGCTGTTGGCATAAATTATATATTTGTAAACTAAATTTTGTTTGTCTGCTCTTGTGTAGTAAAACTAATAACATTGGAGAAGGCTTTCTAAGCTAAATTTGCTAGAATTCTGATACAATTTGCCAAAACTTGGTGTTGCATTGGAATGGCATTTCTTATGTGTCTTTCGTATGTGTGGCATTTCTTGCATTTTTTCTGCATATTTGGCTTCAAATACACGACAGAAAAATGTTTCCCTTTTGAAATCCATCAAAATACGTTATCAACAGTAGTTTCCTACATCTCACCCAACTAGTTTTGCGGTTAGCTAAGCCTGCTCATTTCATCCCATTCCCATCAAGAAGACCATGGGGACCAGAGAAATAAAGTCCATGATGTCCAAATAGAGGTAGTAAAAAATTATCTCAAAGAATTAGTTTCTATACTGTGAAGATGATGCATGCCAGCTTCACATGTTGGCAATGCAGCGAGGTGGGGTGTAGACTATTAAAAAAAAAACAGGTGCATGAATAGTCTAGAATTAATGTATCACCTAGCCCGTGCTTTCAAATAGGATATATAGGTGGTTTTATGCACTGGTGATGAAGTTCAACGGATGAAACCAGGACACGCAGGATGAAGGAATATGTGGTTGTATTATTCTTCGAGTTTCGAAGTTCTCCAACTCTTTTTCGAGATACAACTACAGACTGTGGTTTAAAATCCTGAGGAACAAGGTGGAGAATAGTGATGAGCGAGTGTACTCGTTACTCGGGTTTTCCCGAGCATGCTCGGGTGGTCTCCGAGTATTTAGAAGTGCTCGGAGATTTAGTTTCTGTTGCCCCAGCTACGTGATTTATAGCTGCTGGAGAGCTTGAATACATGTGAGGAATGCCTGTTTGTTAAGGAATCCCCCATGTATTCAGGCTGTCAAATAGCCGCAAATCATGCAGCTACGGCAACAGAAACTACATTTCTGAGCACTTCCAAATACTCGGAGATCACCCGAGTGTGCTCAGGAAAACCCGAGCAATGAGTATACTCGCTCATCACTAGTGGAGAACTTCGAAACACGAAGAATAATAAAACCGCATATTCCTTCATCCTATGTGTCCTGGTTTTATCCGTTGGTCTTCATCATCAGCACAGAAAACCTCCTATATAAATATCATCTTGGATTTTAACCCGTTTTTTGCTGTGACTGGTTAAGTTTTGCTCAAAGTGTTGTGTGCTCACAACCTCACCAGGTGAGCAAGATTTCTATATCTATTATGTGTGTACAATCGGCTAAAACCCTATTGCTTTGGTTTTCTCTCCAGTCTCCTCCTGACTAGACCGTACTACCAAATAGTGGGTATAATCCATGACACCATTGAGCGTCCTGCTTCCAAGGACCTTGCTTTTTTACAAGCAGATTGCTATTTAGTCCCAAGTTGCTACCATACAAAGGTACATATCCCAATTTGAGGACTTCCCCATGTACGCGCTTACATTCTGTATGCGAGTAATACATTTTATTGTGATATGACTACGCGAGCTATCGTATGATGAAATTACACAATTGTACCCTTATGATTGATTTATGAGAAACCCGAATTTCAAGCAGGTGGATGTGATTGTTTCACATTATCTTACCTCAGTATTTCCTGATCCAGATAAGCACAGAAAAAATGCAATAGGTAGGACAAGTGACGTGAAGCAGAATAGTCATTATGGCAGACGGATGAGCATAAATATTGGAACAGTTCATAGATAAGGAGTGTGAAAGTTTTATTACCCTCTGATTGTGAAAACATCACAAAACATTACCAGACCCAATCAGAGGGTAATAAAACTTTCACACTCCTTATCTATGAACTGTTCCAATATTTATGCTCATCCCTCTGCCATAATGACTATTCTGCTTCACGTCACTTGTCTTACCTATTGCATTTTTTCTGTGCTATTTTGTGTATAAATATGTGATTCTTCAGATGTTGTATTAGTCTATGCCTGATGAAGAGACCTGAGTAGTCTCGAAAGCTTGCAATTTGTTACCATCTTTTCAGTTAGTCATTAAAAGGTATCAACCACTGAGGACTCTCAACTCTAAATATTTTTCTATCTACTGGCTAACACGGTACAAAGATATACATCTTTACTGATCCAGATAAGTAATTTTTATGTTGAAAGCTGGATGCGGTTGCACTTTTAATATTTTGTCTACATCGGGAAAAGTTCATTTGATTTACAGTCGGCTACTGCAAAATGGAATATTTATTAAAAGTTTTTCCACAATCATCTTTTTATAATATAACCTTATATTATAATGGGAGATGGGTGATATTTATGTATCTGAAAATGTTATATTTTATTTTACATCTTTCTTCTCTTTCAAACATTTATCAGATAATTTTGCCATTTTGTAACATATAGGGAATTATTGGTTTAAATCTGAAAATATATTTCAGATTTTTAAATATAAATTTAAAAATATATGTATAATTATCTGAAAGTTATGTATTTTATATATTTCCTATTGTATCTATTTATGTTCTGGTGCCATATTCAAATCTATTTACTAATATATTTACATTAAAAATTCCCTATCCTTCCCTAACTACACTAACTGCTTAGTTTCTTTTTTTTTTTTTTCAACTTCCTTTTTGATGCTTTATTTAAAAATCCCAGTGCATGTTGGGATACACAAACAAAGCATCATCATGGTGTAGAGGCTGTGTTCACTGCTAAAGCCCCTGCACACTCTCTCAAAAAGTCATTGGTGACCTTTGTTTCAGGAGCTCGGATTTTCCCTGTTCTGTCACTGTGACATGTGCACATTGACAGTGCGCTCTCTCGCTGGCTCAGATCAGTAGTAATGAGCTGGCAACTGAGCGCACTGTCAGTGTGTGTTGTAAGATTACCTGGCTTGCAGACACCAGCCTTGCCACCGTAAGTGATGTCAATTGCATGTGCAGCGCTGGTCTCTACACTCAAGGTATTCATCTTATAAAGGGAGTGTAGGCATGCTTTTAAAAATGAGTAGCGGTATAACTGAATAGACTTTTTGTAAAATATCTTTTTGCAAATATTAGATGTCTCAGTTATGACAAATCTTGCATAAAAGCTTTCTCTAGGAAGAATCAGTCAAAGATCATTGAATAACCTCCCACTGCACTTGCAGCCTGATTTATATGTGTCTTCTTCCCTAGATTTCTCCTGACTCGCGCATCAGATCTTTTCTAAAAATTGGTATACTTTTTTGGGGGGACAAGCACCTATACAGCTATATCATTACAAACATACTTAAGACTGTTAGGTTCCCTTTAAGTGTATTAGTAATATTCTATTAAAGGGATAGTTGGAGATTTAAAGGAAAAAATCTTTTTATCCTTCAAAAACATAGTCTTGCCCATGATTTCTGTATAGTTTTGCAGAAAAAATCCAATTAAATTTAATGAAAATTCCATGGAATAACAGACAGCCGACGGACAAAAATTGTGCTGTTTCTCGGGGATAGGGAATGGAGGAAGGTTTACAAAAATGAAACCCATCCCACTTTTAATATCCATAATTGTCAGAAGAATAGATGTAGAGAGAATTTTTTTTTTAAATTAAGTTTATTTGATGTCTTAAAATGTAACCCAAAAGATTGACACTTGCTTCCTGACAAAAAAAAAGTCATGGTATTTCTGAGAGAATCTATGCATTTCTTGCTACCATCACTCCATTAATAACATTTTTTTTTTTTTTTGGTGGTCATTTTTATACCATATTTTTCTCATGTTGTTATTCTCAACGGTAAGAAAAATGTCAATAGTCTTAAACGAGAGAAAAAAAGTCTTCATTGTCCCTGCTGTCTCTTTAATGAGATAATGGTGCTCCGTAATGGCAGACTGTGCTTTGTATGCTGCTAATAGAGGCCTCTTGCTTATGAAGACTATTCTCTCTCCGCGGGGAGTAAGCTGCCTCATGAGGCCAACTTCAGCAGGCAGCGAATAGCACTGATCTGCTACCTTGTTCATAGTTTCCATAAAGCCAATCATAGGCACACTGGCCGAGATACAGAGTATCATCTTTTCTGTTCTTGGAGCAATCTGTAGGCCTTCTTACTTTATCTTTGATCTCTTTCTTACTTACTAGAGTGTGCAAAGCAGTAATCAAAGCAAAAGGTGGCTACTTTGAAGAACCTAGAATATAAGACATATTTTCAGTTGTTTCACACTTTTTTGTAAAGTGTAATGTATAATTCCACATGTGTTAATTCATAGTTTTGATGCGTTCAGTGTGAATGTGCAATTTTCATAATCATGAAAATACAGAAAAATCTTTGAATAAGAAGGTGTGTCCAAACTTTTGTTCTGTACTGTATGTGTGAATATCATAAAATATACCGTATTTTTCGTATTATAATGCACACTTTTTTTCCCCCCAGATTTGGGGGGGAAATGGGGGTGCGTCTTATAATGCGGATATACCTTACCGTCTGCAGTTGAGCAGGGTCTCAGGGTCGCGGCTGGAGGAGGAAAGAGTAGAGCATTGCTGCAGGCTGGGATGAGGGGGTGTTGCGATGTGTCGTGCGGCGGGCCACTGTGGGAGTGTCGGGTGCTGCTGCGGGAGTGTCGGATGCTGCTGCGGGAGTGTCGGATGCTGCTGCGGGAGTGTCGGGTGCTGCTGCGGCAGTGTCTGGTACTGCTGCGGCAGTGTCCAGTGCTGCTGCGGCAGTGTCCAGTGCTGCTGCGGGGCTCTGCCGACATTTTGTGAAAGGCCAGAGCCCCCACAGTTTCATAGTTTCCTATGCGGTGGACTCCAGAAAAATGGCTGCCGGGGGACGGCGCATGCGCAGATGGAGATCTCGGCACCAAGATCTCGGGAGATGGGATCTCAGTGCTCTCAATTTATTCAGTAAGGATTATGAGCACCACACACAGAAATCCCCGAACTTACAGCCTTGGCTGCTATCAATGAGAACACAAAAATGGAGGTACGTAATCCAGCATCGGAACTGATTAAAAATAGTATAGAGTTTGGACACTATGAGTAAGGACACTATTGTCCGAAACGCATAAGGTGTTAAATGCTCTTTGTCTCTTAACCCATCTACTTTAATATAATTTAAATAGACATTTGATTTTTACCAGTTATGATGCTGGATTACGTACCTCCATTTTTTGTCTTCTCTGTCTACTCGTGGAGATCGGCACCTAAGATCTGTACACCGAACAAACTCTGAATCTATGTATATCCTTTGCAATATATTCGTGACCTGATGGCTTTTTTCTCTTTTTTTATATATTTTCTATCAAGGTGAGCAGCAATGGTTGTCTGATGAATATCTACCATGCATGTGGGCATGCAGATCATCAAGATCTGCTGCTGGCAGCTCCCTTTGCAATTGCTCATCAATGACGTTCCAGATGTGCTCAAATGGAGACCAGTCTGGGGGCGCTGCTGACCATGGCAGAATGTTTAGGTCATACAGGCTGCTCAGAGTAGCACAATCAACATGTGAACCTTTCCTTCTTGGTGTTATGAAGAGTATATATAAATGCACACGTATGTGCACATACATTTATTATGACAGGCTGTTGTAGGTGTGTAATTATGCCTGAATGGAATGATTACAGAGTTATTTTTTAAGGGGTGCTCCATTAATTAAAAGAAAAGAAAATTAAACAGCACCACTCCTGTCTTAAGGTTTTGTCTGGTATTACAGCTCATACATATTTAAGTGCTTTTGGATGAGGAATCATACTAGACACATCACAGAAAAGTATTTTCTTTTTTCTCTTCTCTATACTGGACATTTTTAGAAAAATGTACCAGCTGATTAACTAGAGACTGGAAAAAGAAATACAGCAAGTTGCTTGATTTCCATACACAGTTCACTATAAATTCTCTAAGGGCATCTGTAAAAGGTAAAATTGTAATTATTATGCTTTGTTATTTCCCATTACTTATGTGTCACATATATATTTCACAATGATGTACTGAAGATATTCGTTCTGTTCCTGATCCCAGTGGGCTCACAATTAAATCTAATTGATCTAAATAATGATGTTTCACTATTTAAATTGAATGAGATGTGAAAAAAAGAGAAAAGGTTTTCTTACTTCTAGAGATGGTACCACTTTTGCCCAATGCTAGTTTTCTAGTAATCGAACCTGTATTAACCCTTTCAGTCTGGTGTTGCTGCACGTAGCTGACTCAGGAGCTGAGCCCGCTTTACATAAGACTAGTGCCAGCTGTGTTTTACAGCCGGCATCCGCCTCTAACTGCAGCAACCAGAACTTGCTCTAGCCTCCGCTGTTTACCCCTTTAAATGCTGCCGCCAATCTCAAATTCAAGTTAATTAGGTGGGACTAAAAAATAATGTAAAAAAAAGAAATGTAAAAATTTGAATATTCCCCCAGTTTACCAGAGTCAAAATAATGAAGTTTGGTCAAAAAATAAAAATTATGTAACCTGTACCATAATACCACTTGGATTTTTTTTCTGCCTTGTAATGCAGTGTACTGTAAATTGGATGGTACCATATTTAACCACAACCCAGCCATATGCCAGCTTGTTTTTTTGTGGGCCATGTTGATGAAAAAAGTAAAAAAGTCATGTCTCTTTTGAAGAAGAAGAGAAAAAATAAATGCCTAAAACCAGAAAATCACCTGATCATAAAGGGGTTAAAGTGAACAAGGTTGACATTTTCTGATCTCATTGACTTGTTGCCCGACCTTACAAGAACATCAATGCCAACCCGTTCCCAGTAAAAGTAAAAACAATACAAATATATTGCAGCGCATTATAGGAGTCTGATCTTTATCAGAAGAATCATTTTCAAATATGTTAGCCATAAAGCAAGCGTCTGGTTTTGAACTTCATGGTCCATGTCATTAAAAAAAAAGATTATATAGGTAAAGTAGAAATCTCTTTAAAATCTAATTTCTAATCAAAATTCCCAATCTGACTCCTCTGATCTATTTTCCATCACCCAATTTCAATTACAATACTTGTGGATTTTCACAGAACTTCATTCTGTTTTTCTCTCTTGACCCTAAGCACTCCTAGACAGTCAAACCCTTAGCCCTGACCTGATCTTTGTGCTACTCTACATCTGCAATTCTACTTTCATTACTCCGATACTTGAGATACTTTCACAATTCACACCTATGCTTAAAAATCAAGTCTTAACTTGCCTTATTACCTTCTTCCATTCTCTAATGTTCATTTTAACCTATAAATTTGTATGACGTCTTCTCTACTTATCCCATTTGCCATTTTTTCAATAACATTTGTCCTCTGTAAAACTATGGCCTTCTCTTGAATCAAGTTCATTTATCCTTTCCGTTTTTTTTTTTTTTTTTATAATATTTGTTAATTTTTTTTGGTAGGTATTAAAAAAGGATTCTCCTTTATTTTTCCTTGAAATGATTTATTTAAACCGTAGACTGTACCTATATATGTGTCTATAGCTCAAGCCATATACAAGTGAATGATCTGCAAATCTAGACACAACCAAAGAAGAAGAGCGTCGCTGTGTCGATCATCTTTTTGTTTTGCTTTTTTAACCCCATCCTAAAAAATCTCAGAAGTGGATCATAAAATTTAACAAATGTAAAATCGGTATACTAGCATGCATTATTTACTATTATTTATTATTTTATGTATTTTTTTTTATTATTATTATTAGCATCCATAATTTACTATTTATTATTATTATATGTTGCTCTATAAAGCGTATAAATGTGGATTTTAACATATATTATCTGTATCATTGTTTCTGTAATGATTGCAATTTAAGTCCAAGAGGCGGTTCTTCGTCATCTCTTTAGATCCTTTATATTGGGTATATTTGCTTAAATATCTGAAAGCCTATACATTAGCTTTAATATCTTAATAGGTGCATGGTTATAGTAGCACTTAATGCAAAAATCTTTAGTCCTTTTTGTTTTGCTCTTCTGTAATCCAAACGATTCTCCAATAAGTGCACTAATTTGACTTCTAACATGGTTACAGCAATCTCATGTTTCATGTGTGTCTTAATGTCTGCAGAATGATTACATCACAATCATTTAAATTAAATTAATTTACTGTCGAGGGATTTTCTACCTTTGTATATAAAACATCTGGGAGAGGGAACTTGGCTACCATGTGTGACCACGTCACTGAATGCCTAAACTGGATGTTCGGAGAGGTAATTAAAGGGGACACTAGAACAAGTCTGTAATGGCCGTGTCAAGCCAAAAATAAATATTTTTTAAATAGTTCCAACTCTATTGGTAGAATTTACGTGTTTGAAAAGAAAAAAATATAGCTTACAAACTTCAAGGTAGCTCCTGCCGTTTGGCCTTACTAAAGCTGCTGGAAAGAGGCTCCAAAGAGAGGGTTGAAACGTAGCTGGTGTGGGTGAAAAAAGATTCTTACACACTTGTTTTTCACCAAATTGGATGAGCTGCCTTATTTTATTTTTTTTTAATTCTTCTCCATAGAAGATAATGAACCGGAATCTTTCGATACGTTTTGTAACCAACTAGGCTGTGCTGCTATTTTTTTTGGAACTGTTATAATATTTTTAACATTCATAACCTGGGATAAGAACAAAATGAGCAAATGCCTCACTGTAGGTAAATCGTAACAGCACAAGTAAATAACATAGGGTACTTAGTTGACACTGTTTCAATAAAAAAAAGAGTAAAAGCCATCCCACCGTGACAAGGTGTACCCAATCAGGATGGTCCTATCTTTAGTATTAAACCTCACTGTGCCAGACGGCTTCAATTGCAGGAGGCTGAGCAGGACCCAGATCTGACTGTTTTGCACCTACCTATGGAAAGCAATTGAGACTAAATGCACAGCCCTAAAAGGTGGTGCCACGCCCCTGAATGTATTAAAGTACAAAAAAGCTATAGCAAGACCAAAAAAATGAGCTGCAACACATGGTGATGTCACTGCAGTGTGTAGGTGCACATTCCCACTTTGGCCATTAGCAAACAAGTAAAAATAGCATAAAATCCATCCCACCACGACCAGATATATTGAATCAGGATGGTCCTTTCTCCAAGTACCCTATGTTATTTACATGTGCTATTTATTTACTGCAAGTTATTTTCTCAATTTGTTCTTGTTTTTATCCTAGGTTATGTTTGTTAATGGCCACAGTGTGAATATGCATCTGCACATTGCACTTACATCACACCATGATGAAATCTAAAACAAAAGCAATGTGTGTGTGAATAAAATGTGTGTTTAGTATATATAGAATTTATGTGTGTGTATAAAATGTATGTATGTTTATTGTATATAGAATTTATGCGTGTGTATAAAATGTATGTGTGTTTATGATATATAAGAATATATTAAGAATGCTCTTGTCATAATTGGATGGAAAAGTATTCACATCGGTTTATGATATATAAAATGTATATATGTGTGCTCGTGTGTTTTATTATAAATACTTTACATTCAAATTTACGTTTCTGTGTGTATTCATTGTAATTGTACACGTATAGTACGAGTGAATAGAAACTTGCCAGCTTTGTCCTTGAGTGAAGCAAATAAGCTTTTCGAGGAAAACGATTTTGTGCATCGGTAGTTTACTCTCTCTAATTCAAACATGCCCTTGTCTTTTGAGTCAGTCTGTTTGTGCAACTTACCTCTTTATGGCCTCTTCTTTGCCGATTTTCTAAGACTTGATTATGACACTACTAAATGTGAAAATCAATTCAGCACCAGTAACACTTTTCAAATTACATTCACACTGCGGATTGACTGTTATTACTGTCATTACTGTTATTTTTCTAGAGAGTGGTTTATTAAACACAGTTACCTAATAAGCATCTTCGGTGGTGCAAATTGCTGAAAACAGTAATGAGTCTGATTAGACTTCATTTCAATTACAACAACTTGTCAAGCAAGAGGAAAAAGAAGAAAAAAAAAAAAAACACACCCGCCTAGATGAGAGTGAATTTGGCCACCTTGTGTTTTCAGCTCGGAGAGCGAGAATAAAGGAGGGAAAGGGCTATCTTTGTGCTTGTCTTGGTGCTATAATGAGTACAAAATTGAACTGGTCCTAGGCCAATTTATGTGCTGGTAAATGGCACGGAAAGGCTGAAACGCTGTCATTATTATTATTTTTTTTGGTGGTGAATTTCCTTGTGTTTTGAGATCAGGTTACATATCTGAACGTATTTTTACAGACCTCAATATAAATCTGTCATGCATTGCATGCCTTTAGTCTACGTTCCCCCCAATGAGTTTTTTTCAAGCTGCATATTTTAAAACAAAACACAAGTCACCTATTTTACTTAATAGGTGCAGAAAATCAGCAACATCAAACGCGCATTGTGGGAACATAGTCTAGGTTGCGTTTTTCCGGCTTTTTTATGCAAAGTTTAAGCTCTTTACAAACAGTAGTTTTTGGTGCATTTTTATTCGTGCACTTTTGTCCAGGTACATTTGTCTCTCGTGCATGCTCATAAAGTTTAGTGCATAAAAAAATAATTTGATTCAACTTCATAAGGTTTCGGCACCAATAAGGCTGTGGTTCCACGGTCCGGAACCACAGCGCTTTGGACGGAGCGGAAATTCCGCTCCGTCTAAGCCCCGCCCCCTTTATGACGCGCGATCTTTCCGGAGGTGTTCAGGACACCTCCGGAACACCTCCGGAAAGAACGCAGGGCTACATAGCCCTGTGTTAATTCTGTTGCGGCGACGCACCGTCGCCGCAATACGCGAGGACATGCTGCGGTCTGAAAAGACGCGCCGCATGTCCGTTTACGCAGGTCTGCCACCTGCGTATTGTTACGCATAGTGGAGACGGGATTTCTTGAAATCCCCTCCACTATGCTGTAACATCTGGATGCTGCGTGTTTGGCGCTGCGCCAGCGCACAGCGCCAAACACGCAGCGTTTCCTGACCGTGGAAACTCACCCTTACTCAGCAAAACCTGATACCTACATTTTTTTGCTTAGTTTTTGGAGAGTTTTTGCACTACTTATTGCTTTCAATGGGTGAAAAATGTTCCAAAAACGCTGAAATAAGTGACCTGCTGCATTTTGCCAAAGCCGAGCTGTTATGACAAAACAGTCAGGAAAATAAGCCAAGGTATGTGCATGAGATTTCTGAAATATCATTGACTTTACTGGTACTGTGAAATGCAGCTGAAAAAAAAGCTGCAAAAATGCAACGTGTGAACAGCCTTAGGCCTCTTTCACACATCAGTTTTTTGACGTCAGGCGCGATCCGGCATGTTGTTAAAAAAAACCTGATCCGGTACCAGATGCTTTTTTTGTCATTGACCTTCATTAGCGCCGGATTGCGCCTGATGTCATTGCGTTGCATCCGTTTTTGTCCGGATCCGGCGGAAATGTAGATTCCAGCGGCCGGACAAAACGGTCACTGCAACGTTTTTGTTTTTTTTAGCGGACCCGCCTGATAGTGCCTGAAGCGGCACATCAGGCGGCCGGAAACAATAGAAGTCATTTGTCCAATCCGTCAAAAGACTGATCCAGATTCTAGAAACCAAGGTCTCTCTCTCTCTCCATGCCAGACATGCGTCCCTGCATTTTCTGGGTTGAAAAGTTCAGGTCGGATCCGGCAACAAAACTGATCCGTTGCATCGGTTTTTTTAAAAATCAGCGCCGGATCCGTCCTTTCAGGTATTCGACGGATTATGCCTGACACAAAGAACCTGATATGTGAAAGTAGCCTTAGAGTCCATATACATGATGTTGGTTTACGTGCACATCCATTTTGGCAGCATGCTAATTATTGGCATCATATGCACTTCATGTGCCTCTTTGTAAGGGTCTGAGCATGGAACCTCAAGGTGAAGAACAGAAGCCAGAGCTAAGGTGCCCATGCATCTGAGATAGCGGTCAGCTTATTGCTCCTTTAGCTGACTCTTCTTTCTGAAGACTGTCGTTACACATGAACGTTCAACTCGCATATTCTCTAGTGAAAGAGCAAGCGTCTCATACAGTGGTTTATCTAGCTGGAGAACAAAAGAATCCTTACATCCACAGATATCTGTTGGGGCAGATTCATTATATATATAAATATATATTTGATGACTATATATATTATATTTGCCCAGGTCAGCCAACTTTAATTTTTGTGTTTTGGGGCCTTAAGAATCGTTACTCCATATATGGTGCCATTATGGATATGTGATGGGCTATGTGATAATGGCATTCTGCGGGAAATATCCCAAGTTGTCTTCTCACGGACTCAATGGCTTAAGCTGACTTTGTATAAAATCTGCGGCTCATGTTAATAATAGTATAGGCTTGTACTATCTTACCCATCCATACAGCATGGATCTGTATTATGGCCATGTTCATGATATCTTAGTCTCCAGAATGTATGGACCATGCCATTTGGGAAAAGATGACAAGTGGTAAAAGAGTGAGTAAAGCAGCAAAATTATACTATTGAGGACTATGACTGCCGACATGCTGATTGAGGTCCAGCTCCCCATTCCCTAGCTAAAATTATAATGGCCCTGGATAACGCTTTTTAAAATTAAATGAAGAAAAAAAATGAGATTTTGAGATTAGAGGCTTGCAACATTTAATCGGATTAGGACAGCAAGATCAAGGCAAAAAGGGCACCCGAGTTGAAAAATGGGCTCATTTTAGGGAGGAAATAGAAGTCATGCATTACCAAGACAGTGGGAATATATAATTTCGACAAATCCTTGTTCGATTAGATTCTTTCTTTTCACCATAAATCAGACCATAAAATAATTCATCATTACACTTTTGCTTCTTGCAGACACTTCCCTATGCTCTAGACTTTGTCAGTTAATATATAATGGATATTACATTCAATTCAGGTGCAAAAAGTAGGCTATTTAACATCGCTAAATGTCTAACCCCCATTAAATTATTCTCAGGCTTTGCACCTCATGGTGGAAAAAAAACTCTTCATGTGAAATGCTTTATGGTGATTAAGCTGTCATTTTTCATCAGTTGGTTACTTTACTAACATTTTAATGCTTTTGTGAGTTTCGCGGACATCAGACTAGTCAGTGTTTTGTGCCATGTTCAGCATATGCCTTCCAATAATACTATTTGACATTGAACTAAATACAAGAATTTCTGAAATGGTATAAGGTAATAAAATGAGTGTGACAAAAAAGACATGGTGAGAGAATGCATAACAATATGTGCTAAGTAGCCGCAATGTGTCCTCCAGAGACCAAAGTGAAGAGTACAGAAAGGCTCCTTTTATACAATGTCTGTATACATGATTGACTTTAAATCATGATTAATAGGAAAAAATATACCACTTAAGAAAATATTAACGCATATCAAATGCAAAAGCAGCAACAAAATCTCAAAATATGAAACAAAACTTAATGCAAATAATCCTACTAATCCAAATTTGGTGAACATTTTGATGGTCATACACATATTAAGTAACATAGAAGATACTATTGCATCAGAGACCTCTCTCCAATCCCACTTTTGTATAAGGAAAGGGAAGTATGCGGATAGATCCTCTTTGCTTTAACTCACACCAGCATAACTGTCAAGCTTTCAATCATAATGATAATGGACAGGTCCTGTTGCTGTAGAGGCGTATCTCCAAGAAGATCAAATTTCCAAATGGTGTCACCAGCTTGAAGCAAAATATCTTACAAATAAGCGCTAGTGAAGGGAAGGTTAAAAAAAAAATATAACTTCCTTGGAGTTGTGGGCTTTCTTCCTTTGGAAGTCAGAAGTTGGTAACTAGTTAGATTGAGTGAGAAATGTGGTGTGCATTTGTAAAGATTTGGCGGTGTTGAGTAAAAACTCAAACATATCTTAAAACCTTCAGTACTGTCCTTATTTTAGAGAAATTGTATATGATTATTAAAGCAGTATTCCCCTTTGAGCATTTTGACATATATCCAAATAAAACACAATTGGTGGAATAAGTGCTTTAATTCTCAGATCTTGAGAGAGACCTGTCATTTTATGCTCTACTGAAACTCAAAAAATATCTGCTCTTATTTGTTACCCTCAAGCATTCTGCATATCTTACGATATTCTACAAATAATGTGAATACTATTCCCTTTATCTCTATATGATGTCAAGCTTACAATGATACGAATTGCTTAATTGTTTTGCATAATTTTTTACCATTGGTCACTAGCACACTTTAAAAGGGTTATCTGATCTAAAGGAAAGGTCTGCAGTCACTTTTGTGTCTGCAGACTTTGAATCCCCTCAATGCATGTACTGTGAGATTCGCTGGTTACTGACCAGAACAGCTCCTACTCCGGGCAGAACCCATCTAGTGGGCACGGCCTTGATCTTACAAGTGCTAGAACAAGGTTGGAAGTCTAGTTAGCGCGGACTCACTCGATATACTTGTGCGGAGAGAAGCTGTGCCTACTAGACTGTTTTGCCTGGAGTTTGCATATTGCATATATCACAGCCGTTCCAGGCTCAGAATCGCAAATTCTCGCTGTGCATGCACTGGGGGAGGGGGGATTCAAAAGTCTGCAGTCACATAGAGTGACTGCAGACTTTTCATTTAGACTCAATAACCCCTTTAAGATCTCATTGAAAAAAATCTATTATTTAAGCAGAGTTCTCACAATCCACTAATTGTCTCTTGTTCTCACCAGCAATTGACTGTCATGGATAGGGAAGTTCTAAACAGCCACACAATGCAGCATTGAATATGATTGAGCAGTGCATATCTTACTGGATAACTGTGGCAACCATTACCATATTGTCATAAGCCTATGGTTGCCCATAAACTAGCACAACACCATCACGTAAGCACTTACTCTTTCTCAGTTTTTCTTTTTCCTTATATCAATGATGCCAGAGACGTAACGAACGCTTTCTCTGAAGGTGCCACCGCCACCAGGCCCATGCGAGAGGTGGGCTCGCCGATGTAAGCACCTAATTCACCTGCATGTGCATTCAATTGAAATTATTGCAGTACTGCAATACACGCCACCAGGCAATCTGAAGCCAGAAACTGACATTGACTTACCTATTACGGTTGGCACATGACAGTGAAGTCATGCCAGGCATGCCAAAGTCAGCTGCTGGTCCTGCACCAAATGTTATGGAAGCGGAGGAAGTTAAGATGAGGGACATTATTACTGGAAGTAGCTCAGGATGGAACATTATTACTAAAAAGTGCACAGGATGGGGGACATTATTATTGGTGGGGCGAGCCCTTATGTCTTTATAGACTCTAGAAGGCTAAAGGAGCTCATTCATCTGACCAACATTCTGGTGGGGGCCAGGTCCACATAATTTTGCACTGGGGTCTGTTGGACTCTAGTTACGCCACTGGATATTGACCTATGTGCACTGGCACTTCTGCTTTGCTCTTCACAGAATCTGTCTTACAAGATGGGGCTCTGGTGAGTATCCCCATTTTAGAACACCAATTTTGGAGCCTAGGTACATAGTTTAGACACTATAACTAATGCTCAGTAGAAGTTTAGTTTCTCCCTGTCTTGTCATACTTCTTTGGTATTTCACTTGTACTTGGGAAAGTTATGACTCAATGCCTTAATTAATACTATTTACAGTTTAAAATGTTGTTCCTTTGTCACTACTTTTTTCCATTTGGAAGCTAATAAAGTTGTGATCAGTGGATTTCTTAGTAGCTCATGCAAGGAGTTATACATACAGTGCTCCATTGACTATGTCTTGTAACTCCGGCTAGAGAAAATCTAATGAGCATGCTCCATAGAGCATTTCTTGTAAGACTCCTTGCACCAACTGGATATCTGTGCTTGGACAATCTGTAGTCTCCAAAACTCACCACAGCTGTATTGTTTTGAAGTGGCACGCCGACCCGCGGTGTATTTTTTGGATTTGGTATATATGTATACAGTATTTTCATTTTGGAAATTGTATAACTGCCGGCATGGTCATCCATCATTGACAGTCCTAGTTCCTTTTGCTTTTCATCAGAGAAGCTGTGACATTTCAGCCAGCATTTATGAAGAAGTGATATCTCAGATGTGCAGTTCCATTTTCTTGATTTAATTTACTTGCCAGGTTTAAGATTTTTAAATAGTGTGTTGTAATTAAGAATTTTCCTGGTAAAAGAAGGAGGGTACAGCTTGTTTTGAAAGATTTTGGAATGCTAGCTAGTATGCTTCCCTGAGGAAGCCATCTTTGAATAGCGATACGCGCGAGTTAGTTAGTTAGTTTCTTCTCCGTACATGCATTAGGATGTATATCCTATATGATCTTTCTTATTGTCTGTAGCTGTAAAGTGGAGTAATTAATTGTTAATGTGGTAAAAGCTTCTCTTTGTTCACTATTTACTGTGAACTGACTTAATTTTTACTGCTTTATTGCTAAGTTTTTTCTTTAATTTGTATGGTGTTGCATCCGATCTAATGGGTTATGTGTGTTGGGAGGTCCTTTTGTGGGCTTGAAAAGGAGTCTCCTGTCTTTTGAAAGTTTGAATTTTTTTAATATATATAGTTATATTATAGTGCAGCGGGGTTGGTGTAGTGTGACAGATAGGCAGGGACCACAGGAAGGTTCCATCAAACATGTTTAATGTCCAAATAGCTCACGCAGGGCACAGCACATGGTATCCTCCGGATCGCAGCTGGAGGCCACAACAGTCTGTACACGAGACCGTTGCCGAGGGCGACGGCACCACCTTATCATGCTGTGGGGTATCAGACGTTTGCTGCTCTGGGCTCTGTGTTACCTCACACAGGCTGGACGCTGCAGAGCCACCTGCTCTGCTACTTGCAAACAAACACTAACACACCCAAACCCTATACTGCAGGGTTTTTAATTGAAATCTGTGGCCATGGACCGCTTGTAAGACCCGACTTAGAGGAAGCGAACAGCCCCACTACCATTCTGCAGTCTGCTTCGAAAATAAAAGCCCTTACTAGGTTTTCCTGAACATTGCCTTGGCCAAATAGCTTGACCAGGTCCACACTTACTTTTACTTTGCCTTGTGACTCACTTGCGTCCTGCTGTAAATACAAGACAATAAACATGGAAGAGCGAAACATGAGAATGAAAGGTGGGGGGATTAGCCTCTGCACCTGGAGGGGTTGTGCACCCCTGCACAACTCCGGTAGGAGACGTCTCCATGTACTCCTGCTCTGTAGCTCCGGGATCACTCCTGTGCTGTGCTTCCTGGTCTGGTCACGTGGGCCCAAGATCCAGTCATGTGATACCACTTCACAGATGTGATGTCACTGCAGGTCCTGTTGCCTGGATATGAACTCTATAGCTCCAAGGTTTATAGGCACATTTTGAACCTGTATTAGAGCTTAATATTTCTGCCGGACCACGGGGTTTAATGACCCAAATTGACAGCATTAGTGTCCCTACGATGCTCCCAGTTTGGAAAATTTAAACTAATCATGCCCGAATAATTGTCTGTAATATACGCTAGTTCTTGTTTTGCCAATAGTTGGGGATTCATCAGGTCATCCTCCCTCAATCAGAAATTGATGACCTATCTTATTTGTGTTCTTCAAAACCCCTATTTAGACAACTATTGCTAGTTCAAATCTTCCCATACTATTTTTCATTATTTTGTCTTTTTTCCCCTAAATTTTAAAGCATGCATTTGAGATATATAAAATGATTTTGCTTTAATTATTATAATACATTTAAATAGCTGTAAATGACAAGTCAAACTCCACAATTTATAGACTTTCCTTATATTTGATCATACATTGTAGCAGCAGCTATAATAATTGAATATTTAGAGATGTCACAGATCTGTCCTTAATTATATTTCCTCTTCATTTGACATATTTCAAGATCAGTGGCACTAAATAACCGGCTTTGAATAAAAACATGATTTATCATACTCCCTAGGCAGATGTATATGCTATATGTGTTTATACACTCCTTAACATTGAAAAGTGCAACACCAAGAATGAAAAGTTGTGTAACTATGAAAATCACAGGATTCATAGAAATGTTAATAATCTGACAAATGATGAAAAAATGGAAATAACATTTTCAAAACATCTTGATTTATTCAGTATCAAGTATGAGTGCCAAAAGAAGAAATGCATGCATAAATATTATTTGGCTATCAGTAAGGTTATTAATGGTTGTCTGAGGCTGTTCTTCCACACTGAATGCACTTGAGAAAATCTAAAGATCCACTACTGGCAGCTCTCTTTGCAATTGTCTGTCAATGATGTCCCAGATGTGCTCAATAGGAGACAAGTCTGGCTATAGTAGCACATTAAGGCATGCAGGCGTCTCACATTGAGTACGAGCAACTTGCAACTGTGTATTATTATGTTGAAATGACTCCTGGGACATTTTAGTTTGTTCTTATAAAAGCCTATTCACGACATTGTCTTCAAACCAACATCCGGCTATCATTTCATCCAAGACATAAGCAGACCTCATTGCTGAAGTGGATAGACCTCCATTACAGACTCCACTGTCATTTTTCTCTACACCATGATAGTCTTTGGGAGTGGTGGCATGAGGTCAAGTGATCAATACATGCCATTCTTAGAATCTGACAAGACCATGTGGATAATGGCATCAAGAAGCGTTCATGAAAGAACATCACACCGGTCTTACTCCTAGGATTATGGTGTAGGATGGCATACCATACTGTAGCTGGATCTCCCTAGTGTTCATTCCAGGTAGACTAACAGCTTACATTAATTTGGTCATGGAACCAGTTAGCCAACCATTTCTCTGAAGTTTCCAACCCCTTTTCAACACAGCAACAACAAGCTGCATGTTGCTAGTGCTACTGTGAGCAACATGTATGGTGTAATTGGATGGCAAATGCAAAGGGAGCTGCCAGCAGCAGATCTTGATGATTTGCCCAAGTGCATTCAGAGTGGCATAACATTCCTCTGACAACTATACTGAATAAATCAATATGTTTTGAAAATGTTAACATTTTTTTCCTCATTTCCATATCATTAAAAGGGATGCTTATTTTCCAAAAATAATGTGTCCCTCAATCATTTTGTTTTAAATAAAACAAACATCACTGTATTCAATTTTCCCAGATCAAATGTCAATTTTCTGCCAAACCTTCTGGTATGTCGCATTGGCTATGGCACTGATGTCACGTCAATAGTCAAAGAGGTAATTGGTGAGCTTACCGAGTGTGATCGGAGTATTCCGTCTACACTGGGATGACCGCTCAGTGCCACTGAACTCACTGGCTTGCCCGTCAAGGTGACATCAATGCCGCATCCAATGCCACATATCGGGAGCTGTGACGGAGACACCAGTGGCCCCAAAGAAGGTAAGTTCAGCAGAAGGGATGAATTTAAAATTTGAACGCGAACAATCCCTTTTAAAAGTTCTATCGATCCTGTGATTTCCATAACTACGCAACTTTTTTTTTCTTGGTGTGTGGTCATGATGTGTCATAACAGCATGTCAAAGGTTTCATTAGCATACCATAAATTGGGTGAACACATATTTATGTGTATCAAAGATAGTTTTGAAATGTTATTTGTATGTAAGAGAAATTTTGTATTTTAATGCAACAATATTCATTTCTGTATCAAACCTCTACTAATTCCTTGGTATAATGGACCATATCCTATAAATCAACTTCTCTAGCATTGCATTGAAGACAAAGGCTCGTGATGGCTGTATTACATATAAGAATATGTCTGTGTGGTAGCATTCATCAAAATCCAGGCGATTTTCCGGAGACAAGCTTTCTAATCCCTTAGCTATGGCGAAGTGAAGAATAAATCTGCCCTACTATACTGGGAAGGTCTTCTTTTTAACAGAGTTCCACACGCGGAGCTGGAAGGTAGTTTATCTTCATATAGAGTATTGTGTGAGAGAATACAACATTCAGCCAACACAAATGAATTTTATATGTAGTTTCTTCCACAGCCATCAGATGGGGACTAAATTATACAGAGGTCTTTGGAGTGAAGGACACAGAATTAATGCTCTATGTCACCCTGTCCTATCAACAGATTTATTTTTTATTTTTTATTGTAAGATACTTTTTATTGGTACATTAATCATGTAGTCTTTAACCATCCATAGCATTCGCTATTCTTCTGCCAAATAGCAAATTTTCCCAATTTACAGACAATAAAGGTATAAAAGATACGTTTTTTTTTTGTTTTCAACTAGAAATAGAACTGATCACCAAATCCTTGTCCTTTAAATTCTGTCTTGTAGTCTTTTTACTTGTGAAGTTAAACGCTTAGAAAAGTCATTTAAGAGCAGGGATGCCTTGTTCATTCAAGACTAAGGCCCGCAGTTATTAGACCTATAAATTTGTTTTTTGACCCCGGTTAGCTCAGTATATTGGGTCAAAATTGAGTACAGCTTCTTTCAAATGTACTCAAATTGATCTTTTCCTTGATGGAATACTAAAACTGACGCTATGTCTGTGAATGCTTCTGTTTGTAAATGCATGGGGTTTGCATTTAGGCTATAGAGGATAAGGAGCTTGCAGTAATTTGCTGATAATGCAGTATGTATTATATGTTATAGTCGTGACTATAAATATACAGGGTGATTGTATGTTCATAGATAATCATTACTGAATAGCATAAGGATTCACCCTGATTTATCCTAAATCTGACAATTCCCAGCACAAGATAAATATTGCCTTTAGCTTTCTTGCATAAATTGCCCATAGCAGTTTTTTTTCCTTATTCACTGTATCTAGTATTTTTAGTACTGAGCTGGTAGCTTCAGTTCAAGGTTTTGATTTGCCAGATGTCCTATAGAAAATATCAAATTTTTTTCATAGCCACTTTTATACACACAAGCATAATTATTGCGTAATATTCTAAAACAACATACAATGTCTTGATCAGTTTAGAACAATGCAGAATTACCCATAGTATATTAGTTTAAAAAAATAATAATAAAATAGATTGGGTTTTGCAAAGTTTATTAAAAGTTGAACACCAATTTGACACTTTTTTTTGACTGTGTGAAAGTCCAAAAATTAATTCTATTCTTGCAGTAAGCAGGCAGCATTTTCTGTTTTGTTTTCAACTTTTGAAGGGATTCTTTGGGAATAAGAAAATATAACTTAGCAAAATGTAGTTTCCTAAATTACCTTTTATCAAATTACTCCAGTCTTTACATTGTAGGATTAAAATGGCCGCCATTGTGTTACAGTGACAGAAACCTATCCTAGAATAGTAGTAGTGAGTATGTGCAGTAGGAAGCTCTGCTGCTGTTACCCGGTGATGAGCTATTTCACACACTGTGAACCTCTCTCCAGGTCACAGCAGCTGATTAACACTTAGAAAGGCAGGGTGCACAGCAGTGTGAGCAGCCTCTTCTTACCTCAGCGCCTTGTTATATCCAGTATTAGATCAGATAGACAGGGTGGACAGCATTGTGAGCAGTCTCTTCTTACCTCAGTACCACTGGTATCTCTAGTATTATCTCAGATAGGGTGGACAGCAATTTAAGCAGCCTCTTCTTACCTCAGCACATTGTTATCTCCAGTATTGGATCAGATAGACCTAGTCAGGACAGCAGCGTATGCAGCTTCTTCTCCCGTCAGCACCCCTAGTATCTTTAGTATTAGATCAGATAGATAGGGTGGACCGCAGTGTGAGCAGCCTCTTCTTACCTCAACACCTTGTTATCTCCAGTATTAGATCAAATAGACAGGCTGGACAGCAGTGTGAGCAGCCTCTTCTTACCTCAGCACCTTGTTATCTCCAGTAGTAGATCAGATAGACAGGATTATCAGCCTCTTCTTACCTCAGCACCACTGTTATCTCCTGTATTAGATCAGATAGACATAGTGAGGACAGCAATGTGAGCAGCCTCTTCTTACCTGAGCACCCCTGGTATCTCTAGTATTAGATCAGATAGATAGGGTGGACAGAGTGTGAGCAGCATCTTCTTACCTGAGCACCCCTGGTATCTCTAGTATTAGATCGGATAGATAGGGTGGACAGCAGTGTGAGCAGCATCTTCTTACCTGAGCACCCCTGATATCTCTAGTATTAGATCAGATAGACAGGGTGGACAGAGTGTGAGCTGCCTCTTCTGTAGAGTAAGCTGAGTACTTATTTAATTGGAAAGCACAATCTAAAAACAGCAGAAATTTGAAATAACCTTTTAGACTTTAGAAAACTTTTTTATTCATATTCAGGTCATTAACAATTTTTAAAAATTGAATAAGTGATTGTTACCATTTTCTTGTCACTCCTTTGTCAATGCTTCCTGGGATTTCTGACTGTCTTTACTTCCCAGTTCCAATTTCTGAATGCTAGGAAATGCCAATAACTGGCTGAAGTAGGTCTCTATTATGGCCATTCCTTGGCTAAGCAAGTTTTTCCTAGCTTTCTCTGAATGTCCCGATGGAATCAAGAAGTAATTGTACCCGGTAATTGTTAAAATCTTTGTTTCTTTAACCACTTAGGACCCTTTGCCAAAATAGCTTCTTCTGGGGGCTGAAAACTAGATCTGTATAGCCATAAGCTTTATAAATCTGCAGTGGGTAAACCATGGGGTGGCAGGTTTTGTTTAGTTCCCATAATTTACTTGCTTCAGGAAATTTGCGCTTATTTGAAAGGCTAGGTAAATATAGTTGACTATATGTCTATATGTTGTTCATATCTGTTGACTTGCTATTTATTTCCTGGATCTGCTTATAGCAGGATTATTTGCTTTTGTTTTCCTCTTGAGCTTCGGCTGGAGCGGCAGCTTGGTGATGCTGGCACATATGACTTGACAGCAGAGGCCCTGTGGGGCCTTGTTTAAAGATTGCCGAGTGAAGCAGCATGCAAGATGGGCTGAGACTGGCCAACGGGTATACTCTGCAAATTGATTGTCGCAGTTTCGTTGTTAAGATCAAATTTTTTTTCGTTCATGCTGTGGTTCCTTTACCAGGCGAACGTCTTAAGCTTAAGAACTGCCAAATCACATAGAATAATGGAATAAAATAAAGTGCAAGTCGCTGCTTACTCAAATGGTGGTTACATTTACTCAAGAGTCAAATTGCCATAGATATAAATATATTTATAAATATATTAAAATATTAAAAAATATGTATATATATATATATATATATATATATATTGCTCAAAAAATAAAGGGAACACTTAAACAACAGAATATAACTCCAAGTAAATCAAACTTCTGTGAAATCAAAGTGTCCACTTAGGAAGCAACACTGATTGACAATCAATTTCACATGCTGTTACGCAAATGGAATAGACAACAGATGGAAATTATTGCCAATTATCAAGACACACAATAAAGGTGTGGTTCTGCAGGTGGGGACCACAGACCACATCTCAGTACCAATGCTTTCTGGCTGATGTTTTGGTCTCTTTTGAATGTTGGTTGTGCTTTCACACTCGTGGTAGCATGAGATGGACTCTACAACCCACACAAGTGGCTCAGGTAGTGCAGCTCATCCAGAATGGCACATCAATGTGAGCTGTGGCAAGAAGGTTTGCTGTGTCTATCAGCGTAGTGTCCAGAGCCTGGAGGCGCTACCAGGAGACAGGCCAATACACCAGGAGACATGGAGGGGGCCATAGGAGGGCAACAACCCAGCAGCAAGACTGCTACCTCTGCCTTTTTGCAAGGAGGAACAGGGGGAGCACTGCCAGAGCCCTGCAAAATGACCTCCAGCAGGCCACAAATGTGCATGTGTCTGCTCAAACGGTTAGAAACCGACTACATGAGAATGGTCTGAGTGCCCAACGTCCACAGATGGGGGTTGTGCTCACAGCCCAACACCGTGCAGGACGCTTGGCATTTGCCACAGAACACCACGATTGGCAAACTCACCACTGGCTCCCTGTGCTCTTCACAGATGAAAGCAGGTTCACACTGAGCACATGTGACAGACATGACAGATGAGTCTGGAGATGCCGTGGAGAGTGATCTGCTGCCTGCAACATCCTTCAGCATGACCGGTTTGGCAGTGGGTCAGTAATGGTGTGGGGTGCTTCTCTTTGGAGGGCCTCATAGCCCTCCATGTGCTCTCCAGAGGTAGCCTGACATCCATTAGGTACAGAGATGAGATCCTCAGACCCCTTGTGAGACCATATGCTGATGCGGTTCTCCCTGGGTTACTCCTAATGCAGGACAATGTCAGACCTCATTGATGATTTTTGAGTGATTTTGTTGTCAGCACATTCAACTTTGTACAAAACAAAGTATTCAATGAGAATATTTCATTCATTCAGATCTAGGATGTGTTATTTGAGTGTTCCCTTTATTTTTTTGTTTTTTGTGCAGTGTGTGTGTATGTGTGTATGTATATATATATAATATATATATATATATATATATATAATTACCTTCTCACCCCCACTAGGGGTGGTCTTTGTTGTCCTTTCTCATTCTCGGGTCCTCTACCAGACGCCTGGGAGTTTGAGGGTTCTGCGCAGGATCTTAGCTGTTCCCAGCATTGCGCTTTTCTGGACTGAGTTCAGATGTTGCTCCTGGGATGTGTTTTAGCCATTCTTCCAACTTAGAGGTCACTGCTCCAAGTGCTCCTATCACCACTGGAATCACTGTTGCCTTCACCTTCCACATTTTCTCCAGTTCCCCAGGACTCGCTTATAAATGTCATTCTGGCCCCCCACCTTTTTGAGTGATTATTTCTCTTTTTCCTTGGTGAGATTGTGCTTTCCTGATATGATTTGCATTTTTTTTTAGTGTATGTACATATAGATGTTATTTGCTTTTTTATATCCAGTCTGACTGAAGGTCATTGTAGGACCGAAACTTTTCTTAATTTTATTTTGTGCAGGTAATCCAAAAATAATCTGCTTACAACATTTACCTGAGTGCCAAGTTTTCTACAAGATTTACATGGGATAGGATCCTACTTGGGCACCATCCACAAGAGTACCATAATTACCAATTTTTGCAGTTAAAAGTTGTCCAAAATTCCAGTTGATAGGTGTAAGAAGCTTGTTGATGGTTATAGGAAGCGATTGATTGCAGTTATTTATTCCAAAGGGTGTGCAACCAAATTTTAAATTGAGGATGCCACAAATTTTGTCCCGCCCATTTTTGGCGCTTTGTGATAAATTATATGTAATTTGCAATTTGTTTCTGTTCTTTTTTTGTGTTGTTCCAATACACACAGGAAATAAACGTGTATATAAAACATGTGTAATTGCATTAATTTTCTGGGAGAAATACTCCACTTTCTGGAACAATTTCATGGGTGACAACACTTTTGGACATGACTGATTTCCTGGGTTCAAATTTAACCAAAATCAATATTTGCATGTAGTTTTGTGTGTTTTACACATGCTTAGCGAGTGACACATTTTTATACAGTGCTGTGGACTTTGTTAGCACTATATAAAAGAATAAAATATATGTCTTATTCTGACTCCATAGCTAGGCTGCGAGTGTGGGGCTCTTTAGACACTATTTCTATAGATGTCTGTATGGACCAGTACGCACATGAAGAGATTTTATCAGATAGCTTACATTGACTGCAGGAGGCACTTATGATTTCAGAAAAAGGTTTATTTTAAAGCTAAATTATTGCAGTAATACACCATTGCAGTAGATAAAAAGATTATTCTGAACTGTATAGATATGATGCTAGCAAGATGGGTGACAAACGCTGACTGGCAACTAGGGAAGGGAATACGGACATCAAAGCTGTGGAGACAGAGACAAGACAAATCTCTAAAAGACAAACCTAATTGCATAGGTAATAGTAAAAACTGATGCTGACAAAACTCTGACACTCTGATAAAAAAAACCTGATAAAACTGATTTTGTCCAACGAGAAAAGTTACTGATGTCTAAATGAGCTGTAACAATGCATCGTCCTGTGTGAGAAGGTCACTGGTAAAATACTGGAGGAGAGATGTGTCACTCGGGATGTTAACCTCCTTGATATGAACCTGGAAAAATGATCCAGCATACCAAGTGCTGAGAGGGGTTAATCAGCCATGTTAAGGGCTAGGTTTCTGTGAACATTTGAAGAGTGGCGGGAGGCTGTTCACCATATTTACACCCCAGGGTGTGATCCAGAAGGTAAATGTGGAGCCTTTTCAGTGTTCAGTGTCTCTGGAGATTACATCTCCAGAGCTGTGCTTCTGTTAACTCGAGCTCAACCTTGTTTATTTCCCTTGAGCGGGCGGATCCAAGCAGTCACACAGTCTGTACTGTATGATATTGTTTTCTCATTATGCCAGAAGGGCTGTGTTTGTTTATCTATTTTTGCACTGGTTTATGCAGTATGTTTTTTTTTTTTTTTTAAATAAACCAGTTGAAAACCTAAATGGAAAGTATTTTTGTGACTACCTCTGTGAGCCAATCTACCACGCCTGATAATTATTTTTCATATTTAAAAGCAAAAATGTTAAAAACATGAAGTATTACTGAGAAACTGTTTGCATCTGTGTTGGTAACCTGTATCGTGTCGAAAGATCTGCTTTATGGGCTTAATAGCAGGAAATTTTCAAACTGGTTGAGTATTAGACTGATAAGTTCAGAGCATTTTGTAAATCCTGTACTGAAAATGATGTGGAAAATGTAAATGGATTTTATATGGAATGAGTTGGGATGACATGGAGATGTCAAGTAGCCGGTCAACTGTATATAAATCAATTTCTAGCAAACAATCAATTATTCAGATTATGTAATTGGGTGCGAGGTTTATCAAACTTGGTTTATGACTGCTATATAACATCAGAAATCATGTTTATCCTACACCAGCTGCGCGCCTATTTTACATTTTATTTATGGTGGGTGCTTCCAAGGGAGATGTATGTATAAGCTTATATTTTTTTTACTCGTTAAAACCCAATAATTTTTTGTTTTCTGAGCATGGATATTTTTGTGACTCTTCATTTAGGATAGTCCATTAATATATGTAGTGGCTTAGTAAATAAGGTGAAAATTGCGAGATAAGTATTTTTTATCTGTGCAATAACAGAAAAGGAGGAGAAAAGGTTCACAACAAATATATTAAAACTTTAGCATAAAACCTTTATTTTAACAATAGGTAATCTTCTGATATCACATTCCTTCAAAACACATGTTCTATTTCAATTCTAAATCTTCACATTCACACGTATTTCTACTTTTGATATATCGATGTCATGGGCTCTAAGCTAAGGTTACATTTTAGATTTAAAGGGTCCGACTGTCAAAGAACATAAATAAAGATTATTATTATAAGATTAAAAGGGGAGGTTCCATGTTCAGTTTACAGTGGGAGTGGTTACTAAAAGTGTTTCTCTCCTTGCGGAACCTCACAGCCCAATAGAAATGCTGTAATATAGAATTTCCTTAAAATTGAGAATTTGCTGCCCCATTCCTCCCAAGTTTGCAGCTGAATGTGGAGGTCTAAGCAGTGATGCACCATGTCACCAATTTACTTTTAGTAGACTCATTCCAGTAAATTATCTAAAGCCAACTATTTAATTTATAGGAAATTTCCACCTTCACCTTCCATTATATTTACATTTAAAAGAACGAAGCAGCTTTACAAATAGACTTGATTAAAAAGCCTCCTACTGTTCTGCGTTTACAGTTTCTATGCAAACCTATGTGTTTCCGTGGTATCAGACTACAATTAAATATCGAGTATCCTGATTCTGTACACTGGCTTCCTTGTTTGTTAACTTGAATGTGTGAAAGAGTTCCCAAATACAAGATGTACACCAATGTGATCTTTGAAATGTCTCCAGTGGTTGAAGTTAGAAAAAAATGTTTCTTTGCAAAATCTTGACCTTGCGGTTAGAAACATTTTGGTCAGTAGAGAATAATTTTAATTTTGTGTTTGGTTAATAATGGATACATATAATTTTATATATTTAATTCCCACATAAGGTATTAAAGGAAACCTCTCACCGGGCTTTCTCAATGAAAGTATGGCTAGCCCACATACAGCATTCTAGTATGCGGTATGTATGCTCCCAATTCCCTAAGCAAGGCACAAAAAAGAGTTTTTATTATATCCACAGACAAAGTGGTCCGGTCTGATGGGCATCTCTGGCCTTGATCTGATGCCTTCACTCTTCCTATGATCACTGTCCTCCTTCCCTGCTTTATGTGGATGATGCGCATCGACGTCTTGACATCGCATCCGACGTCATTGACACTCGCATCCGACGTCATTGACATCGCATCCGACGTCATGACAGTGCATCCGATGTCATCCACACGCACATGCTACATAATTCACACAGTCCACCATTGCGTATCTGCGTAAACCCCCTTCTTTCTGCCCTGCTGAGGGTGAGCAAGGCACTGTAATGCGCATGCGCCAGCTTTACCTAGCATTGTAACCTTTTGGCCTTTTCTAGAACATGGCACTACAGTACTTGGCTCTGCCCTCAGCAGTTCAGAAAAAAATGTGCCAGTGGATGAGCAAAATCAGGGACTGTGGGGATGATGCATGACATGTCATCTACATGAAGCAGGGAAGGAGGGCAGTATCAGATCAAGACCAGAGACCTCCATTGGACCTTGCCGTCTGTGAGTATAATAAAAGGTCTTTTTTGTGTCTTACATTGGGGACATACAGCATTCTAGAATGCTGTAACAGAGGGCTGTAAGATGCTGGCTGCAGCATGGCATTGAGAAGAAGGAGCCGAGCAAATTAATATAGGATTGTGGGAAAAGATTCCACATAACTTTTATTGTTTTTGCTATGCTTAGGAGTCAAGTGGGCAGTCCTAATCATTGAGTCACTGTTTGCACAGTCATATGGTAGAGGCTGTCCATTACTGGTTAGAACCATCCGCTTGACTGCTAGTCCCAGAATTAAAGCGATTTCAATGAATACATTACAGGTTATACAAAAAAAATAACTTTTCATCTTACCCTTGATATAATCCAATGCAATAGGCAAAAGTCAATGGACAGGGCACGGATGAAGTTGGCAGTAAGTAGGTATCCAATCAATAGTAGAATGTTATCCAACAACACATCCAAGAAGGAAATATATAGATATATTTTTAATTAAATCAGGTAAAAAAATGCAAATAAATTTCCCATGGGGGGTAGCTTACGCATTTTGAGCAACATTGTGACCTTGATACCATGCTATGAGTAAGAACACCTTGCTGTCCGAAACGCGTAGAAAATGTTTCCCTCTTGGACGTGTTGCTGGATTACAAGTTGTATTGTAACTTTTTCTAAAAATACATATCAACCTGTTCGTCTCCTCGTGCTCAATAGCCTTCTGCCCGTAGATCCTATCTGATTGTCTCTCTTGAAGGGGTTAATCGCTTCAGATTACTAATCATCCTGCTCTTTGAAATGTCTCTTATAGGAACTAATATTGAAACACTGGGAATGACCTAGGTCCTACAGAAAAGGCGCAGTAGTATTATTCCACTATCCAACCAAATAGTGAAAAATCTAAACAAGTGGAGATGGCAAAAGTCATGGCCGCTTCTGACTAACAAGGGAACAAAAAATGGACAAAAGCTTCCAGGGACATAGCTTGAAAACCAAGGACTCTCTTTGGATGTAGGAAACATTATTTATTCCCAGTTATTAACTCTATATACCGTGCACACAACATGCTACAAAATTCATCATTTCAAGACTAATATTTTGATGCATGAACATAAGTTTATTTTACCTTCCGTGATCTCTCAGCCTCGGTTATTTCCTCTATCACATTATTATTAAATGTGCATTGTGTGCTTTTCTTCTCTGCGACCGATTCCAATAAATGAGCGATCTAATGCCGAGATCACCACTCATATTAAGAAAGCTAGTGATCTGCTCATAGACACAGGTTTAAGTCATGGAGCCTCCTGGATCATTTATAACCAGAGTTCTGTTTTGTACTATACGTTTTGCATGCAGTGGTTAATGGAAATGTAGTATTAACTGCTACCATATACACATTAATGTCTTGCCATGTAATAATACATAGACAAAGGAGGTTTGCACAGCAGAATTAGACTCGTTTTGCATTGTATTGCTTTGGCTCATAGAGGGGGACTGCGAGAAGACATTTTTCAGCTTTGTATACAATTCAGTAGCAGAAGAACACTCTGTATAACCTTGTGATTGGGGTCACCTATAAGACAGTGCACCTCTATGGGTGCACTATTATTGTGCTATGCAACATGGAGCTCTAAAAGGATTACGGTCATGATAAAATTGCAAAGAGCATCTTTGCAATTTACTACTTATTAAAAATCTTCTCTGTTCTCAAGAACAGAGGGATGTTTAATTATAGTGTTTACTGCCCAAGGAGAACCGGCCACCACTGCCGTCTATTAGATGTAGTCAAACATACGCAGTGCTTACAAGCTCTTTCCAACTGAGCTGTTAAGTGCTGCTCTAAAGCTAGCCATATTGCCGGAGTATTTTGAAGGCTCTCAATCTGTCCAGTTTCAATGTTACTGGGGTCTTCCAATAGTGCAGAAGCAGAGCTGCCTGTGTTTGCAGAATTGGGTCTCATTCACACGTCCTTGTTTAAACACTTTTGTGAAAAAATGATACCAGTGTCATCAGTGTGTCTGTTTTCAGCATCAGCGTGTCATCCGTATCTGTTGTTACCCTCCGTTTGTCCGTTTTTACCATCTCTGTGTCATCGGTGTCCATTTTTACCTTTCGTGCTTCCATTTTTACCATCAGTGTCATGTTGTGTCCATTTTTACTATCCATGTCATCGGTGTCCATTTTTACCTTTCGTGCGTCCATTTTTACCATCAGTGTCATCGTTGTGTCCATTTTTACTATCCATGTCATCGGTGTCCATTTTTACCTTTCGTGCGTCCATTTTTACCATCAGTGTCATCGTTGTGTCCATTTTTACTATCCATGTCATCCTTGTGTCCATTTGTACCATCAGAGTGTCATCGTTACATTTATAGATCGGTCCAATATTTAATATAAGGGATTCAATATTTTGGCATATAAGTGTGCATATCAAGTTCTCTTAAGTAGGATGAGTAGCAAATGCTGTGCCCGAATGATAGATTCCAGCTGCTGCATATAAAGGGTAAAACTGTAAAAAAAAAAAATAACTTTTAGGGGTTAGTAATCAGTGGTTTACTTCCTCACGCTCTGGAGACTTGCAGCAGAAACAGACCGGCAGACAAGCAGTAGTTGTTTTTTTTTTTTCTTTAGGGGTTCAACAACAGAGCTAAGAAGGAGAAAGCAGTTGTAATTCATACCGAGTTGTAGGTTTTGTGTGATGAAAGCGATGGACCGCTGCCTGGGAGATTG
Organism: Oophaga sylvatica; assembly: GCA_033576555.1. Classification (NCBI taxonomy): domain Eukaryota; kingdom Metazoa; phylum Chordata; class Amphibia; order Anura; family Dendrobatidae; genus Oophaga; species Oophaga sylvatica. The sequence goes on from JARQOD010000007.1 coordinate 72,318,867, forward strand.
CTTTGCTGCACTCCACGAAGCAGATTTGAAACTGTCGTGGACCACTTTAGATGAGAGTTGGATTATGGAGTGACCTGCAATGTCTGTGTCATATTGTTCAGCACAGGGTGCATTATGCCGTGCTAACTAGGTGTTCAGCACCAAATAAGAGAGGCATCCTAGATGTGATCTGTCAGCTGTGTCTCATATTTTTAGATTGAGGAAAAAAAAAGAGAAATCTGAAACTGATATTGTACAGACAGAATTGCTGCATACGTAGCATGTTGAGTGTTTCTGGAAAGCTGTATGTGCGTCTACAAATCATCCATCAGAAAGGGCTGTAGATAAGAATATCTGCTTATTGTCTAATTTACTATATGCACATGATATACCACATCTTTATTTTATTATTGTATTGATTTATTTTCTTTCCTTCTTATTTATATAGGCTTGAAGATGCAGTGGACGCCAGAGCATGCTCAATGGCCAGAACAGCACTTCGATATATCGTCCACTACAAGGTCACCAGCTCATAAAGTGGAAGCATACCGTGGTCATTTGCAACGCACATACCAGTATGCCTGGGCCAATGATGATATATCTGCTTTAACTGCATCAAATCTACTTAAAAAGTATGCTGAGAAATATTCTGGAATTTTGGAAGGATCTATGGAAAGACCTCTTCTCAGCAATTACTCTGAAGCGCAGTCTGGTCTTGTAAATAGTCGAAAAAGTGATGGTGAGCCTTGGCAAAGTTCGTTGAATTCAGACAATGTCTATCCTATGAACTGTGTCTCCGATGTAATTGCAGCAAGCAAAGCCGGAGTAGGAGCTACTTTACCTCCATCAGATGTCTCCGCCAGCATAGGCAGTTCTCCTGGGTGGGCAGCAACTTGACAGAACCAAGTTATTCCAGTAGTACGTGTGGAAGTCACTCAGTTGCTAGTCTACATTCAGGGCTACCATCTCAGGAATATGGAACAGCATATAATGGCTCCTACCTGCATTCAAGTTATAGTAGTCAATCTGCATCTGCACTGCCATCACCTCATCCATCCCCACTTCATAGCTCTGGACTCTTGCAGCCTCCTCCACCGCCTCCACCCCCACCAACACTAGTACCAGGTTACAATGGGGCCTCCAATCTTTCCAGCTACAACTATCCAACTGCTGGCTATCCTCCACAGTCAGGCGTTGGTTCAGGGTACAGTCCTGGAAGCGCCCCTCCTCCTTCGGCTTACCTTCCTTCTGGTATCCCTGCTCCTACTCCTCTTCCACCAACAACTGTTCCAGGCTATAGTTATCAAACACATGGTTTAACACCAATAACTCCAAGCTCAGCTAGCTCCCTAAAAAGAAAAGCTTTCTATATGACAGGCCAAGGAGACTTAGATTCTAGTTATGGGAACTATAGTTATGGCCAACAAAGAAACTCACATAGCCCTATGTACAGAATGCCTGACACAGCTATATCCAACTCAAATAGAGGAAATGGCTATGAACGAAGTTCTGAATCTTCATCCTTGGCCTTCAAACCCACTAAGCAGTTAGCTCCTACTGATCAGCAAAGAAAATTTAGCAGTCAGTCAACAAGAGCTCTCACACCACCGTCCTACAGCACTGGAAAGAATTCCCGATCAAGTGAGGCTTTTGGAAAATTTAACTCATCTGCAATCAATGAACACAGTGAAGAGCATAGACAGCTACTCCCACATACTCTTCAAGGCCCTGGACTTCATACAGCTACCTCATCCAACCACTCTGTGGACGAACAGCTGAAAAACACTGATACTCACCTCATTGACCTTGTAACTAATGAGATTATCAACCAGGGACATCCAGTTGACTGGGATGAAATTGCTGGCCTTGATTTGGTAAAGGCATTTATAAAGGAAGAAGTGTTATGGCCTGTGATTCGATCTGATGCATTCAGTGGACTTACAGCTTTGCCTCGGAGCTTACTTTTATTTGGACCTAGAGGAACAGGCAAAACATTGTTGGGCCGATGTATAGCTAGTCAGCTAGGTGCAACGTTCTTCAAAATTACTGGCTCCAATCTTGTTACAAAGTGGATAAATGAAGGAGAAAAAATTGTCCACGCATCGTTTCTTGTGGCAAGGTGTCGGCAACCTTCTGTGATTTTTGTAAGTGACATAGACATGCTACTTTCCTCCCAAGTAGGTGAAGAACACAATCCAATAAGCCGAATGAGAACAGAGTTTCTTATGCAGTTAGATTCCGTTCTTTCTTCTGCTGAGGACCAAATAGTTGTAATTTGTGCCACAAGTAAACCTGAAGAAATAGATGAATCTCTAAGGAGATATTTCATGAAGAGACTTCTTATCCCACTTCCAGACAGCACAGCCAGACATCAAATCATAATACAATTGCTCTCACAGCACAATTACTGTCTTAATGACAAGGAAGTTGCACTCCTAGTCCAGCGCACAGAAGGTTTTTCTGGACTGGATGTGGCTCGCTTGTGTCAGGAAGCTGTGGTTGGCCCTCTCCATGCCATACCACCCTCCGAGCTCTCAGCCATTATGCCGAGCCAGCTGAGGCCCGTAACGTACCAAGACTTTGAAAATGTATTCTGCAAGATTCAGCCTAGCATATCACAGAAAGAACTTGATACGTATATTGAATGGAACAAAATGTTTGGGTGCAGCCAGTGATAAACATTGCAATGACTGCTGGCACGCAAACTTAGGTGTCCAAGGGGTAAGAGTCCCTTTTGACAGTGGCCTAAATGTCAAAGGTACCAAGGCAGCCACTATAAACTTGCATCTTCAGAGTGATGGTAGACTTTAATGTGCATCAAACAGCCAATGTTCTGAATTGAATGGTGTGACAGTGAGCATATTTTAATGCTTAGTTCTAATTATGGAAAACCACACTCGAAAAGAAGCAGGGTGGACATAGGTTGACATTGGAAAGACATGAATCCCTTGTATTGATTCCATTCTGCTGTTCTTGAGATTTAGTTGCTGTCAAGTGCCTCAAGTGGTGCTTTATTTTTTTTTTGTTTGCCTCACAATTACATTGGTGGCATGTGCTAATATAAAGAGCTTTAACTTCAAACATTAATGGACTATAGATGAACAGATAAGGTTGAAAGACAGCCAGCCAGATTTTCTTGCCATGTTTATGAGCAACAGTATTCCTCAATCCTGTCTGTTCTGCAGAAGGGATAAACAAAAATTTAATCTGGAACTTTTTAATTTCTGTAGTTTATTTCTTTTAATGTTCTGTCTGCAAAAATGACAAAAACAAAAACCTCAGGAAAGTTGATTTGTACAGTACCTCAAAGGAATGTGTTGAAAGCACTATTTACTGCTGAGAGAGATGGTTGGCGTCATTGTTGCTTTATCTTACAAATGTGTGTTTACCTCAAAAAATTGGAAAGTGGCATGGAAAATTACTTTGAATGTATTTGGTTGATATTCTACAAAAAAACAAAAATGGCTAATGTCTTGCCATATTAATTTGTAACTTTTCCCTCTGTAAATGACACATTATTCAGAATGACCATTTACGATATTAAATCAAAGGCTTTTTTTTAATAAGTTCAGATGGTGCAAGTATTCTTTATAAATATATATGTATGTACAGAGATACACAAATTTATGACCAGAATGAATTCAGCATCAGCCCAACAACATTTTAGTAAATTAAACTTCTATTACAATTAACTCTCTATATATTAGCTTGTAACCATTGACACTTACGGTAGCCTTTTTATCCACCGACCGTAGTAGAATTTTGTAGCTAACACTTTGGTCAAGAAAACCACAAAAATAGTTGCATTAAGTTAACAAAAAAAAAAAAAGAGGGCATCACTTCTGGTGACTGGTAAGGATATATATTCATTTCAGGCCTGGCATTCATGACGACATATGGTTGGGAAGAAACTACTGTGACGTGATCAATGATTCCCTATAGTAAAAAAAAATAAAGTAGAAAGTTAGATTTTTTCTTTAGAAAGCCATACATTGCCATGTAACCTGAGCCTTAAAGAAGCACTCCCATCAGTTTTTATCATCTTAATATATTGCAATCATCATGTTATACAGCGCTGTGTACTTACAATTGCTCATTTTACCATTTTACCCAGCTAATTCTTCTCTTTTCTCTGCTCTACGTAGAAAACAGGAAGTTTCTTGTCCCTGCATTTATCATTCCCTTCTTTGACTCCTGACTCAGCCGCTGCCTCCCACTGCCAGGGAGTTTTGCAGAAACTCTTGACTTGTATAGAGAAAATTGACCTTCTGTTTCTACATAGAGCTTAGGCTGGTTTCACACTTTCGGATGGAGGTGCTGTGGAGGGCTGCGTACTTCCTCTGTGAAGCTCCGCCCACCGCCTCCGGTCAGCTCTCCCTATGTCTGTATGCTTTTTTCATGCTGCTTGCGTACCTATATTTAACATGGGTACGCAGGGCCATGCGGATGCCGCCGCATGTGTCGTTTTGATGCTGCAGAAACCTGCGCCGAACGCAACATGTTGCATTTTGTTGCGGCCGCCGCACCGTCAAAATGACGCATGCTGTGGCATCGGCATGCATCCGCATGGCCCTGCATACCCATATTAAATATAGGTACTCAGACCGCATGCAGAACGCATGAAGACATAGGCGGAGCTGACCGTAGGAAATATGCAGCCCTCCGCAACACCTCCATCCGCAAGTGTGAAACCAGCCATAGAAGGATTCAGCTGATCAGGTTTTTATTATGTGATATCATGAACTTAATGGAAAAAGGGAATAATTATCTGGGTAGAAGAGAAAATGAGCAATTGTAAGTACACAGGACTATGTAAAATGATTGCAAGGATAAAAATATTGATAAGAGTGTTATGAAGAATATCCAATATTTACCTGTTGAAATTATCTTCAACCTCAATAATAAACCTGACCTATACATTTTGTTACATATAGTCATCATACCTGGTGCTCTGCATTATAGTGCCATCATTTGTAAGATTGCTGCCCCATTTTCCGAAATAGCCACTATATTGGTATGGGGAGTTCAATAAAATTTGGAAACATGTCCCTCATGCCTTACATCTGCCAAAGAATTGACCACCACCGATTTTGTCTGTGATGTGTTCATCCTATCATTGGCGATTGTCTATCACAATGCATAGGAAAGGCTGACTTTTCAAAGCGCTTCCATATGTCATTTGGGTGGCCATTGTGGAGAAGAAGAAATTGGTGGCTATTATGGCAGAGGCAACAGCAGCATAACTGAGAACACCAGATATGGTAACTATTAGACATGATCAAAAAGATTTGCAGGACCCTAGTCCGGCAGATATGTTGGTAGACTTTGGCGACTGACCAGAGATCTGAAAACTTCCTCCTACCTGCTGGATTCCCCAGCATCTCTTCTGATTTGTAAACTTGCGGCAATCTGAAGACATGCCATAAGCAGGAGGTAGTTCGCAGGGCTATTGGCAGTCCATCAATATCACCACTCTATCAGTGGTCCTTCACACTCTTTTGCTCAACTCTAGCGACACGAGGAATGTCCAATGATATTTGAAGTTAGAGGTGAAGGGTCTCTTAAAATCCACTGCTGTTTCAGTGGCCCCTACAGAATATAGGACCAGTAATTGGCTGCAGCATTCACATCGATGTATGTGGTTGATGCTGCATCATAAAAACTGGTAAGAATCAAAAGAAACTCTGAAGCAATGGAAGATTTCGCAAATGAGTAAAGATTTTTTTTTCTCCCAACCCCTGCTGACATTTAATAAAAAAACATTCTAAAGATCCAAAAATGTTTGCAACTATACCATTATCAATTACCGGGGCTTACAGCTGGTACACAAAAATAGTTTCAGCCTTCCAAAGTCAAGTTCATATATGGGCTGAAAACATTTAGTATATTAGCATTACAACCAAAATACATGCAAAAGTGAGATGCATTTATAAAGTTTTTTTTATATAAAAAAGTACTGTGGGGTTCTTGTAGCTGTGTTTGGTCCAAATAACCTTCATTTCTACACTTTTGGTCTACCGGTCAAGATAACCCAAGTAGACTTTAAATAAACCACATGCCCTTCCATTTTAGAAGAACTATTTTGTTGACACTCGTTTCCAAACTAGAAAATTTAAGCTTTATTGAATAACTTTAATTTTACAAATATTTAACATTAGTTTATTTGTTTTTGATGTTCAATATGTGAAATTATTCCATGTTTTACGGTGGCCACTACTGGCTCCAAACAGTATTTTCCCTTTTTTGTTTTTTTTGTTTTTCTTTTCCGTACAGGTTTTTTCTTATGTTCACTTTGTATTCTTAACAGGTGTCTAATACTTGTGACATTTCTTATATTTTTATCCTTTAACTTGTACTGTCACCCAATGTGGTTTGTTTATATTTTTCAGTTTTGTTATTTTTGACATATAACGACAGCTAATTGATGCTGGGTGATGTATTTGATAGGAGTAATGTACAGATTATAGCTGTCTCACGCCTGCCAACTCATGAACAGGACAGCTCGGCTTTTTTGAATGTATTGTTTTGTTTACTTTATATGGAGACAGTGGTGAAGCTGTTCCAAGGCACTGGCAATTGATGTACATTTTAGACATTAAATAAATGCACTGAACGTCGTACAGAGAAATTTCATTACATTTTGCTTCTTTTTTTTGTTTACTCTCAGATACAAATTTCCTTTTTTTATTCTTTTTAGGAAAATTTGATGTTTTAAAAAAAAAATGAACTGAAAAAAATAAAAAATAATAAAATTGCACTTCCAAAGACAAAAATACGCATTGAGAATCAAACCTATTTTCCAAAAATAAATGGGTGCCAATAATAAAAAAAAATGTAATTTGCATGTCTTTTTTTTTTTCTTTATTTTTCTTTTTAAATTTAGATTGTCTTTCAGGAACAAGTACGGTATATTATTAGTACGTTATCTTATTGTGAAAAAAAAAGTTTAAGAATTTTCTTTGTGGTTCAAAGTAACTATTAAATTCATTGTGTTATATTTTAATAAAAAATATTAAATCCTAAAATAAATATTTTCATTTCACTTACATTTATGTTTTACATTATAACATTTTGCAGTAAGCAATTTTTTTTTTTGCTTGACAAATTTAATTTCAATGATGAAAAAAAAAGTATGGTGAAGTGTATATAATCTTTAAATTAAAGTGTCAGTCTTCTCTTACTTTGGCACCCACCTGTAAATTGATTATGATTGTTATATTTTCTCCTATAGGTACGGCTCCTCAACCATGAGATTGTTGGATAATAGTGTGGTCATCGATAGAAATCTAAAAAATATATTTTAAAATTTTAAATATATTTTTAAAATATATTTCCAGGTGAAGCTCCTTTTATAAGAGGCATAAAAAAAAGAACTTTCTTTGCTGATTGGCCATTACATTTTATGCATAAAGACTCATTCAACCTATTTTAATGAGTCTCCCATTTACAGTCTTTGAGAAGAAACCTGGGGAGAACTAACCACCAGTTAGGAGACATAATACTAATTAAAGAGAATCTAACATCAGATATATACTGTCCAAACCAGAGAAAAACATCCTTTAAAACCACATTTCAGAAAAAACAACTACTTTAAAAGGCGCCGGGTTACCAAGCTGTATAGAAGACTAGTCGAAAAGGCCGGTTCCACACAAGTTCTCCCCACCCATTGCCAGGACTGACAGTTCTCTCCTATACATGCATGTAGAGTGAGACCAGTCATTCAAAGGGAGCAGGCAGGGAGAATTCGCTGGTGACCAGCCTTTTCAACTGTGTTTCTTGGTCCCCAGCAGCTTTTAAAGTAGGGTTTTCTATGAAACGTCGCAACGCGTTAGAGTCAAACATACAATGCTGAAATCATACAGCCGGTGCCTGATGCATGCTGCCCGAGATTCGGGCAGAAAGTGTCATCTGTCAGGTTCCCTTTAAGTTTTGTTGGGAATAGAGTTGTGACAACTTCTTCAATTTTGATGAAAACTGTTTACAGTTTTTCTAAAATCTTAACAGAGACAATTAGGATAAAGAAATCATGCTATGAAAAATGCAAGGATATTGTCAATGAAAATTACCCTATAAAACTTGTAATGCTAAATAAGACAAATTTATATTTAAAATAGTTTGATAGTAGATATAAGCAAAAAGATGGCCATGACCTTGGTCCGGTGCCAATTTGGTACTCCATCACAGCTGGACCAGGATCCTGCCAACTTCCTTGGAAACCCATAAATATTTGAATCCTGTGGACCGCTCGTGTTTATAAAGCCTTTACGATGTTATGCTGTCACTTGAGACCTTGTGACTATGGTTTACCTGACACCATGTTGATACAGTAGTGCTGTAAATGCCAGAGGTGCCAAAGATGTCATTTGAAGGGCAGCCAAGGAAGTTTGCAGGACCTTGTTCCAGCTAAAATGGAGTACCTACATGGACGTAAGACCAGGGTCATGCAAATCTTTTTGCTCGTCTCTAGACAATACCGATTACTTTCTACTGTAGCACTTTGATGGTATTAAAAATATTTTTTATGGCACCCACATACGAATGGAGTGGAGCCTCTACACAAATGTTCACAAATGACTGGTAGATTGTCAACAAAGGAACATAACTGTGCAAAAAATGCAAAATATGTTTTGCCAAATCTTGTTCACAACAACCAATAATAACCACCTGTATAAGAACACAAATGCTACATAACCCACGTGTAATCACTGCCAAACTGGAGTTCATTGGATCAACCACAGCAAGTTACCTTCCTCAATCTATGCAGAAGTTATGCGCAATCACGCCTAGTTGCATGATTATTTTCAAATAAACCAATACGAAATAGACAAAAATGGCAAGTCATTGACTCCAAAGTTACGGTACTTCTTAATAGGCCTGTCTTCTCCTGGACCTTTGGGACCTCTTTTTCTGGACCCGCTTTAGTAGTGTGGTGGAAATTTTGACATTGCATATACCATTGTTCAGGACAAAGGTATCAGATAATGATGTAGAATATGAATATCTGAAAAAGATTACGTTTATGTTCCAACGACCAAGTTGCTTTACTACAATGAAAATGGGAAGCGATTGCTATATCTTGCAGTAAGGAATAAATTGTCAACTCACTCTGTTAAGAGGATATGCAGCAGATTTCATTACAGAGCATACCAGTAAAAAAAGCATCCAAAGCAGTAAAATGAATAGATACTTTGTGTAATGGTTAAAAACAAGGACAAAATACTATAAGTTTTATGAATTTCAGGCCACTTAGGCACTTGGTCATGACACATTTTGCAATACTTTTAAAAACACACCAGCCACATATACAAGTTCTTATAAAGTGGACATCAATGGCAGAGGAACACCAACAGGTTACAATTGTGGTTGTTCTGCTGTCTATCTCTGGAGCACTCCAGAAAACTCACGTGGGCACTTTAACGTAGCAAATAGACAGAAAAGCATGACAACCAGATGAGCAGAATTGTCTAAGTATATTTTTAAAACCTATGGAGAAAAATAGCAAGAATTCTACAACAAAGTCAAGAAATTAGAACAAATATCTTGGGAGGACAGCCCATTTTTGTTCAAGGGTATAGAGAGTTTTTAAGATTAAGTTAATTTTATATCATATGTAACCTGTAGATGACCTTTGTTTCTATTGAACTGAAGTTGTAGCTGGTGCTACAAGTTCAGTTCAAACATCAGGTCCTGGTGTTACAGTATGTCTTGGCTGAGTCAAACTAGTTCATTGGAGCATCAAAGAATATGCCATTGGGAGCTCAGTCAGGCTGTACAAGACTGAACATGGCAAGCGCGATGACGTCACTAGATCGTGCCTGCCACCCTGAGCTACAGAACAGATGCTACAGAGACCCTGGTCTGGAGTCCACTTCTGTTCTCTGGACCAGGGTCATACCAACTTCATCTGAAAGCACTTTATCAGCCCCCATCATGGTAAGAGGGGACATGACTGAGTATTTTAAATTGTATTAGTCATTACTTGTTGAGGGCTCTGTACTATATATAGGGTAGCTATTGGGTTGGACTGGTGAATATCATACTGTACATAGGGTGCTTTGGGGCCATCATACATATAGGGAGCGGTAGGGACGATCACACTGCCTATAGGGGAGCTGTGCGGGTCCATACTGTATAAACAGCTGTGGCGTCCATACTGTACATAGTGAGCAGTTATGTCTCCATACTGTATATAGAGGAATTGTGGTGCCTCCATGCTGCACATGGAGGCACTGTTGAGCTTTAATTTTGTATATATAATGTTGTGGGACTTGATACTGAATATGGGGCATCATATTGCACATAATGCAGCAGTGGCTTTCTAATTTCTGTTATTTTCAGTGTTGTAAACAGAGCTCCACAATGCCCGATTCTGGGTATTGCAGAGCATCATACTGTACATATGTGGTGGTGTAAGCACCATATTTTATAGAGGAGCTGTGGGAACATCATACTGTATATACGAGAGCTGTGGGGCACCGTTCTTTCATATGGATGACCTTTCTTCTGGACCCTAATGCATTGCTTTACACTAAATAGCCTTAGACTTTTTTAAAATGTTCTTATGCCACTTATAAAACATATTAAGTTTTCCCTACCTCTTGGTAAATACTGTGATTTTGGATTTTTGTTTTCTGAATGTAAAGAACAGAGCTCTACAATGCTGTTTAGTAGGGATGAGTGAACCTGAACTGGAAAGTTGGGGCTTGTACCGAACTTCTAGTGTCTGGTACATGACCCCCAAACACTAACTACTTACTGTATGTCCGGCTTCCTGTTCAGGTTCTGCAGCGCATCAGACAGCTGTGAGCTGGTGTTACTTTGGGAAAGGGCAATATCCATAATGGTTCCCAGCCTATTAATATCAGCTCATAGCTGTTAAAATGGGGGACCCCCCCAAATTTAATAACCAGAAAAGGCTATGCAGACAGCTGCGGGCTGATATTAATAGGCTGGGAAGGGGCCATGGATATTAGCCCCATCACAGACTAATAACACCAACCCTCACCCACCCCAGAAATGGCACATCCATTAGATGCCGCATTTCTGGCTCTTGGACTCTGTTTTCTCGCTTGCCCTGGTGCGTTGGCAAGTAGGGTAATGATTTTGTGGTTTGTCAGCTACTGACAGTAGCATGTGAATCCAGCTGCTACGATGAGCAATGACCTCACTAGGGTTATCACACTTCATAGCCGATGAACTGCAGTAACCTTACTGACCTCACCTCAGTTCACATGTGCCATTCTCACAAGTTCAGCGCAAGTGTCAGACTCATGAGTAGTCGCTCGTCAGTCTAGCACTTGTGCTGAACTCGTCAGAACCGATGCCTGAGAACGGAGGTGACCTCAGTAAGGTTGCCACAGTTCCTCAGCTTTGAAGTGCGATTAACTTACTGACATCAGCACTCTTCACAGCAGCCAGATCCACATGCTACTGCTGTGTTCTGGCTGCTCATGCTGAGCAGTTACTAATGTGACCACTGCATCTGGATGGAGCAGAGACTGATTGTTGTGGGACCTCATCATCAATTAAGAGTGGACAGGTGAGGATTACTTTGATTATTTTTAATCTTATCTTAATAAATGGGTAAAAGGGTATTTTTTAGGGAGTGTTTTATTCAATTAAAGGACGTTTCTGTGTGTGTGTCTTTTTCTTAATTTTGACTACAGGGTTTGTAATGGGAGTGTCTTATAGATGCTTCTCCATTACTAACCCCTGGGATTAATTTCAACAGACATGAAACAGCTGACATTAACCCCAAAACCATTAACTCGGTTGTCAATGCTCCAGGGCAAGCAGGAAGAGCCAAGGCTAAGCATCAGAAATGGTGCATCTAATAAATACGCCATTTATCCAGTGGCTGAGGGCTGATGTTTTAGTGTGGGAGGGGGACAATAACCATGGTCCATTCCCAGTCTATTAATATCAGACAGCAGCTATCTTTAAAGCTTTTGCTGGTTATTAAATATAGAGGGACCCCACAATTTTTGGGGTCACCTCATTTTATTAATCAGTAAAGGTGTGCAGACAGCTGAGAGCTGATATTAATAGGCTTGGAACCATTATGGATATTGGATCCTTCCCAGAATAATACCAGCCCCCAGCTGTCTGCTTTCCCTCAGTTGGTTATTAAAAAAATAGAGGGGATCCCATGTTATATTTTTCATTTATTTAACAAGTACTATACACACCCAAGGTAACCTTAGTTCACAGTCTCCATGTGTTCAAGCAGTTGGAAATTCCAGTAACCTTAAATTGTCCCTCAAAGCTTCCCATGAGGTTTCTGGGCCTCTCAGCTACCGGAAGACTCAGTGGCTGTGAACTCTCATAACCTTAAAGTTTAACAGAGTTCAGCATCACTAGGTCTGAGTTTAACTCAAGTGCTGCACTGTTGAGTGTCGAAATGCCGAGTACTGAACTCGTCATCATTCATCAATCCGACACAGGTGCTGCACAGTGGGAGAACCAGCTGCTATGAACTTAGTTGACCTTACTGATGGCACCTCAGTTCATAGTGGCAGGTTCTCATGAGGACAGCCAGACTAGTGAGCAACTGCGAGTCTGGCATTCGAGCTGACATGAGACCTGGTGGCTGTGAGCTCAGGAAACCTTAAAGGTTACCTAAGTTCACAACCCTCAGGTATCCTGGGTGCTACGAGACCCGGAAACCTTAAGGGAGGTTTTAAGGTAGACTTTAAGGTTACTGAAGTTTCCAGCTGCTGGAACACCTGGAGTCTGTGATCTAAGGTTACCTTGAATATGTATTTTGCTCTTCATGTTAATGGATATATGGGAAAAAATGATGTGGGGTCCCCTATATTTTCTTTATAATGAGCTGAGGAAAAGCAGACAGCTTGGGGCTTGCGTTATTAGTCTGGGAGAGGGCCAATATCCATGAAGGTCCCCAGTCTATTAATATCATCCCACAGGTGTCCTCTTAGCCTTCACGGATCATTTTTTTTAAGGGAGGTTCCCCAATTTTAATAATGTGGGGTTCCTCTTATATGTAATAACCAGCAAAGGCAGACAGCTGTGGGTTGATATAAATAGGCTGGGAAGGGGTCATGTATATTGGGCTCCCTCCCAGACTAAGAACACTAGCCTTCAGCTGCCCCAAAAGTGATGCATCTAATGGTGTGTGGAGTAATAGTTGTGGGGTTAATGTCAGCTGTTTTGTCCTCTGACATTAATTCAGGGGTTAGCAATGGAGAGGTGTTTGAGACATCCCCATTACTAACCCTGTTGTCAAAAGTAAGAAAGAAAAGTCCTTTAATTGAAGAAAACTCTCCCTGACAAATCCCCTTAATAAATCCAAGTATTCCTCACCTGTCCACCGTTAATTCATAATGATGAGGTCCCACGACGATCCCAGACTCTGCTCCAGCCAGAAGCAGTGCTGAGCGGTGATATTAGTATTGTGACAGTTCAGCACGAGCAGCAGCAACACACTGACAGTAGCCTGTGAATCTGGCTGCTATGAGGAGTGATGACATCACAAAGGTTCTCACAGTTCGTAGCCAATTACCTTGGTAACTTTACTGAGGTCACTTCTCGCAGTGTGAGAAATTTCTCTGCTTTGGACTGCGATAACCTTACTGATGTCAGAGCTCTTCTACTGCAGCCAGATTCACACACTACTGTCAGTGTGTGCCAGATGCCGTGCTGAGCGGTTGCATTACTGATGTCAACGCTCAGCATTGCATCTGGATGTAGCAGAGTCTGGGATCATTGTGGGACCTAATCATTATGGATTAACAGCGGACAGGTGAGGATTATGTTTATTTGTATTTTTTATTTTATCTTAATGGGTAAGAGAAGAGATTTGTAGGGAGTGTTTTGTTCAGGTAAAATAACTTTTCTGTGTGTGTCTCTTACTTCTGACTATGAGGATAGTAATGTGGGTGTCTCATAGACACTTCTCCATTAGTAACAACTGGCTTGATGTCAACGAACATAAAACAGCTGACATCAACCCCAAAACCATTATCCCACTTACCAATGCAGAAGAGCAAGTAGGAAGAGACAAGACTAGGCACCAGAAATGTTCCGAATTTGTTTGGGGAATTAATAACAAATTTGATGTGTTATTAGTTGATTTACCTATCTCATATTATTAGGCATGGGTCTTATTGATTCTGTTGTTTGCACTGATTGCTTACTTCAAATAGAGTTTGCTAATGATTTTGTTTTTTTTTCTGTAAGGGTACACCCAAACACAGATTTTACTTTGTTTAACTCTTCAGCAAAATCGACAAAGTCAGAATCTGATGGTGCAGTACACTTGAAGGGTCTGAGTTCTGCACACCGCTCTCAAAGTACTCTCTTTATATCTGTGTCTGGACATTATGTAACTTGTTTTAAAACGGGTAATTTTGATCAATGAAGTAATTATATTCTATGACACAATTTATTACACAAAAATACGTAAAAATCAATTAAATTGGGTGGTCTACTATGATATTAATACCACACCTGGCACTGCAGTTGTCACCTCCGGACGTGGCTGGATGTAAGTATTGAAGGAAATGCACAGCACAGCTTTGCAGCCAATGTTACAAATTGGAGCTGATCTATATATCGAATAACCATCGATATATCAATAATCTTTCCAATTCAATTAATACAGATGCTTATTGCAAAAAGTTGACAAATTTTCAATATAACACTCATAGTTTTATTAAAAATTGCTTTTTTGTGTTAAAGTCTTTATTTAAAGCTTCTTGTTCTGTAAAGATGACTTTTCCATAGCCATCTCATTATCATCACTGGCAGGATTCCACTGAAAGGTAACATCTCTATTATAGAACTGGAGGGACATAGTGCAGAAACCATGAATGACAATAGGTTATGTCACAGCTAACCTCCTCCTCTTCCCTGCACAGTAATTTATTCACAGGTCACACAACATTCATGCAATTCTATCCCACAAAAGTCTGTAGGACAGACGTTAAGCACAGTCAGAAGACGACTTTGTGACTGATGTAAAACAAGTCACTGAACTGCCGTAAGAAGCTTCTAAGAGGGTTAAAAATGATTCTACCATCGTTTTGCAAAAATTAAGAGTCTGGACTGTAGTTCGTGAAGTTAATCCAAGCAAGAGCAGACAAGTCTATCTGCTCGAGACCGAGATCATTACAGAGAGAAAGAAAGAATTGTCACCACAATGCAGTTTCTTCCTCTACATAAAGAGTGTAGCCCCTAGACAACCAAAGTTTAGCTGCCTACATGGCTAAGAGAGGAGCATCACATCAGAGACTGCAAGGGGATTGTGTGTTTCCATTACTTGGACACGGAGTAGGGCTCATGAGTCCTACACAAACTGGAGAGCTAATTTTAAATGAAAGCGGGTGTTCCCAATGTGAGACATGTAATGACTGACAGTCTGCTCTCTTCATCTACATGTCTCACACTGGCAACACCCACTTTCATTTAAAATAAGCACTAGAGGCAGAGTCTTGGGGAGATCTATGTCTGGCCCATAGTCTTAACAGGCCATTTACATTTTCTAAAGAAATCCACTTTTTTTGTTAATAAGACATCGAATTGCTGATATCAAGGTATCATTTTATTCAGCTTCCTATGACCTACATGGCTATATAGACAACTTAGGATTCATGCCTTTAATAAGATGTATGCAGTATCAATGCAAATTGACTCTTCAGAGAAGGAGAGGACGCCATCTATTGGAAGTAGTAATCCTAAAAGTCAACATCAACACTTTAATGAGCTTTGCAACATGAGTTTGGATAAAAACCAAACCGGAATCTTAATTTGTTCAGAGAGTGTTTTGGGATGTTGCCCCTCCTCCCCACAAAGCAGAGATCAAGTATAGCTGTTCTCTTTGAGAAGAGTCACATGACTGACATGCCAGAGTAAGGAGGTATATAGGCCATGCAATGCTCCTCTGGGAAGTTAATTATGCAAATTACCTCTGCAGAGAGGAATGGGACTTGAAATTTAGTGCCACCTATTGAAAGTAGCAATCCTAAAAGTCAATATTGAGCCTTACCATATGACTGTGTCTGCAAATTGAGATTCTGATTTGGCTTTCATTCTCAGTGTTTCGGGGTGTTGCTCATCAGTGCAATATCAAAACACATTTGCATGCAAAAAAAAAGTTTACTTGCAGTTACTCTAGTTAAAGAAGGTATCTGATATTAGAAAAAATTTGGGAATGACTTTTCAAAAAATAGTGCCACTTGCCGGTGGTCTCTGATTCGTAATACAACTTTGCCTCATTCAGGTGAATAAACGTTTAAGTACAATATCGGATATAGTCCATGAACAAAAATGCCACTGATGCTAATATAGCACCGCCACCATATTAAAATGGAACCTAACAGCTCATTTTTCCGCAATAAGCTGCTGCCACTGCCTTTCGGGGCTTATCTACAGCATTCTATAATTCTCCGGCGCCTCCCATCTTCATGTGATGACCCCCTCCTTGCTTCGTGTCGTGACTCCTGTGCAGGCGTACTGATCTGGCCTGTTGATGGCAGAGCAAAGTACTAAAGTGTTTAGCAACGTTGTTATTAGAGATGAACGGACCCGTTGATGTTTGGATTCTGGTATACGACCCGAACTTTATTCAACAGTTTGGTTCGGATGCCAGAACTGTACTCGAACTTGAGCCAGAACTTGAAAATAATTAGGACCTGAACCTTTGATGAAAAAAAATTTCTCTCTTTCTCCCTCTCTCTCTCTCTTTCTCCTCGGAACTCCGAACATTGCAACGGACTTCTGGGAGAAGTCAGTGTTCGACGTTTAGAACAGGACACTAATTGTCCAGTACGAACCCCAAACTTTTAAGTTTGGATTCGCTCATCTCTAGTTATTATGTGTTAGAACAATCAACTTACCTGTAGACTTACATCAATTTTTGCGGACTTCGAGAATTTCAACAGTTATGATTATTGCAAAAAAATCCAAAATCTTTCAGCTTTGCCAGACAGTCAGACATGGATGAAACAAAGACAGCATGAAGGAGCAGCATGTTCTAAAAAAAAACAAAAGATAAATGGAACTTTCCAAAGGTTGAGATATTTAAGGCATCAAGGTTCTGAGATGTTCTTATAGTTGAAGGCGTTTTTCCATTGATTTTTCTAGATGTCCTATGTTCATTAAAATAACTGGAACAGTACTATGCTGGCGATACAATGGAGAAAAAAAGATTCTGACCATTATAGCCTTTCATGTAACCTTTTGTTCCCTTAAAGAGCTAATATATTTTTTTTTGTTGTTTTAATCCACTTTGTGTTTACATCTCTTTTTCTGACCTATTTGTCTCCATTGTTACTTACAAAATACAAGCCCTGTGTTGTGTAATTCTGAAGTTAGACTCATCTCCATGTATTCCATATTTGTTGCTAAAGCATTACATTTTAGTTTAAAGTAGGCCACAAATGGAAGAGCGTATAGATGGGCGAATTTGTTGGAGTAGAATGAAATAAAAATTTGGTTTATTCAGAATCTAAAGTGTTTGCAATTCACGCATTGCAAATTTAACAAAATGGCAGAGAAACATAACTGGTCATCTGTGTCACTGCAGTCAAAAGGGTTAAAACAGTTGAAATGTCAGAAGAGAAACATTAGGTGGGTCATCTGCCCTTCTTATGGGGACCCAAAAGAATGATCCAGGAAACAAAGTAAACTTGATGCAGTTTTGTTAAACGCGTTTTGAAGTCTTCAGACTTCTTTATCCGGATATCATCACAACAGTGGTTTTGAGTTTTTAAGATAGGCATATTACTGGAGTCATGTCATAGGCCAAGTCATAGTGAAGCAGGCCAAACAGGATGTGCACAATGGGGGGGAAGGCAATAATAAGAGGTGCAGAGTACTGAATGGTGGGCTGTGGGGGCAACAAGACAGGTAAGCCATGATATGAGTGTTTATTTTTTATTTTTTCATCCTGCATTTTAAGGTACATTTAAGTTCACATTAAATGTTTGAATCTAACCAAATTTCCCGCTCATTTTAATTTATCAAATTTGAATCTCGGCAAATTCCATCATCTGTAAGGCTGCATGCCCACGACCAGGAACAGCAGCGTTTTGGATGATTAGAGAAATCCCATACCCACCGTGCTTCTGTTTACTGCTGCATAAAGTCGCCCGCCATGTGCGTTTACGAGCCGTAGCATGTTATTTTCGACAGCGGAGACGCTAGTCTCCCCCATAGCCATTCGTTAGATGCATTAAATCCTCATGGTTCACAAAGAACATGCAGATTTAACTGCGTGATTAGAATGCAGCGTTTTGGATGCAGCAAAAGAGAGCAACATGACTGCAGAATCTGACTTTACTGATCTGCTTCCTGGAGAACAAATGAAAAGTAAATTTTCAATTACAATGATTATGAATAGTATATTTTGTAATTTTGGTGCCTTGCAGTAAAGTTTGGTAAAGAAAATGACATCACTTTTAAAGAAGTCCATTTTGGACAATGTATTTTGCTACAAAGACCTTTAAGGAGTCATAGGGTGTAAAGCTCCTCAAACCTCAGCAATCAGCTGTAATCGGTGTGGGAATTTGTCAGCGAGTGGTTAACTATATCACTGCACCACTGTGGGGGATATGAAGCAATACACGGTTCACTCACAAATTTATGTTCTTGGGTCCACCAGAGAGTTTTCCATTTTGTCTATAAAAAAAAATCTTGGCTATCCATGATTTTTAAATGGTGTATTAAAAAAAAAGAAAAAAATTCAAGTGGGCCACTCTGAGAAGGAGTTTCAGCTAAAACATGGAGTCTCACAAGGAATGCTCCATGGATAAGAGTGATACCAATAATAGGTACCTCTCCATTTCTAACCTGTGGGCTTGATGTCACCGGACAATACAAATGTGACATGAACCCCACTTGCCACCACCACAGAGCAAGTGGGAAGAGCCAGAATTGGCACATTCAAAAGATGAGTCTTTTCTAGGCTGGATGCGGGCTTCTATTTTTAGACTGGGGGGCAATATTCAAGAAGTGCACAACAACGCGAAGAGGGAAGTGAAGACCACTAGGCAGATCTAATATCACCCTGTCTGCCCTAAACATCCCTACATAGGTTCTGCACCTATCGCCAAGCAGAAATCTAATTCCTGCCTGACCCTAGCAATAGGCCCTACATAGAGAAGGTATGGGGTGAACACTAGTCAGTTCCACTAAAACTAAAGACAGAGAGGGTAGATGGATAGGGGGAAAACACTTAGCTTGAGAAGACAACCGAGATGTCATGCCACCAATCCTTTAAGGGTCCTCAGGGAAGACACTGCCTGCAAGAGCTTTCAACAAAACTGAGGCAAGTATGAGCTAGCACCTGCACCATGCTGCAGCAAATGAATGTATTTAACCCTTCAGCACAGGTGTGAGATTAGCAGCAGAAGGTGGAGACAATTATTGGGTCCTAGAGGGAGAAGGATATTGCTCCCCAACAGAAATGCAAAAATCAAGAAGGTGCTTGAGCTAAACACAGACCTACAGCTGGATCCAAGAAGACTGTCTATCACACATGACACACCCGTGACAGACCCTTTACCAGCCTGAGAATACCAGCTACTTGATGTCTGCTTTCGCTTGGCTGGTTGTCAAAAATGGGGACCCCTGTTATGTTACGGTAGCTGAGGAGTGCAGGTAAAAAAGGAAATACACCAGAGCAGTTGGAATCTATGAGATTGCAGTACCCTGACTAACCACCGCAACTAGAGGCAGCCGTGGAGCGTTCCTACGATGGTCCTAGACGCCTCGTCACAGCCTGAGAAACTAACTACACCTAAAGATAGAAATAGGAAAGCTATCTGCCCCGGAGCAGAACCCCAAAGATAATAGAAAGCCCCCAAACATGTAATGGCGGTTAGACAAGAGGAAATACTGACACAGAAAGAAAATAGTATGAGCAAACGCTGGGGCCCAAACTATCTAAATAGAAAAGGACAGGAAGGGTACTTACTGCAATCCCAGAAAACCCTGAAAAACACCAACTCTACTAATTTCAAAATCACCTGAGATCACACGACCTCTACCACCTAAATTAGTTCTCTGGTGTAACAAAAACAGCAGCCACTGAAAAAACTGCAAAAAGCAAAAGTACAAAACACAGTGGCTGGACTAAACTGAGAGGGCAAAAGCCCCCGGAGGGGACCCAGAAGGCCCCCACAGAAGTGCAGGACAAAATGCAAAAATATAGCAAAAACACAAAATAAGAAATTGTCTTATCTGATAGCAGGAGATGCAGACACGACACAGCAGGCTACAAGGGAAACTGGAAAGAAGGATTCAGACCAGAACAATTGATCACCGGCAACCCTGATGGGAAAATGATTCCCTTAAATAAGACCAATCAGTAACACCTGATTCCCAATCCTCACTAGTACCGCTTGTAACCACCAGAGGGAGCCTCTGCTCAGAACTCATCTCAAACCCATTCACAGCAGTACCCCCCCTTGAGGAGGGGTCACAGAACCCTCATTTGAGCAACCAGGTCGGTCAGGATGAGTTCTATGATACGCACGGATAAGTCTCCTAGCATGGATGTCCGAAGCAAACACCCAAGAATTATCTTCCTGACCATAACCTCTCCATTTAACCAAATACTGGAGTCTTTGTCTAGAAAAACGAGAATCCAATATTTTCTCAACCACATACTCCAGATTGCCCTCAACCAAAACAGGGTCAGGAGGCACAGCCGCAGGAACCACTGGCTCAACAAACCTCTTCAACAAGGACTTGTGGAACACGTTATGGATCTTAAATGTCCTGGAAGAAGCAAACGAAAAGAAACAGGATTAATAATCTCCATGATCTTATAAGGTCCAATGAACCTAGGCTTAAATTTAGGAGATGCTACTCTCATAGGAATATTCTTTGAGGACAACCAGACCAAGTCCCCCACTTTAAACCGAGGACCATCAGTCCTATGCCGGTTAGCAAACCGCTGGGCCTTCTCCTGAGAGAGGGACAACCTCTCCACTACCTGGTCCCAAATCTGCTGCATACGCTCAACAACAGAGTCAACACCTGGACAGACAGAAGCCTCCGTCTGTCCTGAAGAAAATCGAGGGTGAAACCCAGAATTACAGAAAAACGGAGACATCAAAGTGGCAGAGCTAGCCCTATTATTAAGAGCAAACTCAGCCAAAGGCAAAAAAGAGACCCAGTCATCTTGATCAGCAGACACAAAGCATCTTAGATAAGTCTCCAATGTCTGGTTTGTTCTCTCAGTTTGACCATTGGTCTGAGGATGAAATGCCGAGGAGAAAGACAATTGAACACCCAGTTTAGAACAAAAAGTCCTCCAAAATCTGGAAACAAACTGGACTCCTCTGTCAGACACAATGTTCTCAGGAATGCCGTGTAAACGAACCACGTGCTGAAGGAACAACGGCACCAATTCAGAGGAGGAAGGCAACTTAGGTAATGGCACAAGATGTATCATTTTGGAAAACCTATCACAAATTACCCAGATGGTGGTCATTCTCTGAGAAACAGGAAGATCGGAAATGAAATCCATAGAGATATGGGTCCATGGTCTCTTGGGCACAGGCAATGGCATCAACAAACCACTAGAGCGAGAGCAAGGCTTGGAGCGAGAGCAAGTCCCGCAGGACTGCACAAATTCCCTGACATCGCGAGACAAGGTAGGCCACCAAAAGGACCGACTAACCAAGTCTCTGGTACCAAAAATTCCGGGATGCCCAGCCAATGCGGAACAATGAATCTCAGACATCACACTCTTTTTCCATTGGTCCGGGACAAACAATTTTCCAACAGGGCAGCGCTCGGGCCTATCCTCCTGACACCCCTCCAGAGCAAGTCTCAAATTAGGCGAGATGGCGGAAAGAACTACACCCTCCTTCAAAATAACAGAGGGATCAGATAGCTCAGGAGAGTCCGCAAGGAAACTCCTCGAGAGGGCATCCGCTTTAACATTCTTAGTGCCAGGAAGAAAGGAAACCACAAAATTAAAACGTGTGAAAAACAAGGCCCACCTGGCCTGTCTAGGATTGAGTCGCTTGGCAGATTCCAGATAGACCAGATTCTTATGGTCCGTAAGGACCACCACCTGATGTTTGGCTCCCTCCAGCCAATGTCTCCACTCTTCAAAAGCCCACTTCATGGCCAATAACTCCCGATTACCCACGTCATAATTACGTTCAGTAGGAGAAAATTTTCGAGAGAAAAAGGCACAAGGGTTACTTTTAGAGGTCTCTGGATCTTTTTGGGACAAAACGGCACCTGCCCCAATTTCAGAGGCATCAACCTCCACCTGAAATGGCAGAGAAACATCAGGCTGCCGTAGAACAGGAGCAGAAGTGAATCTCTGCTTAAGTTCCTGAAACGCAGAGACTGCCTCAGGAGGCCAATTCACCACATCAGAACCCTTTCTGGTCAAATCAGTTAATGGTTTAACAATAACAGAGAAATTACCAATAAATTTACGATAAAAATTGGCAAAACCCAAAAATCTCTGAAGAGCCTTTAATGAAGTAGGTTGGACCCAATCACAGATGGCCTGAACCTTGACCGGGTCCATTTCAATAACAGATGGGGACAAAATGAATCCCAGAAATGAGATCTTCTGTACGCCAAAAAGACACTTTGATCCCTTCACATACAGAGCATTCTCTCTCAAAATCTGGAATACAGTTCGAACATGTTTCACATGAGAGTCCCAGTCATTAGAAAAAATCAAGATATCATCCAAATAAACAATCAGAAACTTGTCCACAAAATCCCTGAAAATGTCATTCATGAAGGACTGGAAGACGGAAGGAGCATTAGTGAGCCCAAAGGGCATCACAAGGTACTCAAAATGCCCTTCAGGGGTGTTAAATGCCGTCTTCCATTCATCCCCGTGCTTAATGCGAATAAGGTTATACGCCCCCTGAGGTCAAGCTTGGTAAACCAAGTAGCGTTTTTCACCCTGGAAAACAGGTCAGAAATCAAGGGTAACGGGTATTGATATTTCACAGTAATATTGTTCAAGAGACGATAATCAATACACGGCCTTAATGAACCATCTTTTTTGGCCACAAAGAAAAAACCGGCACCTAAGGGTGAAGAGGATGGTCTGATATGACCCTTCTCCAATGATTCCTTGATATAAGACCGCATAGCGTCATGTTCAGGTACAGACAAGTTAAAAAGGCGACCCTTAGGGAATTTACTACCTGGCACTAATTCAATAGCGCAGTCATAGCTCCTATGGGGAGGTAAGGATGCAGATTTACTTTCGCTAAACACATCAGAAAAATCAAACAAAAAGTCAGGAACATCCTCAGCCTGGGGGGAGGCAGAAAAAACAGGAGTGTTGGTATTAACACATTGGCAGCCCCAACTGGTTACAGACACAGATTTCCAATCCAAAACAGGATTATGAGACTGTAACCAAGGGAAACCCAGCACGATAATGTCATGCAGATTATATAGAACCAAAAATTTGCAGCACTCCTGGTGATCAGGTTCAACCCTCATTATCACCTGAGTAGAAAACTGGGGTTTATTCTCAGCCAAAGGGGTAGAATCAATCCCCAGTAGGGGAATAGACTTCTGTAGGGGTATCAAGGGAAATCCACAACGTTTAGCAAAATCATAATCCATCAGGTTAATAGCTGCTCCAGAATCAACGAAAGCCTGAGCAGAAAATGAGGACAGAGAGCATATCAGAGTGACAGTTAATAAAAACTTAGTCTGAACACCACCCAAGACAACTGAGCGTGCAAAACGTCTTCCCCGCTTAGGGCAGACTGAAATAGCATGAGAGGCATCACCACAGTAGAAACATAACCCATTGCGCTTTCGAAACTCATGACGCTGTGCCCCAGACACCACTCCATCACACTGCATGGGCTCAGCAGCTGGCTCACAAGGCAACACCACTCCACGCATACTTCTCCGCTCACGCAAACGTCTGTCAATTTGAATCGCTAATGACATAGAATCATTGAGACCAGAGGGGACAGGGAATCCCACCATAACATCCTTTACATTATCCGACAGACCCTTCCGGAAAAGGGCCGCCAAAGCGTCGTCATTCCATTTGGTCAGGACTGCCCACCTACGGAATCTCTGACAGTATAACTCAGCGTCATCAAGCCCCTGATTTAATGCCAACAAGGCTTTTTCAGCTTGATCAGTGACATTAGGCTCATCGTACAATAACCCCAAAGCCTGAAAAAATGCATCAACATCACTCAAAACAGGATCCCCAGGTGTGAGGGAAAAAGCCCAATCCTGAGGATCGCCGCGCAGGAGAGAGATGACAATTTGAACCTGCTGCGCTGCGTTTCCTGAGGACTTAGATTTTAAGGCAAGAAACAATTTACAATTATTTTTGAAATTCTGAAACTTAGCTCGATCCCCTGAAAACAAATCTGGCATGGGGATCCTAGGTTCCACAACAGGCAACCTAGCAAGATATGCAGCAATACTCCGAACCTCAGTGGCAAGCTGATCCACACGGCCAGACAACTGTGCAAACTCCATTGGGAGAAAAGATCCTCCCCAGCACCCAGAGATACAGAGGGAAAAAAAAAATGCAACAAACAGAAAAATATCTCTGACAACTTTTCTTCCTTCAAAATATTTTTTCCCTTCTGTGAGTACCATACAATTTTTATGGCCGGTGATACTGTTATGTTACGGTAGCTGAGGAGTGCAGGTAAAAAAGGAAATACACCAGAGCAGTTGGAATCTATGAGATTGCAGTACCCTGACTAACCACCGCAACTAGAGGCAGCCGTGGAGCGTTCCTACGATGGTCCTAGACGCCTCGTCACAGCCTGAGAAACTAACTACACCTAAAGATAGAAATAGGAAAGCTATCTGCCCCGGAGCAGAACCCCAAAGATAATAGAAAGCCCCCAAACATGTAATGGCGGTTAGACAAGAGGAAATACTGACACAGAAAGAAAATAGTATGAGCAAACGCTGGGGCCCAAACTATCTAAATAGAAAAGGACAGGAAGGGTACTTACTGCAATCCCAGAAAACCCTGAAAAACACCAACTCTACTAATTTCAAAATCACCTGAGATCACACGACCTCTACCACCTAAATTAGTTCTCTGGTGTAACAAAAACAGCAGCCACTGAAAAAACTGCAAAAAGCAAAAGTACAAAACACAGTGGCTGGACTAAACTGAGAGGGCAAAAGCCCCCGGAGGGGACCCAGAAGGCCCCCACAGAAGTGCAGGACAAAATGCAAAAATATAGCAAAAACACAAAATAAGAAATTGTCTTATCTGATAGCAGGAGATGCAGACACGACACAGCAGGCTACAAGGGAAACTGGAAAGAAGGATTCAGACCAGAACAATTGATCACCGGCAACCCTGATGGGAAAATGATTCCCTTAAATAAGACCAATCAGTAACACCTGATTCCCAATCCTCACTAGTACCGCTTGTAACCACCAGAGGGAGCCTCTGCTCAGAACTCATCTCAAACCCATTCACAACAGACCCCGTCCTGCATGAGGGCCCTGCTATTCTTGATAACTAGCCTTGCAAAAGCTGACAGCTGAGGTCTGCAGCCCACAGCTGTCAGTTTTGTCTGGCTGGTTATCAAAAATACAAGGGAACCTACAACAATTTTTTTTAAAATTTTTTATAGCAAAGGCGCCAGCTGACAACTACTCCCATCAGTCGCCGCCTGATCTTGCTGATACCAGCGGCAGCAGGCGTAGGCTGATGGGAGTAGTAGGTCCATCAGCAGAAACCTGAGACTGAAGTTAAACTTTATACATCCGGTCACAGCTGAGGTATGCACTCCCCTGCAGATGCCAGCACGAGAAACACTCTGTGTTCAGGGGGGATGAACCCGAACAGTAACATGGACTTCCTAGTTCAGGGTTCGTGCCCGAACAGCAGGTGCTCGATATGGACATCGAACTTTAGTGTTCAGGTTCGCCCATCTCTAGTCAAGAACTACAGGAAATGTGTGACCTCTGTAATTACAAACAAGTGTTTCTGTACCAAATATTAAATTCTGTTTTTCTTTTGTGTCAAATACTTATTTCAAGCAATAAAGTGCAAATTAATTGTGTAAAAATCATACAATGTGATTTTCTGGATTTTTTTTAAGATTCTGTCTCTCACAGGTGAAGTGTACCTACAAAAAAAAATACAGACCTCTCCATGCTTTGTAGGTGGCAAAGCTTGCAAAATGGGCAGTGTATCAAATACTTATTTTCCCCACTATATACGGCCGTCAGACTGTGCCCTTACTTACATTGGGGCCAATTGACACATATATCTATACATATTTATCTATAGGTAGATAGATAGATCTATAGGTAGATAGACACTGTATATAATCTACTCTAAGTAAATTCACAAAATGCCACTATCTAGTGTCAAGTATAAAAATTTGGTGCTCGTCGTGCATCCAACCCCATTTATTCCCCTCCCTTCCCCATAGTGGCAACAGTTTGTCCATTCTAACACATTACCAGCTGTATTTTCAAATAGAATTATTGTGATCATCTTTGTTTTTATGCAAGGTACAATATACCTAGTTTCCAAACCTCTACAGGACGATGAATCACAGGAATATATAACAATTATGATTGATTTTCTATTTTTTTATCCCCTGACATTTACATTTATAAGGGCCATTTTTTGTTTTAATTCCCTTCTGCGTATGTTTACTTATTCTGCAAAATCATTATTGTTGCGCTTTATTTTGCATCTGCTGCAACTAAATGTATCATCATTGCACTCATTAAAAATGAAATAGTCCATTTCTCTTGGAAAAAAAAGACAAGCTTTAGATGATGAAAGCTTAAATTATCCATCACTGCAAAATGAATTCATATAATTTGTGGACATTATTAATGTAAATGAGACATTTCTGCTTAGATTTTTATGTTGATGGAATCATTAGATGATTGATCATGTGTGTGTAGAAAGCTGCTGTACAATTAACTTGGAGATCTGAAAATGCTTTTTGTCCCCGTAGCTACTGTTTCAATTGTAATTCATCGCATCTCATTTTCTTAGGTGTCTGAATGGTAATATAAAAATATAAAATCAGTGCTTAGTATTGTAACTAACTGTCCCTACCTCTTTTCATTAGTGACTGCTACCAAGGATGAATATCTATTTTTTTCATATTAGACTGATTTCAGTAGTAACCATTTGGAATAATAAAAAGCAATGTTTGATGATTTTTTTTTAATGTTGTTTTTTTTTTCCTATTATACAAAATCTTTTCTATAGTTAGGCTAGCATAACGCAGTAAAAAAGACAAACGTACAAGTATAAGATTATTTTGCCTTCATTTTTATTGAAATTTAATTTAAAATTTTGGTTGAAATATTTTTTTCATTTAGCAATTAGTTCTTCCATTCCCCTATTACGACCCATATTTGGCTGATCTAAAGACACCGATACAGTTGAGAAAGCGTTCGGCTGACGGCAATCTCTCTTCCGACTCTCCCGTATACAGGAACTATGTTCTCTACGAAAGCGACTCCTCTCGCTGCGGCTTTTCTCCACCGAAAGCATAAGGATCGGACGCCGAAATTCAACGTGCTGTACCGTATCCTTCTCTACTCTGACATCATTTGTAAACAGAAAGTTGGGAGGTCTACTGAACATGAAGAGGAAGCCAAGGATCAGCCGTAGCCCGGACTTCCTCTTCATGTTCAGTTTGTCCGAAGGCGGAGACAGTGTCATTCCACCGCATCACAGCCCCGGGACCACGAGTGCGACATCGCTTGCACGGGAGGTGAGTTTAGGCTTTATTATTTTATCGGGGCATAACATTTATTTTAATAAGGGGTTGTCCTAGTAGTGGACAAGCCCTTTAAGGCATCTCAGAAAGAAGCTTCTGCTGTCATTGTTCTCAGAGATGAGATGTTGAATTCTTTTTCCTTTTAAGAAGAGACTCAAAATTGTGTCTTGTAGACCTTTAGTGACATTAAATTTGGGAACCTTACCATGCAATAATCAAGATCATGATTATTTTCTTTATATCACAAGTGGGCCCTGTGCAACCTAAAAATACTGTAGTAAAAAGGAAAATCAACTCACCTACCGATTCCCTACTACATCTCCATACCGATTCCCTACTACATTCCTCCTATACCTATACGATTCCCTACTACATCTCCATACCATTGCATGAATCCTTACACTCTCATCTGGTGGCAACGACATGTTACTGCTGCAGCCAATCACTGGCCATAATGGTAACCTTGTTGGGCTTAGTAAAAGAAAAAAAAAAACTTAACATAATACTGATGTTTATCCTTTTAAGAACATTTTTTGGTTGTGTGGTTCTGTCTTTGCCTTTGACAGCCAAACCCATTGACACCTTTATATCTTCTATATGTTAGTGCATTCCTGAAAAAAAATAAAAACAATCAACATTTTAATTCATATCCAAATTGAGCACGAAATGGAATCTGTCAGCAGAACTTTGCTTTGTGATCTGAGAACAGTGTAACGTAGGGCAAGAGTCTGATTACAGTGATGTGTCACTTACTGGGCTGCTTGGTGCAGTTTTAATAGAATCCCTGTTTTTGTCTGTTGTAGATATAGCAGTGTTCTGAATGCTGAGCTGTGTAACCCTACCCACACCACAGGCAGCTAACTGTGTACAGTGTACATTGTCAGCAAGCTGCGAATCAGTGATGGGGTGGGATTGCACAAATTAGCCTGATTTCCATGCATGTGATGTCTAGTCCGGCAGTGATGATCTCCTGCTGATAGAACACTGATTGTATCGAAACTACAGCACATAGCCTAGTAACACATCTCTGGAACTAGGGTCTTTTGCAATATATTATGATGCTTTCAGATTAAATAGCAAAACCTGCTGACAGATTCGTTTTAAAGGCTGGCGCCATTTTGAGACACTTATTTTATGAATTTATTTATAGCATCAAATAAATTATATGCACATTACACAGCACAGGTGATTTTTTTTTGCAATATAAATATTCATTATGTAAACTAAGGGACAGGTCAGTGAGGGATCAGTGACTTGTCAGCAGTCCTCATCATGAATACCTAATCAGAGCACCACATGAAGACCCCTACAGGCCGCCCCCGGGGCATGAGCACATCATTAACTCAAAAACTGAAAAAGATTAAACAACCACAAGATGGATTTCATCACCAGGTATCATTTTAATCAGTATAACGACTCCAACCTGACACTGTCTGTAGGTTACTGTGCACAATTCTGCTGACAGGTTCCCTTTAAGTGTTCTGAGGATGACAGATGGCTCACTGTCTGATCTCATTGTCTGCCACTTAGTAGCACACAGTGAGCTGTCAATCAAGTTAAAAAGGCAGGTGCTGGGCGGGGAACCAACCTGCAAAGTGTGAAGCCCGGAAAGTGCTCTATCATGCCCAAAGCACTTATGGTCTAATTCACATATAACTTAATGTACTGACTTTTTGGGAATGCAGCAACAGATGTAAGATATAATTGGATCACTTGATTAGATATAGAAATAGATTTGCTTTAAATATTCACAGCAAAATCTGCAACAAATGGGGTTTATTGCAAACATAAATTGACATGTAGCAGTCCTACACACTGCCAGTCATTTTTTGTGTGGAATCATCCCCAGATTTTTTTTGCTGCAGTTCAGGGAAATTTGGTAAAATTGAGTCATTTTGCTGCTACTATAATTATATTGTAGATTTTCTGCATGAAAAATCTGCATAGAAAATCCACAGCTATTCCCTTTATATCAACATACCTCTAAGGTCAAATTCAGACATCCGTATTACACAGTGTATGGACCTTGAGGCACAAACTGTCTGCAGGTATCCTTATAGGAATATATGATGCTGTTAAATTCGGGGCAGGCAACTAGCGATCAGTCCGTGCTTCATAGTCAATACACAGACCGTGTAAATGATGATTTAGAGTAAGATCACACATTGCGTATTTGTGAACATTCACAGAGTAGCAGAGTACACCAGAACCTGATGTGATGTAAACTTAAAGGGAACCTATCTGATACCTGCAGATATATTGTTAGTATGTAGGTAAGTAGTGCTAGAAAGGTACCTGGCTGCCATACTGAAAGTGGGTCTCCCTGGAGAAAATGAACTTTATTCCTCCTAGGAGCCGCCGGCCTTCATAAAGGTGTAATATACTGCAAATACGGTGGATGTCGCCGCGGATGTGAGGCAGATCAAGAGTTAAAGGTTTATTAAGCAAAATCAGGACACTCCACGCAGGGAGGAGTAAATGAGGATTAAATGCAACAGCAAAGGCGAAACAGTCTTTCAAGAAAAATGAACGAAAGGCAGAAAACACTTACCAGTCTGAATTCGGCTCAATTGAAGGGTCCGCTCCTCAATGTTGGCACCGTCAACAGCGGCACATGCAGTCACTTTTAGATCCCAGTCCAAGAAAGGAACACAGTCTCCAAGGCAGGCAACGGAAGGGTGTAGGGTGGGGCGAGGTTCTGCTCCCACTGGTCTTTGTCTCAAAGCTCCGTACAGCACGAGTCAATGCAGGCACGATAGTGCATTCCTCGGTCAGTCCAATAACTCCTCTCTGGAGCTCAGGCCTTCTGCTCAGTTCAACGGGTCTGAGCACGTCAGCATCTACCTCTAACCTGTCGGGGGAGTCTGCTCCGGTCACAGAGGCTGGCGGGTCAGTGTCAGTTTCGAGGGGTGCTCACAGCACCGAGACTCTCTACTCCTTTTCTAAGTCGGGGGCCTCTTGCACTCAGGGCCAGGGTGCAGCTGGAAATTCACTCTCCTGCACAAGGCACTTTCCCACCCAGACTCCTCTCAGCTTCCCGCGCACAACGCCTTTTAATTCGTCCAGGAACGGTAAGCATTCCCCCAAAAATACTGAAAGCTGCGCTGGTGGTTCCGGACATGGAGCAGAGAAGGCAACTCCATTCGAATCCATCTTTCTCTTCATCCCCTTACAAAGGCATGATGGTGTGGCTGCAGTCACAGCTCACAGCACTGTAAGTGGTGGCTGTAAGCCCACCTTGGCCCTTTGACTGACAGCCGGCTTTGCTATGCATCAGTGTAGAGTTGACCAAGTCAAAATGCCGACGCATGCTTACAGCCGCCACTCAGATTGGTGATTGAAGCCACAATGGCATATCTGTATGAACAAAAGCTGATGGTTCCCATGAGTAGCTGTGCTGTACTCCAGGAGCCGTGCTTTCGGTATAGCCATTAGGCACCTTTCCAATGCTATTTACCTTCAGATTAACCATATATCTGCAGGTAAATATTGTTATCCAACACAACAGGTTGACTTTAAAGGGACTTTGTCAACACAGAATGACTATTCAAGCCAAATACAGGTGCTCTGTGCACCATGCCGTGGCCAAGTATTTAAGTGCACCTTCCCACCCGCTTATTCTCCATCTACCTATTATTCATAAAAGATGAGGAGGGGTGGAGATAGAGTGATAACAATGTAGGTGGAAAGGTGACTTAAATGTTTGGCCATGCCATGGTCCCCCGAATGCTGTACTTAGTTTGATCAGTCATTCTGTGCTGACAGAGTCCCTCAAGATTATTCATTTTTATATTCCAAACAAATTGTACAGCGCTACTCTACCAAAAACGGAAAAGAAAAACACGATCTATTGTTTTCATGGAAGATCGAGCCAATTGGAAGGACCTTTGGTTTTATTTAGTCATCGTGTTCATTGTTCCCAACAGTCTTCAGTTAAAAGGAGGTCTAGCCGATCTTCAGCCATTAGGTTAAAGACCTTCAGTGGATTGAGTATGGTACCACCTACGAAACATTTATTTATGGATAGAAGAGTTGACCTATGAAGTGCCTATTTTTTATTTCCTTGCGTATCTTCTATGAAATTAGGGTCCATTATTGACCAGGAGACTCGGATCAATCTCGGGAAGGTCTTCAAAATCCAGTCCAAACCTATGAGATTAGGGTCCCTTATTGACCAGGAGCTTGGCCAGTCTTGGTATGTCTTCGATATCCAGTCCAAACCTATGAAATTAGGGTCCATTATTGATCAGGAGCTCAGATCAATCTTGGGAAGGTCTTCAAAATCCAGTCCAAACCTATGAGATTAGTGTTTTTTATTGACCAGGAGCTTGGTCAGTCTTGATACATCTTCGATATCCAGTCCAAACCTATGAGATTAGGGTCCATTATTGACCAGGAGCTCAGACCAGTCTCGGTATGTCTTCAACATCCAGTCCAAACCTTTGAGGCATGACTCTTAATATTTTTTACATTTTCGTTTGTGCACAACTGTCCAACCGGCACTTTAGCAGACACAATCTCTATGATGTGTATAAATTGTGCAGGACTATTACCCGGAGGCTCTGTGCATTTTTAGTCAGCTTCAGATTTACACAAGGCAATTCTTCATTTTTGATAAACTTCTGAAGGCTCCCACAGTAGCCGCTTAAGGTTCATTAAAATGTAATTAATTAATGATTTGCTGCTGAATAGCTGCTGACTGTGGGTTTCTTTTCACTTGTCCAACAGCGTGAGTCACAGTTGCCAAGCCGACACTGAAACTATTTGCAGACTGTAGCACCTATTGATGGGTTTTTCAATCTGCAGTCATTTGCATAGAAAATACTCTGGATTTGTGTTTGTGCTGCGGATACCAACACGGCCGCTAATGACTTTCTACTAGTGGTCATTTTTATCTAACATTCGTGTAATCTACGTTAATACTATGCAAATTTAGCTTTGACACTCAGCTTTGTCTAATGATTCCGACTCTTATGTGACTAATTGCACACTACAGGGCCAACAATTAACGATTCCTTCGTTTTCTGTTACTTGTACTGTTTTCTGCTATTATCTTTATTTTTCTGCTTTCAAATGCAAATGAGGTCTTACACGAAGACGTTCTCACCAAGTGCGGACAGAAAGGATTTATTACGGAGCCATCATGCAAAATAAAAGTAATGTTTGGGGAATATAATTTTAGAATTTTGTATTGTTTCCTTTTAAACGGATTTTATGTATTGAGTCAGATTTATAAAAAATTGCATAATAAAGCTGAGTTCTTTTTGGATGTCCTGGACAAGAAGAGTAAGTCGGCACAAAATGACTGTTCAAACAAAGCAAGAGCTACAGCAATTTATTGTGGCCAGTTTGGTGTACTTTCTCACCTAGTTGTTTTCCATTATCGTCCTTCTTGACAAACGGCTCAGGCTTTATAGAAGTCAGATGAGGAGTGAAATAAATGAAAAACCATGTAGGTAGGAGAATGCACTGAATTGTTTGGTTACAAAAAAAAGGTTTCCTTGGTGTCATTGCTTGGTTTGAACAGTCATTTTGTACAAACGGACTCCCTTTAAGGTCATGTGCCCATCAATAGTTTTTTGGTGATTTTTTTACACCACGTGATTTTTAGAAAAACACAAGTAACCCATTTCACTTAAGGCTGTGAGCACATGTTGCATTTTTGATGCATTTTTTTTTCAGTAAAGAATTGTCACAAAGACTGAAGGGTTTTTATGCCAGCAAAGCGAATGAGAATCCTGAAACTTGCAGATTTCAATATGCAGCATACTAATGAATGTGGAAAAATCTGAACCAGAAACGCAGGTAAAAGAAAAAAAACGTTTTTGCCTCTGCATTTTTTCCTGCCAAGCGATACAGAAATCGAACAGAAAATTTTGCACCAAATATTTAACACATATACTGATAGGGATTCTAGATTGTGAGCCCCAATGGGACAGTGATGATGTCTGTAAAGCGCTGTGGAATATGATAGTGCTATAAAAGCAACACCTAATAAAAAGTACTATAAACTATTACTGCTCTTTGATGGGGGGTTAGGAGTTATCATTTAGAAGATCCAACAGTTTATAGAGGTTTACTTGAAATGCTTCATGGACAAAAAAAAGTATGTGAGCAGCTCTGCTCCAAAATTGCCTCTATAGCTACTCTGCAAGTCAGAGTCCAAATAAAAAAAAAAGAGTTTAGAAAGATGTTTTGAGACTAGAGATGAGCGAATGGAGAATGGATACTAAAATAATCTACTTCACTATGAATTTCCTCCCCCAAAAAATAGATTCTAATACATTGAATTTAGAGGATTCAAATTTGAGGGAACCCAGAAAAATGTCAGCTAGATTGGGAGTCCTGTGAAGGGTTTAAAAAAAAACAAAAAAAAACTGTTACTCTCACCTCTCCTTGGCCTTCCTCAAACCTACCTCACTCCTGTACCATACCTGATCTTCCAATCGCTCCTCTATTTCCTTCTTATCTTGGGTCTTCCGACATGACTATTGACTAGGCATGAAGACCCAGAGTGAGACTAAGGTCACAGAAAACCGGGGAAGGGTTCAAGGAAAGATATCTAATATATACTTACCTTGTAATGTCTTCACATCCTGTTCCTCCAGATGTGTCCGGATCCCAGAATTCCAAGTGGCAGAAGCTCACCGACTGCCATATTAGGACACCCAAGTGATGGGTGTCTCAATATGGAAACTGCTGGTGGTACCAGCCTCTTGACCAGTACCACCAGCGGAACACTGTTGCACCACACATACACTGTATACGCCGTACTCCACACACACACTGTATACGCCATACACACCACACACGCCGTACGCACTATACACACACTCTGTATACGCCGTACGCACTCCACACACAAACACACACACTGTATGTGCCGTATGCACCAAACACACAATGCAAAGCCTGCCCCCATCATGACATCACTGCCCTACCGATGCATTAGCATCGGGCCTCCATCTAGTGTTTAATAATTTCCTGGTATAGTCAGTCCTCAAACAAACACTCCCATCAAAATTTGTATCCTCTTAATATATTGCAGTCATTATATTGTATAGAACTGTGTACCTACAATTGTTCATTTTGCTTTTCTACCCAGTTAATTTTTCTCTTTTCCATTAGGTCTATGACATCACGTGATTAAAATCTGACTAGCTGAATTCTCCTTAGCTCTATGTAGCAACAGAAGGTCATACAAGTCATAAATAGAGTTGAGTGAATATATTCAGAATCGGTAGCCAAATCTGAATTTGCCATATTCGTGCCATGTTGGTACCTTAATCGTGCCAAATTTATGTTTGACTATCGATTCCAAACATAATTCATTTCTTCTCTCATTGACTCCAATGATGTTGAGCTGTGTTAGACGAATATTGCAAAAACAGTGTAATCAGAACCTGATTTTGAAAAATTATCTCAACTCTAGTCATAAATCATTGCAGAAATCCCTGACCTGGGTAGGATGGAGCAGCTGAGTCAAGAGTTGATTAGGGGAATGATAAATGCAGGGACAAGAGACTTCCTTTACTACTAAGAGCAGAGAAAACAGAAAAATTAGTTGGGTAGAAAGGCAAAATGAGCAATTGTAAGTACACAATGCTATTTAATATGATGACTGCAATGTATTAATGGGATAAAAACTTTGATGGGAGAAGTGTTTCTTTAATTTATTCTATGCAAATCGAATCTTCAGCCTGAATTGTTCGGATCTGCCAGAATCGAATTTGGAGAGATTTGCTTCGCACTACTTCAGTTGTGTCTGGTTTGGCTTGGCTCTATCCCTAGTGTCGTATCATCACAACTACAATACAGATCCAAAACCTCTCAATGTTCGTTCAACGACTTTTCGGAATAATTTGTGCTTACTGGTTCA
The DNA here is from genome assembly GCA_033576555.1 of Oophaga sylvatica. Lineage (NCBI taxonomy): Eukaryota > Metazoa > Chordata > Amphibia > Anura > Dendrobatidae > Oophaga > Oophaga sylvatica. The sequence goes on from JARQOD010000007.1 coordinate 72,354,447, forward strand.
TAAATAAAGGATACAGTTAAATGGTAAACTTCGAAAACCCATCGGTTTGGTTCGGACATAAATTTCTCCATAACGTAAGTATTTGACTTCTCTCCCATTCCGGTGCAGATTGACAGTGAATGGCTCATTTAGTTGACTGTGCTATCCTCTTTATCTGTACCTCTAAGACGGCTTGTTAAACAATTGGTCTAGGAATGAATGTCCCTCTGGCTGTGGCTGCTCTCCAATGATCTCCAGATTCTTGAATAGCCGCACTGTTAAGCAGCCAAGAGACAGTCATTTATAGACACGGGGAAGAATGTGAGATATTAACATCTTGGACACAGGGGAGGTATGAAGTGTGTTTTTCCAAACCTATGATGATAAGTCTTTGGTTTATTCTGCATTACTACTGTGTCTTTACATGTGTACACCGCGCCACATTGACATTTGAATAACATCATTGACAGCAATGGGAGTATCGCGTTACTCATTATAAAATGCCTGACGGAATATAAATGTTGATGATTCTCTTCTTAGAGTGTTTTGCTCTAGGCCTTTAATGGTTACACATCAGTCTAGTTCACATTCCCATGAGCTATTTTTACAGGCGTCCTCCCTCACAGGTTGCATAAAATACTGTATTGCTGCTTTCCCCATCCTTTGACTATTGCAACCACTTCTTACCTGTGATGAATATCTTGTTCGGTTATTTTCCGCTGCTGAAACTTGGATGTCCACCCTGGCGTGCCGCTGGCGTGCAACACATATGCGTTGGAGAATAAGGCGCTCATAAATGCATTATTGCCTATTATGTTGAAAAATTCCTTACAGGCATTTCTGTAAGAATTCGTGAAGCAATAGAAGCGTGAATGTAAGGTAACTAGAGATAATTTGCTTTTTCTGTCCTTCCAAGATTGCAAAATTTTCTATTTCAGAGCTATATTTCCACCAAATAGAGATCCAAACTAAATCAGATCTGTTACTAGTACTACTTAATTGCCCTTCCAATTAAATTTACTACTATAGCTACTTGGCTTTTGTCTATTATTTTACTCATGTTATTCTATGGGGCTGCGCACATGTCCAAATTTTTCCTCGAACAGAGTGGTACGAGGAAAAAATTTTGGTCAGATTGTTGGATTAAGATCGGTAATGCAAGTCTATGGTTCTACTGAAAACTTCGGACTGCACTTGGATGACATCCGAGTACAGTCCCATTTTTCACGGACTGATAGAACAAAAAGTTTCTCTAACTTCTCCATTCTTTTTCTCTTCACCTCCGAGAAAACTGGATCTCACTCTGATCAAACTCTTATCTCATGAGGACAATCCTCCCTCCTCACTCTCATCCAGGGGGGAACATGTCAGCCACCCCCAGGTCTCCCACCCTGCAGAGCCAAAGGATGAAGAAGGATGAGTCCTTCCTGGTCAAACTGGGGGGCACACTGGTCAGGAAGAAGAAAGCCAGAGAAGTGAGCGATCTCCAGGATGAAGGCAGAAACGCCATCAACACCCCGATGTCACCCAGCACCATTGATATCCACCCGGAGGACACCCTGCTCGAAGAGAATGAGGAGCGGACCATGATCGACCCGAACTCCAAAGAAGAAGCTCTGATCAGAGACCGATCAGCATAATCGGACCATTGTTCTTGGATGGAGAGAAAAACGATCATGAGCATCTATCCTGCTTCTGTCTAATCCACTTAAAGGCCACTTTGGGTCTTCAGAACTGAGGTTTTTTTCCTCTTCATTAACATTTTCCAAGTGACATAACTTCTTTATTTGTCCATCAGTATAACTGCATGTGGGATTGTTTATTGCACGGTGCATTGTTTTATTTTGCGGCACCATTTTGAGGGCACTTACAACTTATTAATCAATTTTTAAACACTTCCAGATCGTTAAAGGAGAGAAATGCAATAAAGCTATTGCATTTTTGTGTTTTAACTTTTGGCACGAATACACCGTACCTCTATCGTTTGGGTTGGTATGATTATAGTGATGCTAAATATGTGGAGGATTCGTATCTTTACTAGCTTTGCAAAAAAAAAGTGTTTCAATTTTTTTCAAACATTTCTGCCTTGCAACATTTCAACAGCCACAATTTTTATTTTTATACTGAAGTAGCCACATATTTATTGGAAAACAATTCACAGTTACGTAATTGAGCCATTGTGCAGAATGTAATATATATATATATTATTTTTTTTAACCGCCTGCATTATGGATGTCTTAGTTTCAGTAAAAATCTGCATGCTAAAAGATATCCTTATAAATATTTTTATGAAGGAGATACATAATAGCAAAATAACATAATAGCAAAAGAACTATGATTAACGTACTAAAATATAATGTGAAAAGATGTAATTAAAGAATTGGTTAAATTCTTCTTTTCTTGCACAAGCACTGCATAAAAACATAAAAATGACACTTATTAGGTATCCACTTCACACAACTTTGAAAACATGAGAAATGAATCGCAAACAGTTTAAATTATAAAAGTAAAAAAAAAAACAATTAAAAAAACATAAGACTTCCTAAAGTCATGTTAGTGAAGAAAAACTATACAAATCAATCAATCAATATATATAAAATACCAAATGTAAAAATATAACGTTTATGCAAAAATACATAAAGATATATATGAAAAAAAAAAAGTAGTAATTAGTGGCCTTTAAGGGCAGAACAATAAAGGATTAAGCAGAAATGAAACTATAAATGTCCTCGATGAGGTCATAAGGATGCAATCAAATACAAATTCTTATTGAGAAGATACTGTAAAATATAATTTTGCACAATCAGTTTGGATTGATAAGTAACATAAAATAAATAAAAGTAAATAAAAACAAAATGTGGTCTATGCTGATCCAGCCTTACCGACAGCTACAGTATTACCATGTTCATTTTTCTTTTTTTTTTTGCTTCTGCTACTTATTGGAATTGTTTCTTTAATCGGAGCCGTTAAAATTTGGTAAATAGAGCTTCATTCTGGACTGGAATTGGTGCAGTGTCAAAACATGTTTTGTCCTGTGTTTAAACACAAGCCCCAATGAGTATAATTTAAAACAGCAGTTGCTCAATTGCTGGAGGTAGCCAATAAAGATCCACAGCCTCCGGGCATATGAATTCTATTAAACAGCAGCCAGGCAGCTGTCCCATCTCAGCCTGGCTAGCTACAGGACATTTTCTGAATACTGCTTATTACCAGCTGGGCAGAGGTGAAAGTACCGCAGCTTATGTGCCTTACAGAATAAACTTTTTGTTTCCCATTTCCACTATCATCACTAACCATTAGTTATCCATCCACTTGACTATAAGCAGCTGTGCATGCAGCACTGCAGAAGAAAGGCAGAAAGGGCATTCATTCACGTGTAAATGCCACCGTGAAATAACGGCTCTGATAATGTCAACAAGTGCTAGAGAAAAGCATATTGTGGATTTGTATCAGCAAAAGGAATTAGATGCCTCGTATAAACCGTGAGAGGGTGCACGGGCTTAAACCATGTCCAGTGGCCATCAATCCGGCGCAACTATAAAACAGAGAGGTTAATTATAATCATCATTTGCGTAAGTCAGCTTTAAATGATTAAAACCCGGTCTACTATCTGATTATTTCATTTGTTGTCTCACAGCTGCAAAGTCTGTCTGTCAGTCTGCCAACAAAATAAATGCATATCAATTTTTAAAGGAAAATTATTATTTGGGGATAATTAGGCAAAATTATAAAATAGTAACAAAATAAACATTTAAATTGGAAATATAAAATACCAAAATTATTAAATACATGTGAATAGTTGATATTTTTTTCTTTATACTTTCAAACTAAATGCTGAACAGAGTCCATACGTTTGCGGGTAGCAGCCCGCTCTGCAGCAACACAGGTTCAGTCTTTCCTCCTCAGGATACAAAAACCACTGGAGAATACTCTCTCCAGTCCTGCTGAACAAAGACAGCCTCTGGATCAGCTATTTAAGCCCCAGACCATGTGACTTCTCCCCCATGAGACTGAACACATGACTGTGATATCATACAGGTCCTGTCAGCACACCTCGGTGCCAGCTCTGCAGCAACACAGGTTCAGTCTTTCCTCGTCAGGATACAAAAACCACTGGAGAATACTCTCTCCAGTCCTGCTGAACAAAGACAGCCTCTGGGCTCAGCTATTTAAGCCCCAGACCATGTGACTTCTCCCCCATGACACTGAACACATGACTGTGATATCATACAGGTCCTGTCAGCACACCTCGGTGCCAGCTCTGCAGCAACACAGGTTCAGTCTTTCCTCGTCAGGATACAAAAAACCACTGGAGAATACTCTCTCCAGTCCTGCTGAACAAAGACAGCCTCTGGGATCAGCTATTTAAGCCCGAGACCATGTGACTTCTCCCCCATGAGACTGAACACATGACTGTGATATCATACAGGTCCTGTCAGCACACCTCGGTGCCAGCTCTGCAGCAACACAGGTTCAGTCTTTCCTCGTCAGGATACAAAAAACCACTGGAGAATACTCTCTCCAGTCCTGCTGAACAAAGACAGCCTCTGGGCTCAGCTATTTAAGCCCCAGACCATGTGACTTCTCCCCCATGAGACTGAACACATGACTGTGATATCATACAGGTCCTGTCAGCACACCTCGGTGCCAGCTCTGCAGGAGGAGATAAGGTGGACACCCTCCCGCCCACTCTATGGATGTCCACATAAAAATCAGCACATTATGAAACTTATCTAAATCCTCACAACACTTAATGTGCTGGAGGGAAAATACTCTGGGTTTCACATTACTGATGCCATTAAGCGTAGTGACATATATCCACTCCTGTACTTTACTAGTGACTGTCACAATGTATATGTACTGTAAGCTTTTCAGGGGATATAGCTCTGGGATCGCCGTCTGGGTAGACAGAGTGGCACGGAAACAGTTCATTCACAGCAGTACTGGTGCAACTGGCCGCAACCAGTTTTATTTAAAGTCCACAGCAAACAGATAAAAACAAATCATAAACATAAGACCTGGGCTTGTCCAGCCACTAATTACACTTAGATAGATTTCCCTATCTATCCGGGTCCCGACTCTAACAGCCAGGGCCAAAACAACACATATGTTCAGCATTACCAGCATGGAGGTTCACAGAGTCTCCTCCTTGTGTCTGAAGGCACCTTCAACGTCCAGACTTGAGAGAGCTCCCCTCCTATTCAGCAGCTATCCGCATGGATTCTCACAGAGACTACTCCTGTGTCCGGGGTACATCGAGCACCCAGACTGAGATAGCTCAAACTCCTGGAGACACCTTCTGTGCCTGGACCCCTCCTGTGTCCAGACTAAGCGAGCTCTCTGTCTGTGTTCGCAGACACCTACTTCTGGTCTCCTAATTAACACCTGAGTAGTTTCAGGCCTGAGCTGCAAGTGTGTAATGAATGTAAGGTGTAGTGACCTTTCTCTACCACTAGGTTTACAAAGCCATACATTTCCCTTATACCAGTCAGCAAAGTACCTAGGTGAAATATACACCCCATTCATCACACATACCCTCACTGTCTCACATATCCCCCCCCTCTTCTCCAGACCGGAGGGCTGGTCATCCAGACCGGAGGGCTGGTTAACAATCCAAAAGAGACAGTGAACTCTGGACCAGTCATGGCCCTCATCAGCTTCATCTTCAGTATTGTCATTTGTATCTTCACCTGAGCCATAGCCAACATCAGCTTTCTCTTCATCTGAAGCATCCGTACTACCCTGTACCCTCCCAGGCCTATGCTCTCTGCGGGCCTCGGGTCTCCTGCACGGTTTCATCTTGACCTTAGTGCCGGGCTCAGTTTCGGTATAGTGCCTCCTCAGAGAAGTACGACCAGGCACGTCAGAACACCTCTGCTGATTCTTCTTCTTAAATATCGGTTGACTCATAAAGTCTATTTCACAGAACTTAAGCACCTCTGCCATGGTCTCTGACCATTTTGAGCCACACTGTTCAAACGATTGGCACTGTAGAGGAAGCTGATCGTTTTTCTTTTTCGGTACACATAATTCATCCTCTTCTTGTACAGGCTCACTTTGCATAAGACTCAGAGCTCTTACTTCTTTCTCCAGGAGATCCTCATGGCTCTGATCACGCTCCTTCATCACAGTTTGGAGTTTTTTCTGAGAAGTAATCAATTCATCTTGTACCTGTGCAACCACTTTTTCTCGATCCGGCAAGGCACCACACACACCTTCCCTTTCACCTCGTGATCTCTGGAGCAACTGCTGGAACCGCTCATGTTCCCGGCGAAGAGATGCCACATCCAGTTCACACTGCTGCAGCTGCTTGCGTAATGCAACATTATCAGTCTTCATTTCTTTGGTGGAAACCTCATGGATACGTATCTTCTCCTGTAGTTGTTGGACGTCCTTTACATCTTCGGCCCCTTCTTCAGGCTCTTCTGGTAGGACATGCTCAGAAGCCCTACCATCAGTCTTCTCTTTCCACCACGTTCTGCATCCCATCTGAGCTCCCGTGTGTCTGCAGCGGCAACGGAGCGACACATCGCCCCTCCCACTCACTGGGAAGTGGTTCAGGTGTAGACTCCATGAAAATGCGCTTGAGCTCACCAAGGCCAACCTGATGTCTCAAAATCTCATCTTGGGATTTATCCAGATCCTTTGTGTCGCTCGGGAACACCGATGGAGCACCGGGCGCCGAACTTCCGGCCCGAGCTTCGCGAGTTGCAGCCACGGATCCGGACAGTACACCGTCCACGCCGCTGTCTCCGGCAGAAACAGATTCCGGGCAGAGTCAGTCCCCACATCTTCAGTCTTGTTCCTCACAGCTTCACTTGAGACCTCAGCGTCTGGTGAGGCATCTGGTTTGGTGTCTACCACTTCCATGGCTTTTTCCACCTCTGCAGCATCACCTTCAGAGTCCTTGGCATGATGCAGATCCACACCATACCTTGGTAACTTCACATTTCCAACAGCATCTACTTGGGCTGTGTTCAGTTTCAGAGTCCTGCCTTTAAAGCTCAGCTCTTCTCCTTTCACCTAAGTCTTTGCCAGGGAACCGGCCAACTGTAAAACATCTTCAGATGCCATCTTCTGTCCGTCTGTAAGGTCAGCATCAGCTTTCTTCTCAGGACTCTCAACCTCCTCTGCTACCATGCCTTCCTCATTTGCACTGGTTGCTTTATGGTCATCAGATGATTCACTATCACTACCACTATCCCTGTCTGACCCCTTTTTCTCAGCCACATCTGGCTCACTTTCAGGGTTATACACTTCATTTTCATTCACATCCTGCTCACAGTCAGGGTTATACAATTCATTCTCATTCACATCTTGATCTGGAACCTTAGTTAACATGTCATCCACAACATTAACTTCACCATCTGGTCCCTCAAGTATGTGACTATGTGACAACCCCAGCACTATACTTCTATATAGCTCAGGTACTAGGAGCTGGCTCACGACCTCTCCCTGGACTTCAGTGTCCCTATACAACAGGTGAGTGTTTATGGCAACATGAGGAAACCTCTCCTCAGAGCCAGGCTCTTGGGAAACCTCATTTAGAACAATTATATTTTCCTGTGCCGTTTTAAGAGTGGGGTCTCGCCATTGTTCACTCTCAAAATTGTCACAGGACACAGGTAAGTCAGGGACACTCGGTTCCCGAGAACCACCATCCTCGTCTCCCACCATCACCTGCAAAGGAATTTCATATCTATCACAGTCATCATCATTATCAATATCATTATCATGATTATGATCAGTATCATCATCACTATCATGATCATCATCATTATTATTATCAGCATCAGCATCATTATCATGGTCATCATCATTATCATGATCATCATCATCATTATCATTATCATCATTATCATCATCATCATCATCATCATTATCACATAAGTTTAACGGCCCACTAGCATTGTGTTCCGCCCCTCGGGACTGCGCACCCTCAATAGGAGCTTCATCACACTGTCCATCAGAAACATTTTTCCCCCAGAGATCCTTAGACCGGGGAAAGTCATTACCCAATATGACGGGGTGCACCAGGTTTTTCACTACCCCCACTTCACATGAAACCTCCCCGCGTTTGGGAATCAAGTCCACGACAGTCTCTGGGTAGACTTTGGTGTCTCCATGGACGCACACCACACTCAGGTGTTTATCAGGGATAAAGTCCCTATCAATCAGGCTGTCCCATACGGAAGTCACTGGACTCTCTGAGTCCAAGAGGGCCTGTGCTGGGCAGTCATTTACAACCACCGGGGACCCCTGTGGTCCAGTCTCTTCGGCTGAGGTGGACACACACACAGGCTCTGCGCAGGGAGAGAGGGATCCGCCAACATCACAACATATAGGCTCCCCCTCTATTGGACAGTTGGCTGCAATTTCACGACATCTCCAACACTGTCCATCACACTCTCCCACCCACACGACCCCAACAGCTGGAACGCTCTTACCGGGAGAGTTCGACGTCCAGGAACTCCGAAGTGACGACCTCTCAGACGGCTGGTCACGGAGGCAGTCCTTGGTGGCGAAGGCCCTCTCCATCAGGCTGACCAGACGATTGGCGTCCTGGTGGTCTCCTTGTCCGACCTCTGGCTGTACCTCAGGAGGACGTGCTTGGGTGTAGCGGTCCACTATCACCTTTTCAACTCCATAATCAGGTTTGCTGACTGCAGACTCCCAACTGCATTTCCAGTAATGAACTCCCCTGGCACGGGCTGTCACCGTAACACCCAGCCGGGTAAGAATCTCCGCTTTCAGCTTGGCATAGTCTTGGCTGTCCTGCTCGCTCAGGTCAGCATAGGCCCTTTGGGGTTCTCCAATCAAATAGGGTGCAACCATCATGGCCCATTCAGATAGGGGCAGATTCTCCTTCTCTGCCAGTCCCTCAAACCTAGTGAGATATACCTTCACATCATCACGAGGTGTCATCTTTTTCAGGGACCATCTTACCGCCTTCTTTACAGCGGACAATGCAGGTGACTTTGCAACACCACTTTGGGACGATGCGCCGCAAGTCCCCTGCAGTGCTGCAACCTGCTCAAAAAACAACCGGTCATTCTCCTGCTGCTGCTGCAGGAATTGCTGCTGGGCCTGCTGCATGCGCTGCTGGTGCTGCAGGCGCTGCTGCTCCATGCTCTGCTGCATGCTTCGCTGGGCCTGGACCAGGTACTCAACGAGCTCCTCCATACTGCCGGACTTATCTGTCTCAACCACGGCAGTCTTATGTTGCATATTAACTTGCGCCATTTGTTCAAACAGCGCCTCCATGCTGTCATCCATGCTGTCAGACTTCTCTGTCTCAACAACGGCAGTCTTCACTCAAGACATACACACTCCACAGTCTTTTCCACAGAAAATTCAGCTTTGCTATGCAGACACTTTTTTTTTTTTTTTTCAAAAGCAAACTCTATTAGGGCCACTGTCTCTTTAAGACTGCTCCTACAGACGTTTCTCCTTTGCTGCTGCACACTCCACAGTCTTTTCCACAACAAGTTCAGCTTTGCTGTGCAGACACACTTTTTTTTTTTTTTTCTTTTGCAAACTCTATTAGGGCTACTGTCTCTTTAAGACTTCTCCAATCAGACGTTTTTGCTGACACACTTTTTTTTTTTTTCTCTGCTGCTGCTTCAACAGACTTCTCTCCTTTATTGCTGTCTCTAAGCCACTGTGCTGCACGCACATTCCAGCACCAATTGTATCAGCCACTGTGCTGCCCCAGCATTCTCCGCCAATTGTAAGCTTTTCAGGGGATATAGCTCTGGGATCGCCGTCTGGGTAGACAGAGTGGCACGGAAACAGTTCATTCACAGCAGTACTGGTGCAACTGGCCGCAACCAGTTTTATTTAAAGTCCACAGCAAACAGATAAAAACAAATCATAAACATAAGACCTGGGCTTGTCCAGCCACTAATTACACTTAGATAGATTTCCCTATCTATCCGGGTCCCGACTCTAACAGCCAGGGCCAAAACAACACATATGTTCAGCATTACCAGCATGGAGGTTCACAGAGTCTCCTCCTTGTGTCTGAAGGCACCTTCAACGTCCAGACTTGAGAGAGCTCCCCTCCTATTCAGCAGCTATCCGCATGGAT
>JARQOD010000007.1:72364615-72433880 GCA_033576555.1 Oophaga sylvatica
AAATTGTATGCCCCTCGAAGATCAATTTTAGAGAACCACTTGGCCCCCACTAACTGGTTAAACAAATCAGGAATCAACGGCAGTGGGTAAGGATTGCGTACAGTAATCTTATTAATCTCACGAAAGTCTAGACAAGGCCGTAAACCGCCGTCCTTTTTTTTAACAAAAAAAAATCCAACCGCCACAGGAGATTTGGAAGGCCTAATGTGACCGGCGGCCAAGCTTGTCTGTATGTATTCCTCCAAAGCCTTTCTCTCAGGAATAGTCAAATTAAATAAACGACTTTTAGGAAGAGTCGCTCCAGGGACAAATTCAATTGCACAATCATAATCTCTATGAGGAGGCAATACCTGCGATTCCTTATCAGAAAAAACTTTCCAAAAATCCTGAATAGGTACAGGTAACTACCCCTTAACTACAGCAGCAATACGCCCGTTACAACACTTGTCATAACAATTGGGACTCCAGGACTTAATTTCATTGGTAGACCAATCCAGTACTGGATTGTGCAATTTTAACCAGGGTAACCCCAAAATCACCGGTGAGGGCAAATTATTCAAAACTACCAAATCCAAATTCTCTTGATGAACACCATTAATAGTAAGAGGAAATTCACAGATATGGTGAGTAACATTTTTCAAGTGAGAACCATCCACAGACACCACATTAATAGGGGAAGACAGAAGTTTGGGTTTTAATTTTAGTTTTTCCAAAAATTTCCCATCAATCACATTGAGAGTTGAACCACAATCCACAAATACCCGAAACTCCATTAATTCCTCCTCACCAGCAGTAGTAGCAGAAAGAAAGACACCTTTATTGTTTAAACAAGCTATACGGGCGAAACTGACCTAATTTTTTTTTTCTCTTTATTCATTCGAAGCGCACAGTTCTTAATGAAATGCTCAGATTTACCACAATAGAAACACAAGCCCTTAGCAAATCTGCGTTCTTTTTCCCGAGAGTGAGGTGTCATTGCTCCAATTTCCATCGGCTCTGCAATGTCAGTACATTCCTTCTCCAAATTTGGAGCTGACAAGGCAGATTTACTCTCATTAACCCTTGCACGCAGTCTCCTATCCACCCGTATGGCTAATTGCATAGCCTCTTGCAAGTTACCAGGTATAGGATAAGCAATCAGCAAATCTTTAACCCTTTCACTTAACCCTGCAAGAAATAAACTTTTCAAAGCTGAATCGTTCCAGCCCACCTGTGTGGACCACCTTCGGAAGTGAGTACAATATTTTTCCACATTACCTGATCCCTGTCTCAAACGTCTCAATTCTGTCTCAGCTGATGAAACACGATCCGGATCGTCATATAACAACCCCAAAGCAGAAAAAAAAACTATCCACAGATCTAAAGCATGGATCACTAGGCTGCAGAGAAAAGGCCCAGTCCTGAGGTTCTTTGCGCAAAAGTGACATTATGAACCCTATGCGCTGTGATTCATCACCAGAGGATCTGGGTCTCAAACGGAAATACAACAAGCAAGCATTTTTAAAAGAAAAAAAATCTTGTTGTTCACCAAAAAATAAATCAGGCAAACGTACCTTTGGCTCCACGAAATGTGCTCCAGAACAACTACTCACGTGTTGCTGGATTTCAGCCACCTCCAGAGAGAGACCCTGCAGGCGTTCAGCCAAATCCCGAACCGACACCATGATGGAAAACAGAAAATCTTTCCTTAGAGATTTTTTTTTTTTTTTTCTTTGGGCTGGACTTACTGTTATGATCTGCTACAAGCACTAAGGAAAGATGGGAATTCTGTCCCTACAATAGGACTGAGCTGTATCCCTACGATGTAACGGGGAACCTGATCCTGTGACCAGACCCGCTAAAGTCCTCAGCTAGTCTGAACGAAGACCTATAGTTGCGAGGGAGGAATCCCTACAAGATCTAGGGACTGGGTGAAAAGGTGGACACCTCCTAACAGAAATTGTAGCAGGGAAAATAAAACAGAAAACAAATACTAAGAGATCCTAAGATCAAGCAAAACTGACAGAGTAAGGCACCTAAGCACCCGGCTAGCTTAAGAGTAGATAATACAATGAAGTCCAGCAAAGCCAGAAGGGCGGAGCCAGACTAAATAGGGAAAAAAGGTCATGTGACAGCAAACTGAAACAAAATCTGACAAGAGGGTTATAACAAATACAAGCAAAGAAAATTTTGGTGTAGAGTCAAAGACAATATAGTTTTTAGTAATACAACCTTTTGAAAATTGTAAAATATTAACCCAGTGGTTTCTACAGATAACTACTCTCAAAGATTTTTGTATTCAACAGTAATTTTCACCAAAAAGATCACATCAGTAACAGACTACAGTATGTCCTTGCTCTCTCCTCCCACTTGAGGCTAAGAATATTTCAGTTGCTTAAAAGGAATCTGACACCACATTTGGCCTATTTAAACTATTAATATGGGCATACAGGCTATAGAATGCTGAATAAAGTCCTCCCTGTGTGTCTCATATGCCTTGTTGCTGAGAAATATCTTTTATCACATTATATAAATGACCTCTTCCTGACTCCGGGGAGGATGGTGTCGGGAAGATAACTCTGCCTCCAGAGCCTTTTTTACATGAAGGGGAGTTACCAGTGAGACAAGTAACTAACACCGAACAGGAGAAATTAAATTTTTCTTCTTGAAAACACTTTTGTTTTTTACTTCTCTCAGCTCTGCTGTATTGCAAAAATATTGCAGCCCTATCTGCCTGTGAACTGGAAGCTGAAATGAACCTGCAGAAGTGTCAAATATAATCACACACAGCTCTCCAGTGAGATCAAGAAAGCAGAGAGTGGACATTACACATCCCACTGGTAACCATTACACATCCCACTGGTAACTCCCCGTTATATTTAAAACAAACTGTGGAGGCAGAGTTATCTTCCAGGCAGCATCCTCCCCAGAGCCTAGAAGAGGTCATTTATACAAAGTGATGAAAGAGGATTTCTCAGCAACAACACAGCTGACATGAGACACACATGAGGACTGTTTTCAGCCATCTATAACCTGTATGCCCATATTAATAGTTTAGATAGGTCAGATGTGGTGACAGATTCCCTTTAACAGGAAACAATCTTGAACAATTTAAAAAATGTTAAATATTAAGAATTTAAATGTTACCTGGGTTTTTCATTACGGAATGAAAAAGTAATGTTACACAAAACTAAACATTTTAACAGTATTTGCAGATGTTTTCTATCTCAGTCTTACAATGGTCAATGTATCTATCAAAATGGTGTCATACAGATTAGATAAAAATAGTGTCATGATTTAAAGGTTGAAAAACCTTTGAATAAATGATCATCTGGTGATCAATCTCTTAAATAAACGTTATTCGTGGACAAAAGTATTTTAAATTTAACTGTAAAGGGTATGCCACACTGAACAATATCGCTAACGGGATCGCTAAAAAACGTAATTAGCGATCGTTAGCGATGTGTCAGTGCGGCGCTTCACGACAGATTCCTGCTGTGATACGTGTACTGAATCGTTCGGACCTATTTCTCGTCGACTCGCTGGTAAGTATATATCGCTAAGTGTGCACCTTTTCTTCGATTAGCGGTATTTGTACGCTAAAGTCGTTTAAAGTAGAGATCGCTAACGGCGATTAGCGTCGTTCTATATCGCTAAAGTGTGCCGACTTAGAGATGTAGAAACAATCCGCTAGCGTGAAACTTTAATATGCTCGTTATCTTGATCGCTATGCGGGATGTTTATGTGCATTACTTACAATTTGGTCCATCTATTGGATGAAAACATATCAAACAACAAACTTCATTTAAGTTGATGGCGGTCTGTTTTATTAACTTTTACGTGTCAAATGATTTTGGTTGGTCATTTTTATGAGCTAAATTCTAATGTCTATGGATTTATAGATTGTAACAAAAGTTTTCGAGTAAAAAACAAACATCTCAGTTTGATCATTACTTTCATAAATAAATTTCAGGCACCAACAAATATACTCCTGCTAATCTCTTAGCAAGTCAGTAAATATATGGGTATGTTTTGATGCCTAATAGATGGCTCATTTGGCTTTTCAATATAATCTCCAATGTGCAAAAGTCTGGCACACTGCATAATACCATTTCCCTTTTGTGTCAAGCCATGAAAGGATGTTTGAACCTAGGACAATAGCGCATGTATTGTGATTACAATTAATGAAAAACTTTCATAAGGCTACCCTCCTTGGCAGATTTCCATTTCCTCAATTTCTGCTTCTCAAAATCATGTGAATCTTCATAATTGCATATCTAGAAGAGACAACTTTAAAAAAGAAATAGGTCAGCAGAACCAAGCCTCCTAAGCAATCTATAAGGACATGTAGGTCATTTCATAGAACGTTTAGAAAGTTGAAAGATACCTTGATATCTGAAATTCGATGTTTTATTCTAGATAAATGTACATTTTTTTAATATATAAATGAGCTGTTAAGATCTATGGGTCGGACATAGATCTCTCTGAGATTATGCACCCAAAGCTTATTTGAAATTAAACAGGGCATTACCAGTGTGAGACATGTAATGACTGACAGTCTCCTCTCCTGATCTACATGTCTCACACTGGTAACTCCCCCTCTTCATTTATAATAAGCTCTGGAGGCAGATTCTCAGTGAGATCTATGTCCGCCCATAGATCTTAACAGCTAATTTAGATATTAAGAAAAACGTGGATTTCTCTGGAATTACACATCAAATTTCCGATATCAAGGTATTATTTTATTCAACTTTCTATAACCAGCATGCCCATATAGACAGGTTATGAGAGTTAATAATACTAACATATTCCCTTTATGATTCCTTGTTTGTTTTTTTAATTTTTTCTATTTTTTGCTTCTTTTGATTTCTGGAAAGTAGGAGCCACGTGTAAAACTTCTTTTATATTGGAAATATGTTTATGTTTTTGTATTTTGTATAGTGTTTCAAGAAATTATATATTTTTCATTTAACAACAAAAAAATAAAAGACAACCATTTATTTCTACAGGCAATCAACTGTGGCATAATGAGTATTTGTATAGAGCAGTGTTTCTCAACTCCAGTCCTCAGGACCCACCAACAGGTCATGTTTTCAGGATTTCCTTAGTATTGCACAGGTGATGGAATTAATGCTTGAGCAGGTGATAAAATTATCACCTGTGCAATACTAAGGAAATCCTGAAAACATGACCTGTTGGTGGGTCCTGAGGACTGGAGTTGAGAAACACTGGTGTAGAGGGTTGTTTAGTTTTGATGGTGGTCCTTTCATTCTGCAGTTAAAAGAATCTAAAAAGTAAAAACTACTTGTCCATCAATAGGGCTGGCCAATATGAATTGTTCTTCTACTCCCCTTGGTTAGAAGTTAACAGGTACACCAACTTTTTGCTTGGCTTAATACACTGTACAGTATATTTAACACATGCAGAATAAGTGCACGCTGCACACCACCTTAAAGTATATGCACTCTGTTGCTTTCAGAATTCACCTCAAGGTGAAGATAGAAAATGAAGATTTCAAAATAATGATCTATTGATTATTAAGAAGCCGGTTTTGTCCATACTCCCTACAGGATGGACAATATAAAAAGGACAAGCTGTTTTTAGCATCCAGCCAGCATTTAAAGAATGTCCAATGACTACACATAACACATCCTTCATAATGATCCATATTTAGAAGTCTTCTTAGACGAGAGGCGAGCACAGGTCAAGGCAATATGTTGCAGACAGGCGGCACGACAACACCTGCTAGAAATTTTACCAGATAAATAAGCAAAACAACATATAAACCATTAACTAGGAATCATTATTTTCCAGACCAGAAAGATATCACAAAGTTAGAAATAACTACACTGTAAATAACAGAGGAATGGAACAAAATAGAGTTTTAAGAAAAAGTGCTCTAGAATTAGTTCATGACAAATCCAACAATTTACTACAACAGATATGTCAAGAAAGTAGAAAGATCCTCTTTACTTGGAGATGTGCTATTATCTTTCTAGAATAGGTGAACTTTGCAAAAAAAATGAGATTGTAATGTGAAACATAAATGCTAATCAAAGCTATATTACAATATTCTGTATTTCCATGGAAGAACCTGTTTACATGTTGTCCAGGCTGAGCCATTTCTCAGGAAGTCATTCCAAAGAGTCTACACATTGCCAAACGACTTTGGGGGATAGAGCTTCTTGTCTCTCTCCTGACGATAATTACATAATTTATGATGTATCTTTGGTTGGCTTAAAATATAGAAATAGAGCGAACAGAATAAAACCTAAAATCATCTGGTGACATCTTGGTTATTGAACATTTAGATTCTCATAGGTTGACATTAGAGAAAAGGACATCACTACTGGGCTATAGGATCAAACACCACCATCACCACCGTTATTCACCTGACTTTGCACCAGTACTGGGCTTTGCAATTTTCTCTGATGGGAGGCTACTTCTGTGCCAGTGCATGCCAGTTTGCTGTGGTAACCCAACAAGCAACTTTGATGCCATCATGAAAGGCCTTTTAAAGCTAGCTCAGAAAGCTATGAGCTGCCTGAGTATTCAGGTAGTATAGTAACACCTGTTTGTCACGAGTGTAGCCTCACCTTCCACTTGGCTCAGCTTGAACCAAGTCTCTATTCAGCTACTTCTGACATTTATGCAGCTACCAGCATTTACTACCAAGCTCAGTCCTTCTTCTGTAAATAATGTCCATACATACAACTTTGCTGAATCAAGATTCTAGCTAACCAATGCCTCCAGAGGCGTATCTAGGCTTTCTGGCACCCGGGGCAAGAATTCATTTCGGCGCCCCCCTCCCGCACACATGCGATTTGCACACTTAGTCATGTACCGACGAGCTGCTCTCCCTAATGCTCTCAATGTTCAGTGAAAAACTGAGAGAAGCAGGAGGAGAAGCTCGTTGTCACAGGACCATAAGTATGAAAATCGCATATGAGTGAAGTGTCCGTGTGATGACTACTGGAACCTGCAGAGCTGAATCCTGACATTGCAGCTTCTGAATTCTCACAACTAATGCACTGCACACTTTTAGGATTCTCCCTTACCGGTGGCAAGAGTACACGGTCATGTCAGCACAAGTATGTGATTTATATACTTCTGGCCACATTCCGACTAGACGTGCCAGGCCTCGCTCCGTTCATTCTCATTGAGTGAGGCCACACACGTCTAGTCAGCATGTGACCGCATGTTTGTAAATCACCGGCACGAGAGAATCCTGACAGCATGCAGTGCGCACTGTGAGAATTCTGAAATTGACTAATTCTCATGTTTTTATTTATGTTAGGAGCATTAAAGGGGTTGTCCAGGTTTGTGCTGAGTCTGCAGTCATTCTATGTGACACAGACCTGGAGAACCCCTTTAATGCTCCTAACAAATAAAGACATGAGAATTAGTCAATTTCACAATTAATATTTACATCCAGGTACCTTATAGATGACGCTGTCTCTGGAGTCATTCTCTTTTTCTTCATCTTGTCCAGATCCCATGATGAGTTTTCTCATCCACAGCCGTCTCTGCAGACCTCCATCTTCTCCGCTCTTCTGCACCAACTCTCCACACGATGCCCTTAAAGACAGAAGAGTCATTATAATGCCCCTAAATAAAAATATCTGCAATATACTGTCGCCTCACACTATTCCCCTCCCTCCTCACACTGTCTCCTCTCACATCCCCCCTGTTCACCATACTGTCTCCTTATATATTTACCCCCTCACTATACTGTCTGCTCACACATACCCGACTCCCCATACTGTGTCTGCACACATCCCATCACCCTCACTCCCCATACTGTGTCCACATAAATTCACCCGTTCACTCCCCACACTGTCTGCAACCATCCCCCATACTGTTTCCTATACATACATACTCTTCAGTACCCTCAAATCCCCCCCACATATAAAATACCCCCATCCCCACTCCAAATCCCCGTCCCCACACATAAAATAGCCCCCCATCCCCACTCCAAATCCCCGGCCCCCACACATAAAATAGCCCCCATCCCCACTCCAAATCCCCCCACACATAAAATAGCCCCCCATCCCCACTCCAAATCCCCCCACACATAAAATAGCCCCCCATCCCCACTCCAAATCCCGGCCCCCACACATAAAATAGCCCATCATCCCCACTCCAAATCCCCCCACACATAAAATAGCCCCTCATCCCCACTCCAAATCCCCCCACATAAATAGCCCTCATCCCCACTCAAATCCCCACACATAAATAGTCCCCCCATCCCCACACTTCCAAAACCCCCCCAGGCCCCCACCACATAAAATAGCCCCTCCCATCCCCAAAAAATGTCCCTCCCACACATAAATAAACCCCCCATCCCCACTCTAAAGTTCACCCCCAATTACACACACATTATGCCCCTCCCATCTTCGGTGGTATCTTCAGCTCCATATTGGAGCACACTTACGACCATCGTTCCCCCACCGGCCAGTGACGTCAGCAGTGTGATCACATGACCTGATCACGCTGCTGGCGTCGCTCTGACCCACAGTCAGAGCTTCAATTGTACTGGCGTCTGTATAGACACCAGTGCAATTGATTTCTGGCTGGGAGCCGGCACACAGCAGCTTCTCTGCGCCGGCTGTCAGCTTGACAGCCGGCACAGGGAACCGCCGACTCTCAGGCCGGGGGCGGCAGAACGCAGCTGCAGGGGAGACACTGCGGACCGCCGCATTAGGCGGCCCGACTGCGCCCCCCTGCCGGCTGCGCCCGGGGCACCTGCCCCGGCTGCCCCCCCTAGATACGCCCCTGAATGCCTCAACTATTCTTGGTGCTGTTCACATCTTCATATATGCTTTCATGCTACCTGATTATTAGTTCGACTCTGCTGACCTGATGTTGTTTGCATGTGCAACTCAGTTGTGTCAAGTTTCCTTCGTCAAGTCTACATTTAGATTTCTGCTGTTCCTGTCTGTAGCCACACTCGTGCTGCACGATACCAAATTACCTATATGTGTTTGCTGTTCCTAAATTGCCTATATATCTCTGCTATGTGTTACCATTAGAGATGAGCGACTTTGCCTTTTTGAGGGTCGAGTCGGGTGTCGTGAAACCCGACTTTCTCAAAAGTCGAGTCGAACGAAGTCGGCCGACTAAAGGAAAAGGTCAAGTCAGAGTCGAAAACCCGACCCCAATGCAAGTCAATGGGGAAGAAAAGTCGGCAGTCAGTGGAGGTCAGTAAACACACCTACAGTGCCCATTTCAATGCCAAAGACATCAATTCTTATTACTTAAGCTTGTCAACCTTAATTTACTTTATAATAATAGTTACGCATTGAAAACTGGGGGTTATTTGGCTAAAGTTGTGGGGGGCAGGGCTGGCTCCAGGTTTTCGTGGGCCCCGGGCGAAAGAGTCTCAGTGGGCCCCTTTAACACATACCACAATTCATGATGCTCCGGATCCATATATTTCCGGAGTCAGACACAGACGATCACTCAGTATGGATTTGACCGTAATACAAAGATCAGATATACGGTACTGTATCAGAAGCGTACAGCTGTATACAGTGTAGGGGAAAATTTTAATCTCCGTATATATTTCTGGAGTCACACACAGATAGTCAGTATGTATTTGTCCGTGATACCAGCCGGTACACGGTAGTGTGTGAGGAGCGTACAGCGCACGGTAGTGTGTGGGAAAAAATGACCGCTCAGTAACTGTGCAGAAAAAAAGAATAAAAGTATTAGTGCTGTGTAAAAAGCAGTCTGCACAGAAGTGTACACACAGCAATACAGCTATCAGGCAGCCTAATAACCAGCGCTGCTGCACACAAGAAAATCCTCCCCTGTCACTGCACACTAACTGTACAGCACAATCGCTATCAGCACAAGCACATAAGAACGCCTTCTATTTTTACAGCCCTAACTCTCTCCCTACTGATAAACAGCGTCAGCAACCTCTCCCTACTGTTAAGATCGGCAGAAATAAAATGGAGGTCGGCGGTCAGGGCTTTTATAGACACTATGACGCCCCCCAAAGCAAGCCAATCACTGCAATGCCCTTCTCTAAGATGGTGGTGGACGCTGCCCATGTCATCTCGTTGCCCACAGTGTACGTCCTTGCTCATTGGCTGAAAAAAGGCGCCTGAAAGCATTCTGGGAAAATCGACTTTGGTGCTCGTTTTGCAAAACGCATGGCCGACTGCACGCTATGGTCGGGTTTCAGCCAACGAAACCTGACTTTGGCGAAAGTCATAGAATCATAGAATGGTAGAGTTGGAAGGGACCTCCTGGGCCATCTGGTCCAACCCCCTGCTCAAAGCAGGATTCTCTAAATCATCCCAGACAGATGTCTGTCCAGCCTCTGTTTGAAGACTTCCACTGAAGGAGAATTTACCACGTCTCGTGGCAGCCTGTTCCACTCCTTGATCACCCTAACTGTCAAAAAGTTTTTTCTAATATCTAATCTGTGTCTCCTCCCATTCAGTTTCATCCCATTGCTTCTAGTCTTTCCTTGTGCAAATGAGAATAAAGATGATCCTTCTACAATGTGACAGCCCTTGAGATATTTGTAGACAGCTATTAAGTCTCCTCTCAGTCTTCTTTTTTGCAAGCTAAACATTCCCAAATCCTGCAACCGTTCCTCATAGGACATGGTTTGCAGACCGGTCACCATTCTGGTGGCTCTTCTCTGAACTTGCTCCAGTTTGTTGATGTCTTTTTTAAAATGTGGTGCCCAAAACTGGACACAGTATTCCAGATGAGGTCTGACCAAAGAGGAGTAGAGGGCAATAATGACCTCACGTGATCTAGACTGTATGCTTCTGTTGATACATCCTAGAATTGTATTTGCCTTTTTTGCTGCTGCATCACACTGTTGACTCATGTTCAGTCTGTGATCAATTAGTATACCGAAGTCTTTTTCACATGTGCTGTTACTTAGCCCTATTCCTCCCATTTTGTATATGCTTTTTTCATTTTTATTGCCCAGATGTAGTACTTTGCATTTTTCCCTGTTAAAAACCATTCTGTTAGTTGCTGCCCACTGCTCCAGTTTATTTATATCTTTTTGAATCCTCTCTCTCTCTTCTCTAGTATTAGCTACCCCTCCTAGCTTTGTGTCATCAGCAAATTTGATCAGTTTACCCTCAATTCCTTCATCTAAATCATTGATAAAGATGTTGAACAATACAGGGCCCAAAACAGAGCCTTGTGGTACCCCACTTGAGACATTCTTCCAACTGGATGTGCAGCCATTTACGACCACTCTTTGAGTCCGATCACTAAGCCAGTTATGAATCCACCTAACAGTTGCCTTGTCCATTCCATACTTAGTCATTTTTTCAATAAGGATTGTGTGAGATACTTTGTCAAATGCTTTGCTGAAGTCAAGATATACTATATCTACAGCATTTCCTGATCCACCCAGTCAGTGATTCTGTCATAGAAGGAAATTAAGTTAGTCTGACATGACTTATTAGTTACAAACCCATGCTGACTCTGTTTAATCACTTCATTCTTATGCAGGTACTTACATACATGTTCTTTAATAATTTGTTCAAAGATCTTTCCTGGTATAGAAGTCAGACTCACCGGCCTGTAGTTCCCTGGGTCCACCTTCTTCCCTTTTTGAAGATAGGAACAACATTTGCTCTTCTCCAGTCTTCTGGGACTTCACCTGTTCTCCAAGAATTTTCAAAGATTATGGACAGTGGTTCAAGAATTTCTTCTGCTATCTCCTTCAGTAACTTTTGAATCTGACCGACCTGTTTCGCTCAACTCTAGTTACTACAGTACTGCTACAAGATTCCAGAATGCTCGTATATCTCTGCTGCTCCTGTGTTTAACCACACTTTTGCTAAAATATAACTTCTCTGCTGTTCCTGTACTTTCTGCATATCTGCCTCTGCTGCATTAAGGGCTTCCAATTCTGCTTGTGCATCTGCTGACCTGCTTACATTACTGCATTTACTGGTCATTGTCAAATCACGTGCAATCTGACAAATTCAGCTCGACTGCCTCATCACCTGTTATTTGTGCTGCTCACTCTGAACTATGGCTTAGAGAATCCATCTCGCCATGAGAGCCATTGCAACCATGACATTACATCAACAATTTAAAAAGAAAAATATTACTGATACCAAGCATAAAAAAGTCCAGCAATGCAGAGATCATCCCATAAAACTAACCTTATTTTAACCATGATGAAATAAAAGTTACCAAAAATTACAGGATACCATGAAATGGCCTACGGGTTTCGGCAGGTTATATCGTTGGCTTGGGCTAAACGGTAACTTTGACTGCGACAGCTATGCCGCGAGCAAAGTTTGCTTAGTGCCGCTGCTACATTGCAGCGCTTAAAAAAAAAATGAATGGGGTTGCATTATGAAATGTACACTATTTCAACAAGTCTTAAAAAAAATAAAGATTTTTTGGACTTTTTCCAACTTGTTTATTTCTTGTGGTCGTAGTTAAGAACTATATTTTAATATTTGTCACAGCCAGGTGGTTCTATAAGTTCAATATTCTAGACCCCTTTTTGACATGCCTATATGACATAGTTTTAGTAGGAATTCTTTAACAATGGTTTGAGTTTGAGGAGTGGCATTTGCAGATGATGACAGTCATTGCAAGATTCTGGCTTTTGAGCTTCTAAATCATTCCTAAACTGGTCCTTAAATGTTAAATAGAACGAGCCAGTTTTTCATAATTCTACTGATTGATTTCAGTGGGAACTGCGCTATTGATTGCTTCAGTCAAATAAAAAGTAATTCATAGACTGTAATGAAACAGTGCATCAATTAACCCAATTATCACTGCTAATAGTCTATTTTTAATGATTATATCAATCAAGAAAATCTGAACCAATTCAAATTAAGGATCTTCGGAGTTTATGTATGGCAGAATATAACAAACTTTATTCACATGATGTTAATTAGCAAAGCAAATGTGGTTTAATGTAGATAAATGTAGAGTAATGCACCTGGGACGGAGTAATCCTATTGCTGCACATACATTAAATGGAAGTGTACTCGGGACTACAGAACAGGAGAAGGACTTGGGTGTTCTGGTTACAAGTAAGCTGAGCAGCAGTACTCAATGTCAGGCAGCAGCCAGAAAAGTAAACAAGATTTTAGGGTGTATAAAAAGTGTGAGGCAGTGACCAGTGTCACATGTAGGGGGTCGCTGTGTGTTCCCCCCAGGATGTGCACGTAGGCGTATTGAGGCCATGTAAGTGCATTGCAGTCACAGGTCTTGCTGTGGTTGCAATGTAGAATAAAAGTGAGTATAGGTCTTGGACAGACATGCTGGTTGTCCAAGGCAAATTTAGGGAAAACCTGCTCTGGGCTTTTGTGTTTTGAAACAGACTACAGGATGGTAGTGGTGCAGTCCGTTTCATTCCCGGCTCAGGTTTTCCATGTGGCCCACTGCCACAGATCCCAGTTAAAAGCCCTGCAGTAAAAGGTTTGGGTGTGTCAGAGTCAGTGTCAATTTGGTGTTTGTAGGAGTGCAGAGCAGGAGGCTCTGCAGAGCTCCACCTGTGTAAGACAACACAGGCAAGTGGAGCCAAGCAGCCAAGGGAGCTAAAAGGCCTGGCACCCACAGCGTACATGGCGGTGCAGTCGCCCATGGCAAACGGTCATGAAAGTGGACTGGCGTGTTTAGTGACTGTAATCTGGAGGATATGTGCCTGGCTAAGATCGGGAAGTGGACTGTCCCGTTTCCCGGCTGCGAACCGGAGGATATTGTGTGCTTTGTTTTGCTGTGAGTAAGCATTAAAGCGACTTTTGTTTGGAACTTTGCTGGGTCACTGACTCATCACTGCTCTGTGTGGATACTACTGCACCACAAAAGATAAATAAAATCCTGCAATCCCAACGTACTGTTACCTCTTTATAAATCGCTTGTGAGGCCACATCTAAAATATGAGATCCAGTTTTGGGCTCCACATTTTAAGATAGATATTCAGAAGTTAGAGTCAGTTCAAAGTTGGGCAACTAGATTATTACACGGGATGGAGGCCTCTCATATGATGAGAGGTTGGAAAAGTTGGGCTTATTTAGGTTAGAAAAAAGATGGCTCAGAGGAGATCTCATTTACATGTATAAATGTATGTGTGGTCAGTACAAGAGACTGGTGCATGACTTATTCCTTACAAGGACCACACTAAGGACCAGGGGGCACTCATTATGGATGGAAGAAAGGTGATTCCAACAGCTACATAGGAAAGGATTATTTACAGTTAGAGCAGTCAGACTGTGGAACGCCCAACCACAAGACATAGTGATGGCAGACACTAACAGCTTTTTTTTTTTTTTTTAAAAAGGGGCTGGATGATTTCCTCAATACCCATAACCTTGCAGGTTATAGTTAATTTACTGAAAAAAAAATTGGTAAAGAAAGGTTGAACTTGATGGACCTAGGTCTGTTTTCAACCTATGTTCAGTTAACACTTAATTAAAACATTATTCTCATATTAAAATGTATATGTTCCTAAAAAAGGGTTGTTCACTTAAAAGGGTTATTCCGAAAATTGAAAATAATATTTTATTTTACTTATTTATATTACTCATTTATATAGCTCCATTAATTGCACAGCGCTTTACAGACATTATCGGCACTGTCCCCGATAGGGAATTTAGAGATTGTGAGCCCGATCAGTATGTTTTTGGAATGTGGGAGGCAAGCGGAGAACCCAGAGGAAACCCACGTAAGCACATGGAGAACATATAAACTCCTTGCAGATGTCCTTGGTGGGATTTGTACCCAGGACCCCAGTGGTGCAAGGCTGCAGTGCTAACCACTGAGGCAACATGCCGCCAATGATAATTTTCTGATTGGTGGGTTCAGATTGCTCGGCTCCCTCCAACAGTCCCATTGAGAATGAATGAAGCACACACAGCCACAGCAGCCCAATTCCAATAAGACATTTCAGAGCCCTATTCTCAGGATTGGTGGGGGGTCTCAGTGGTCAGACCACCATCTATCATAAAATTCTAATCTGTCCCATGGATAAGTGATAACTTTCAATGTTCAAAATAACTCTTTATTTTAGAAGGCACCCCTGAATATAGACTGTTCGGTTGGGACTGAGGTCCGATTAGCCCTCTGGTAACTTTGACTATGGGTGCCAACTGTTTAAGTATATGCAAATATTACCCTACCCCATAAACAAAGTTGCTTATGCTTCTATATTACAATATTCTTGGTAATTTGTTAAACGGATGATGAGATGCTGTAGAAAGTAAATCAAGAGTATTGTGCCAACTACTGTTCATATAGGGGGTGGGGGCCCACCGGAGGATTCACCTGCTCCCCTGTGGTTCAGTCCGAGCCTGCTTGATGACCACAAAAGTCAATGAGTAGTCAACATAATGTTTAAACAAGGAGATGCTCATGAGACAGAGATACTCCTTATAGCCAATTTATTGCCATAAAAAAGGGAAATTGAGAATGGCACATAAGAAACATAAGGAAACATGTCACCATGAAAATGCAGTGTAATCTGCAGGCATCATGTTATAAACCATAAGGAGCTGAGCAAATTGATTTGTAAGAAAAGATTCAGTATAACCTGTTATTTCATAATTTAAACTTCTGCTCATTTTGTGATTTTCAGTGCAGTGAGCAGTCCTAGCAGTGATTGACATATCTCTGTATACACACTTAGGCCCTTTCACAAGCTAGTGTTTTTTTTTTTTTTTTTTACATACGAGAAAAACTGACTGAGTTTCATCAGCGTTGTTGGTAAGAATTTCATCCGAGGTTTTATCACAATTTGTTCCGAGTTTCATCTGAGTTGCATCAGTTTATCTCGTACGTGAAATTTTTTTTTACCACCTTCTCCTATATAACAGTCCGTGAAAATTGGACTGCACTCCAATGGCATCCGAGTGAGTTCCGTTTTTTTTTCACAGATCCATAGACTTGCTTTGACGATTTTGATCTGACTCATCTAAATCGGACATGACTCCATGATTTTGCTTACTGTCCAGTCCATGAAAAATGACGGACATGTTATTAGCCCCATTCACTATTATAGGTACTAGTTCTATCCGTGAAAAACACCAATGGCACTTGTACTTGAAAAACAGACATCTGAATGAGGGCTTTTACAAACAAGGCTGTCAATCATTGATAAACCCACCAATTGGATCAAAGATCCCAGAAAAAGCAGATTAAATGATTAAAACATTGGTTATACTGAACCTTTTCTCAAAAATCCAAATATCAATTTGCTCTTCTCCCCTGCTCTATAACATGGTGCCTGCAGATTTTACTGTATGTTTATGGTGACAAAGATACCTTTAATAATTTACTTGCAATACAAATCATCAGACTTTTAGGTTATGAAACACACTGAGGATATATCTGTATCACCGATGCTGTAATAATCAAATTATACTGTTTTTGTGCATTTTTTTGTAGATATATTGTATATGGTTGGAAGAAAAATATGACTGCATTCTTCTATAAATGAGACTTCTTGGCCCATGTCTAAAAAAAATATTTGGAATTAAGAATCCTCAGTGGTTGATACCTCTTGGCTAACTGAAGAGATGGTAACAAATTGCAACCTTTCGAGACTACTCAGGTCTCTTCACCAGGCAAAGACTAATACAAAATCAGAAGAATCACATATTTATACACAACACAGCACAGAACTGTCATTATGGGAGAGTGATAAACAGTTGTGTTCATAAATATTGGAACAGTTCATAGATAAGGAGTGTGAATACTTTTCCATCCAATTATGACAAGAGCATTCTTAAGGTGATACCTTTATTGGCTAACCAGAAAATTATATGTTCGCAAGCTTTCAGAGCGCAGAGGCTCCTTCTTCAGGCAAGATTACATTTGGAATAATAAGAAAGACACATTAGATGCTTACTATAGTAGGAAATTTGTTCAAGACCTGGGAGGTGTGATGCCTTCAAAAGATAAGCAAAGGAAATCAAATTAGCATTTTCTTACAAATGGAGAGCTAGTGGGAATGTGTTATTAGCTATCTGGAGTCCTTCTGGTGAAGGTGTGAACTGTGTCTATGTAATGAGTCATAAAACCGGGTGTTAAGTTGAGTCCTAGTGTCAAAGTATTGAACATCCTAATAAGTTTGAATTCCCACATTTTTCTCTCCCTGTCATCCTTAAAATGACCTTTTAGTATTAAGACTTTTAAGTCTGTCATACAATGTCCAGTTCCAGAGAAATGTTTTCCCACAGGCGTGTCCATTTCATTCCTGATCGTATGTCTGTGTAGATTCATCCTTGTTTGCAGTTTTTGCATGGTTTCCCCAATATAGATAGCTCCAGGGCACCTTGTACATTGTATCATGTACACCACATTGGAGGATGTACATGAAAAGGAACCCATGACCTTATAGTCCTGATTTGTGTTTGGTACACGGACTGTATTTGTTGGTAATATGTGGGTACAAGTTTTGCATTTTTTGTTGTTACATGGGAATGTGCCAGTCACTGATGGTGACGAAAGGACACTTCTGACAAGGAGATTCCTTAAGTTAGGGGGCTGTTTGTAGGAGAGGAGTGGTAGTTCTGGGAATATGTCTTTCAATTTGTGGTCCCTGTGGAATATGGGTTGGAGATCAGCACCAATTTTCCTTAGGATGCTCATGTGGGGGTTGTATGTGACCACAAGAGGTACCCTGTTGTTGTCCTCTCTCAGTTTGTAATCCAGGAGGTTGCTTCTTGGGATTCTTGTAGCCCTGTGGATCTGTTCATCTATTACCAGTGGATGGTATCCTTGTTGTAGGAATGTATTCCTCAGAGATAGCAGCTGTAGTTCCCTGTCTTTATTCCAACATTCCTCATGAGGATGGAATCACAGCATGTAAATATTTCCTTCAAAAGAACAATCTGGCCACAGAACCAACACTGCAATTCATCAGGTTTGTGCTTCATCACAACTATTTTTCTTTTGGGAACAATTTATACCAACAGTGCATGGGCAGCGCCATGGGAAGCAAAATGTCCCCACAATATGCCAACCTATTTATGGCGAAACTGGAGGAGGAGTTTTTGTCATCTTGCCCTATTAAACCTCTTGCATACTTCCGCTACATTGATGATCTGCTAATAATCTGGACAGGCTCAAAAGATGATCTGCTCACCTTCCACAATAACTTCAACAAATACCACCCAACCATCAAGCTCACCCTCAACTTTTCAAAGTCTCAAATACATTTTCTGGACTTGACCATATACATCAAGGACAACGCCATACAAACATCAATTTACCATAAGCCCACAGGACGTCCAGCATACCTTAGATGGAACAGCTTTCATCCAAGACACACAAAAAAATCCATCATCTACAGTCAAGCTCTGAGATATATTCGGATCTGTTCAGACAGTAAAGACAGGGAACTACAGCTGCTATCTCTGAGGAATACATTCCTACAACAAGGATACCATCCACTGGTAATAGATGAACAGATCCACAGGGCTACAAGAATCCCAAGAAGCAACCTCCTGGATTACAAACTGAGAGAGGACAACAACAGGGTACCTCTTGTGGTCACATACAACCCCCACATGAGCATCCTAAGGAAAATTGGTGCTGATCTCCAACCCATATTCCACAGGGACCACAAATTGAAAGACATATTCCCAGAACTACCACTCCTCTCCTACAAACAGCCCCTAACTTAAGGAATCTCCTTGTCAGAAGTGTCCTTTCGTCACCATCAGTGACTGGCACATTCCCATGTAACAACAAAAAATGCAAAACTTGTACCCACATATTACCAACAAATACAGTCCGTGTACCAAACACAAATCAGGACTATAAGGTCATGGGTTCCTTTTCATGTACATCCTCCAATGTGGTGTACATGATACAATGTACAAGGTGCCCTGGAGCTATCTATATTGGGGAAACCATGCAAAAACTGCAAACAAGGATGAATCTACACAGACATACGATCAGGAATGAAATGGACACGCCTGTGGGAAAACATTTCTCTGGAACTGGACATTGTATGACAGACTTAAAAGTCTTAATACTAAAAGGTCATTTTAAGGATGACAGGGAGAGAAAAATGTGGGAATTCAAACTTATTAGGATGTTCAATACTTTGACACTAGGACTCAACTTAACACCCGGTTTTATGACTCATTACATAGACACAGTTCACACCTTCACCAGAAGGACTCCAGATAGCTAATAACACATGCCCACTAGCTCTCCATTTGTAAGAAAATGCTAATTTGATTTCCTTTGCTTATCTTTTGAAGGCATCACACCTCCCAGGTCTTGAACAAATTTCCTACTATAGTAAGCATCTAATGTGTCTTTCTTATTATTCCAAATGTAATCTTGCCTGAAGAAGGAGCCTCTGCGCTCTGAAAGCTTGCGAACATATAATTTTCTGGTTAGCCAATAAAGGTATCACCTTAAGAATGCTCTTGTCATAATTGGATGGAAAAGTATTCACATCGATTTTTCTGGCTAACACGGTACCACAATATAATTTATTATTGTACACCATAGATAAGGAGTGAAAGTTTTATTGTCCTCTGATTAGGGTCTGGTTCTGTGTAGTGATACCCCCACAAGATCTGAAGAGTAAATTCCTTAATTGATGTAAAAAGACATAAATCCATGCGACACATTCATTCCTTCATGGAGTGTGTCAAAGGTCGTCATAAGTTTATACTCCCAGACTCTCCTGTTTCTCTGAGATTCTAAGCTACCTTTCAGTACAAGTAATTTCATGTGTATGATGCTGTGATCAGGCATACAAAAATGTTTTGCCACAGGTAGATCCATTCTCTTTTCTCTAAGGGTATGTTTCCACGATCAGGAAACGCTGCGTGTTTGGTGCTGCGCGTTGGCGCAGTGCCAAACACGCAGCGTCCAGATGTTACAGTATAGTGGATGGGATTTCAAGAAATCCCGTCTCCACTATGCGTAAGAACACGCAGGCGGAAGACCTGCGTATCCGGACATGCGGCGTGTCTTTTCAGACCGCAGCATGTCCTAGCGTATTGCGGCGACGCTGCGTCGCCGCAACAGAATTTAACACAGGGCTATGTAGCCCTGCGTTCTTTCCGGAGGTGTTCCAGAGGTGTCCTGAACACCTCCGGAAAGAGCGCGCGTCAGAAAGGGGGCGGGGTTTAGACGGAGCGGAATTTCCGCTCCGTCAAATGCGCTGTGGTTCCGGACCATGGAACCACAGCCTTATTGTGTGGCGGTGAGAATTCATCCTTGTTCTCAGTTTCTGCTAGGACTCCCCCACATACAGACCCCCAGTTGGACATTTAGTACAAATAATTAAGTACACCACATTAGATGTGATGCAACTAAAAGTACCTGTGATCTTGTAGTCCTGATGTGAGTTGGGGATCATTATCTTGTCCGTGGTCATTATAAATAGACAGGTTTTACATTTTTTCTTGTTGCAAGGAGAAACCAGAAAGAATGTAAAACCTGTCCATTTATAATGAGGACATAGAGGTCAGAGGAAGAAAAATCGCAGCATGCGCATCCTCCAATAATCCGATGGCACTCACCTATTCATGTCTACGTGTCTGTGAAAAAAATTGGCCATCTCTTAGAAAACATCCTAATTTGGTCCTATTTTCATGAATTACCTGAATGGAGAAGGTGAGGAAATGTTTTTTTTTTCCTTTCTCTCCACCTCTGAGAAAATCGGACCACATTGAGCCAGACCACACTGAGCCAGACCACCATAATCGGGCTGATTTCGTTGGATGGAGAGAAAATGGTCGAGTGACTCTAGTCTTATTGTAAAATTCAAAATACAGAAGGAAACATTCTTTTGTCCAGTTGCTAAGGGTAACTGCATATATATAACTATCTATGAACCCGTTCTACGCCCGGGTGGCAAGCATTTTTATAGGTATATGGTCTCTCATCCTGGTATGTGCTGCCACCCTCCTATCCTGGTATGCATGGCACCCCTCATCACTATCCTGGTATGCATGGTACCCCTCATCCTATTCTGGTATGCATGGTCCCCTCACCCCCACCCAAATCTGGTATGCATGGCACCCCATTCCTCATTCTGGTATGCATGGTCCCCTCATCCTCAATCCTGGTAAAATTGGTACCCCCTCATGCCTATCCTGGTATTCATGGTTCCCTTACCCCCCAATCCTGGTATGCATGGTCCCCTCACCCCCCAATCACGGTATGCATGGTCCCCTCACCCCCCAATTCTGGTATGAATGGTCCCCTCACCCCCAATTCTGGTATGCATGGTCCCCCCTCATCCCTATTGTAGGATGTATGGTACCCTTCACCCCCCAATCCTGTTATGCATGGTCCCCTCATCCCCAATCCTGGTATACATGGCACCACTTACCTCCCAATTCTGGTAGGCATGGTCCCCTCACCACCCAATCCTGGTATGCATGGTACCCCTCTATCCTGGTATGTATGTTACCCCTCATCCCCCAATCCTGGTATGCATGGCCCCCTCACCCCCCAATCCTGGTATGCATGGTCCTCTCACCCCCTCATCCTGGTATGCATGGTCCCCTTGCCCCTTCCTGATATGCATGGTCTCCTCACCCCCCAATCCTGGTATGCATGGTCCCCTCACCCCCTTATCCTGGTATGCATGGTTCTCTCATCCCCCTATCTTGGAATGCATGGTCCCCCCAAATCCTGGAATACATGGTCCCCTCACACCCCAGTCCTGGTATGCATGGTCCCCTCACCCCCCAATCCTGGTATGCATGGTCCCCTCACCCCCAATCCTGATATGCATGGTCACCTCACCCCCCAATCCTGATATGCATGGTCCCCTCATCCCCCTATCCTGATGTGCATGGTCCCCTCACCCCCCTGTCCTGATATGCATGGTCCCCTCACCCCCAATCCTGTTATGCATAGTCCCCTCACCGCTATTACACACATATACCCAAAAAAACAAACATTTATACTCACCTTTCATCCCTGTGCTCCAGCGCTGTTCTGTTCTGCTAGACGCCGGGGAGGAGAGCGGCGCCGGAGTACGCGCATGCCCATACGTGCGGTCCGGAGCCATATTGCTGAAGACACACTGTAAATGTGTCTTCAGCAAATGGCGCCGGATAGCGCTATGCGCATGCGCGTTTCTGACGCGCACTCCTGGTCTCCTGCCCCGGGAGAAGAGAAGCGCCACGGCAACGCTCCTCCCGGTCAGATAAGTATGTGAGTATGGCGCCGG
Organism: Oophaga sylvatica; assembly: GCA_033576555.1. Taxonomy (NCBI): domain Eukaryota; kingdom Metazoa; phylum Chordata; class Amphibia; order Anura; family Dendrobatidae; genus Oophaga; species Oophaga sylvatica. The sequence goes on from JARQOD010000007.1 coordinate 72,386,760, forward strand.
AGATCGCGGTATGCATCCAGTACGCATACCACGATCTCCGGCGCCATGCAGAGTACTCACCGCTGGATGCCTCACTCTTTCTGGAGCCAGACTGCGCAGGCGTCTCGCGCTTGCGCAGTCTATAAAGGCTTCAGACAGAGTGATGCTCCCAGCGTTATATTATAGATTCCATTTGATTGCTAAACAATAATTACGATGTAGTTTTGCTTTGCGTTGAATGACAATCCCCCGGGCTGCCGTTCTGGAAACCGACATTTAACTATTTAGCATTACGATGTTTATGAAACCACTTTAAATTCTTTATCTGAAAGCAGAAGAGTGCGAGGTGACCACTTTAAAAAAATTATTATTTTTTTTTCAATACAGCAGAAGCCTAGAGGATAGACGATTGGCGAAGAAACTTGTTACCATGACGACAGTCAATAGGTTAGGCGACCTCTTTTAAACCAATTGGATTGCAAATTCATAACTAAGCGGATAATGCATTTATTTATATCTTTTTGAAGCAAACACTTTTTTTTTTTTCAAAAGAATGCAATATTTTAATAAGATATGTCACATGGCGTCCATCACAGACGGGAAGGATTAACGGCATTGTTCGTAATTACGTGTTTACATGCGAACAGTAGACGCTTAAATGAATCGTTGTTTTAATTGGTTTATGTTGAAAGTTCTTTGATCAGACATAACAGTAATATATATTAGCATGCTGCATTTTAAAGTGACACTGCCTTCATTAATCAAGTGGCTGTATGGTTGATTAATTTGTACAAGGTTTAAATTGCTATGAAAATTTATCATTCATAGCCATGATCTCCATTTACATATATGTTAATTATGGTAAATGTAATCTGTCTCTGAATCCTCTGGGCTGCATACTAAAAAGAAGTGCTGATCACAGAGGATGCTTACATACCACTTACAAAGCGAACTCTTTCTGGCATTCACAAAAGTCAGTTTTCTCGTCAAAGACGGAAGAAAATTCAAACATTTTTCCGCTGAAGGCAAGTTCAAATACGAAAGGAGACACTTTTTCTTCTTTTTTTTTTTTTCCAAGCGATTTTCTCATCCAGTGCCAAAATGCTCAAGAAAATGAGTCTATTTCTTTGTCCTAACTAGGAGAATTACCTCCACGCTCTAAAAAGGGATTTGTTCTCCTTGTACTGGAGGGTAATAATAAGGATGTGGGTTTTTTTTTTTCCATTTTTTTTTAATAATAATATATCTGTTAAACAGGGGAATTAAGGTTTTTTTTTGCAAGTCTGAAACAATCTTTGTAACATAATTAAAATTAATTACATCGCTCGGCAGGATAATGTGGAGGTCTGGTGAATGCCCTCCGCTATTAATGAATATGGGTAATAAGGGCAAACTGGTATAAAGGAAATTGTGCTATGAAAATCCTCCAGCTTTATTTTTTTTTTAAAGAAAAGGTATATTAGAAGGAAAATTACAATACTCTATTCTTAAATGATCATAATGCACTTGATGTCCATTTTGCCTCCTAGCTTTTATTATATCAAAAGCGTGCATTTAAACGTGCCGGAGCTTTTACATTTAAGCCACGTTCACACTATTAGTATTTGGTCAGTTTTTTATATCAGTATTTGTAAGCCAAAACCAGGAGGGGGTGATAAATACAGAAGTGGTGACGTGTCTCTATTATATTTTTCCTCTGCTTCAGGCTGTGTGCCCTTTATGAGTTTTTAGTGAGTTTTTGACGTTATGTATATTTTGCTGCATCAAAAACGCAGCATCTTACAGATCCTGAAAAGTGGATGGAATTTATTTATTTTTTTACTCGGCATAAACTGACTTTAATTAGTCTTGCCGATGCATTGAGTCTTATGAGCAGTATTTTTTTCCCCTAGACTTGCATTAGATGCGAAAAAAACAGCAAGTAAAATAAGCGCACGTCTTTTTAGTGACTTTCCACAGCAGAAACGCATCAAAAACACATGCAATTCGCAAATGACTATATCAATAACGTTTTTAACAAAGCCAAATATCTGGAAGTATCAAAACAAAGCAACTTTATGTAAAACATGACAATCCAAAAAGAGACAAAAACACTGCACCAAAACGCGAGAAAAAATGAAGTGACATGCTCAAAATACTTCACAGCATAGCGTTACAAGATGCTGCCATGATAATATTGAGGGCAAAACTGCCAAAAGAATGACGGTTAAAAAAAGTAAGCATAGCCGCTTCAGGAAAACAATTGCCTGCATTTTTTTTAAGCAACTTTGCCCAGGAAAACTTGGCAGCTGCGTCATCCAAAGGTCGTCCATTCCTACTGAAAATAACGAGAGGTGGATTTCCGGAGAATTTTGGAAAAGAACGCTCCTAGCACCTGCTCTGAAAAACAGGCACCCAAAAAGTCTAGCCTTACTTATTGACTCCGGTGGTGTCCCTCCACAATCTACTGCCAGTCTCCTTGCTTCCTCTCGTATGGATGATGTGTTGGTCTCTGCTGATCAGCTGCAGCAATCATCCCACCAAGCAGAAATAACACATGACCTGTGCAGCATTGCAAAGTAGATGGATACTCTGGATTTTTTTTAAAACCACACTGGGATTGGTTAAACAGCAAGGAAAGCACAAACCCTTTATTGCAAAATCTGTAATAGGGGCTTTTCGGCCTTGTGACTTTTTTTAATACTGCTCCTAGGCGGACAAGGCCGCATTTTTGGTCCCAGTGCAATCTGATACAGCATCAGATTGCACTAGGACCAATGTAATTCTATGATACCAATTTTATTTCCCTTGGACTAAGCCGATCAAAAAAATCACAGGATACCCTAGTTTGATATAATATTTGGATCGCACTTGACTATGCAAGTCAATGAGTCCATGGGAATCATCAGACTTTCCAGATTTCTGTGGTGTTACAGAATGCGGGAGGTGGAGAATTTTTTTTTCTCCATCTTCTCATCCGAGAGCATTGGATCACACTATGATCACACTCTGATCAGTGTGATTTGCGGAATTGACCCAATTCTTTTGGATGAGGGAATGCACGATTGTCTGCACCTAGCCTTAAATATGTGTCATAGGATCCATTTGCTCCTCAAGCATCAGGTGTGATTGCAACTCTGCCACCCCTATAGCTATTCCCAGTCGCTGTCTTCTTTCTTAATACATTAGACCAGGGTTCCCCAACCCAGTCCTCAAGGCCCACCAACAGGTCATGTTTTCAGGATTTCCTTAGTCTTGCCCAAGTGATAATTGCATCACCTGTGTAATACAAAGGAAATCCTGAAAACATGACCTGTTGGTGGGCCTTGAGGACTGGAGTTGGGGAACCCTGCATTAGACCATATACTGAACTGGGAAAGTCAGTGAGGCTCAGATATGCCGTGTATGTCAGCTCCAGTGACCACACAATGGACCTGAAGCTTAAGAAGTAATGATCATAATTAGTAGCCTACTTCATTAAAATCCATTGCACCATTGCTAAATTTGCCTTAGACTCTCAGAATTCATACCATTGTAAATCCATTTCTTATAATTCCTAACATAAAGAAATGCGGGCACACCTCTCCGGCTCTGCTAGTTGTGTGCTTCATTTCTTGGCTGATGTGTTTCTCAATCTCTTTAGCGAGGTTAATTAGTTACAGATGCTTCTTGTCTTCTAGGATTCTTCACAAGTAAAATTGTTAATCTTTTTTGTTAGAAATTGTAACATTCTTTCAACACCTCCCAGATAGCACTGGCCCAACCCAGAAAGACTCATGTGAAACATTAAAGGAAAATAAGACATTGTTTTAGGTACAGTATAACTTCTATTAAGAAGTTGAGCAGTGCGGATATTTTATGTTTTAATTTCTCCCTGTTGTAACAAAGCCAATAAAACAGGTGGACCCACGTAGTCACTAACATATTCAGCTAAGTGCTGAACTAGGGTGTGGAGTCTTAGGCCGGGATCACACATGGGAGGAATACGGCCGAGTCTCGCATGTTAAAACCCGGGACTGGTGTCGGCCTTGGTAGCGAAGCGTGCGGTCGCATAGCAATACATGGAGCCGCACGCTAGCTCCCGAGGCCGGCGGCAGTGCCGGGAATTAGCATGCGAGACTTGGCCGTATTCCTCGCTTGTGTGATCCTGGTCTTAAGGGCTCTGTGGCGCTTCCCACGGCTGTGGGGCGTCGGGACATGGCATAGCTTGCCTAGCTAGCCAATGCTCCCACGCCGCCAGTCCACGACGACGTGAGGCATGGGTCCCAGATGGTAAGAGAATGTGGACCCACTGGACCACGGAGGGAGACCCGGGCCTGCCTGGACTAGGGAAGGGCAGCGACCGGGATCCGTGGCAGCTGAGCATGTGGGCAAGGTGGCGACCTGCAGGACTAGACAACACCGCACAACTTCAGGTAAGAAGAAACATAAAGTTTACTTAAAGAAACAAAGTAAATAAACATAACATAAGACCGGGCTCCCGATTCCGCACATCAGAGAAGGGTACACAACTCAGGATCACAGACGAGTGCTGGAGGACATCACGGGTAGATGCAGTCCAGGGTTATCTGGCACAGGCATACTTGGACGGCCTCTCTCTCAGGCCTTAGGCGTAGCACAGGCTCAGCAGGAGAACATCAGACACCGACCTCAGACAGACTTCAGACGATGGCGGGGTCATCACGGGTTGATGAAGTCCAGAATCATCTGGCACGGGCATACTAGTATGGCCACACTCTCAGGCCTCGGGCGTAGCACAGGCTCAGCAGGAGAACATCAGACACCGGCCCAGGACGAACGTCAGACGATGGCGGGGTCATCACGGGTTGATGAAGTCCAGGGTCATCTGGCACGGGCATACTAGGACGGCCTCTCTCTCAGGCCTCAGGCGTAGCACAGGCTCAGCAGGAGAACATCAGACACCGACCCAGGACAGACGTCATCACAGGGTAGACCAAGGAGGAACCGGCAGGACAGGCAGGTTGTCACGGCAAGTGACCAGGCAGTCTCTGGGACAGGCAGGTTGTCACGGCTAGTGACCAGGGCAATCTCTGGGACAGGCAGGTTGTCACGGCAAGTGACCAGGGCAGGCAGGTTGTCACGGCAAGTGACCAGGCAGGCAGGTTGTCACGGCAAGTGACCAGGCAGGCAGGTTGTCACGGCAAGTGACCAGGGCAGGCAGGTTGTCACGGCAAGTGACCAGGGCAGGCAGGTTGTCACGGCAAGTGACCAGGGCAGGCAGGTTGTCACGGCAAGTGACCAGGCAGGCAGGTTGTCACGGCAAGTGACCAGGCAGTCTCTGGGACAGGCAGGTTGTCACGGAAAGTGACCAGGGCAGTCTCTGGGACAGGCAGGTTGTCACGGCAAGTGACCAGGCAGTCTCTGGGACAGGCAGGTTGTCACAGTAAGTGACCAGGCAGTCTCTAGACAGGCAGGTTGTCACAGTAAGTGACCAGGCAGTCTCTAGACAGGCAGGTATATACGACCTGATATGGTGGAGCCTCCAGGTAGGCTGCAGTCGGATGGCAGATGATCGCTCCCAGGTGAGCAGGCAAGAGCCGGGGATCTCTGCAGATGATGTCCGAACTTCCGGATGGAGCTGCAGTCGGATGGCAGATGATCGCTCCTAGGTGAGCAGGCAAGAGCCGGGGATCTCTGCAGATGACGTCCGAACCTCTGGAAGGAACTGCAGACGGATGGCAGACAGGCAAGCCGACAGGTAACAGACAGGTAACTGGAATCAGGAGCTGATGGCTGAAACAGAGTTAGACTGCACAGGAACAACAGGAACACGGATTGGATCTCAGAGAGTCAGGAACACAGACAGGAACACGGACTGGGTCTCAGGGAGTCAGGAACACGGACAGGAACATGGATTGAATCACAGGAACACGGACTGGAACACAGGCCTCGGACTCCGGACATCTGGCACAGATCAGCAGGCTCCGGACATCTGGCAATGATCGGCAGGATCCGGACATCAGGCAGGAAGGATAGGATCCGGACATCTGGAAGTGGTCGTCGGACATCGGACATCAGGCCATGGTCATCAGGCATAGGATCCGGACATCTGGCAGCGACCTGAAAAGGAACCCCAGCGGTCTGGTGCAAGCCCCGCCAGGCTCAACGGGAGCTGGCGGGGATTGCACAGAGGCTGAGCACAGATTAACGGAAACTCAGCACACACCGGACTCCTCCTTCCAAGATGAACTCAGGTTATATAGCAAGGATTCACAGTCACTGGCACAGGGTTCTGGACACAGCAGGATTTCAGGAACATAACACAGAGGACACAGTTCAGAAAGTCAGGTACAGGATGCGATCCAAGATCAGGGGTTCAGGTAATTAGACACAGCAGGAACAGGCCTGGATATACAGCCTCCAGGAACGGCGATCTGGGTAATCAGCCCCCAGCATAGGCGGAAACACAAGACACAATTCAGACATTCAGGTACCGGGTTTGATCCAGGATCAGGGAACAAGACACAGGAGGAACAGGGAATCAGCTCTCCAGAGCTGATCAACTTCAGAGCAGGAGCTGAACACACAACCACATACGGCTAGGTTCAGGGATTCAGTGTGGATTCAATGTGAAGCTCTGGCCACGCCCACTAGGGCTGGGGAACTTTATATATGAGCTGCTTCACAGCGATAGGCTGGAGCAGTAACTCTAGTAAACACCCAATCCACATAAAAGCAGGACAGGTGTGGGCCGCGCCCCCTATGCAGAGCCAGACAGCACAACACAGAGGGAACCCAACAATGGCTGCTGCCAACCACGCAGTAAGTCATGCACCACTGCAGAGGACTTTTCAAGCTACGGACGGCTTTCACAGCAAGTCAGGAACCGCACATGCGGGCGGTCATGCAAAGCAGCGGAGCCACTCACGCAAGTACGGGTACGCAGCAGAGCCGGGAACTGAGCAGCATCCATATAGGTAACAGACAACAGTATCCCAGCTGGTTAGGGGGAAAGGAGCAAAAGGGTTAATGCAAAAAACATGCAAAGTAACGCTGGAAAACAAAGTACAGACAATACCAGCGTTACAGGCTCATTGTCATGTGTTCGATTTTCTCACAGAAAAACGGACCAAGTGTGGTCTGAGTGCCATCAGTTTTTCTGGAAAGTGGAGAAAAATAAGTTTCTCCACTGTCTCCATTCTAACAATCTGTCAAAATCAGACCACACTTGGTTGTCATCCGAGTGCTGTCAGATTTTTTCATGGACCCATAGACTTGCATTGCCGATTTTGATCCAATGCTCGGATCAAAATCGAATATGTCTCAAAAATTTTATAGGTGTGTCTCATTAATGTGCACAACCCAAAGAACATCATATATATAGAGAGACAGGGAATAGGAGAGTCAGCTGACCGAATATCAACTCTTCAGATGAAGATGGAGTCCACACAGGGAGTCGTCTTGGCTCGGGGCGTGCAGAAGCAAACAATGTGAAAAAGTTCTCCAACGTGGTCAGGAAATAAAATGTCACAGACCATGATTAAGACCTCACAGTCGAAACGCGTCGGTCGCAAGCCATCCTGGGCTTCCAAGTGTATACACTGCATATCTTTTTAATGTTTTTACAATAAATGTGAAGTTTTATTTTCTGACCACATTGGAGAACTTTTTCACATAGAACATCATAGGTACGAGTGCTATCCATGAAAACTACAGATAGCATTCGGATCAGAAAATCAGAATTTTGAACAAGCCCTTACTGTCACTGTCACAAGGAGCTATAAGGTGATTAAACATATAAAGGGGCGGGGAGGAGAAAAGGGTGGAGGGGAGTGAAGAGGAGCCCGATGGAAGAGAGTTGTCAGGTCTCATGATTACTTGGTACTTCATGAAGAAAAAAGTATAAGAGCTTACCACTCTTTGTAGGTTGAAAGTCCATGGGAGAAAACGTGGTGGGTGCCACAGCTCCAGCTGATGTGGCTCAGCAACCGTGGAAAAAGTGAAGAGAGCGGCACTTCCACAGGTCAAATAAAAGCATCATTTTATTTCTTTAAACTGTAAAAACCCGACCCAGGCCCTTCATCATAGTAGGTGCTAGCATGCTATGATTAAGGGCATTTGGACGCCAAAAAAACATGAATAAGACCCGCTAGGTCGAAACGCGTTGGTTTCAGACCACTAAGGACCCCACCTGCAATTTTGTCTGTTTTTTCTACTCAAGATGGTTTTTAATATTTTCTTATAAATATTGATTTTTTTATCGATTTCCGCACTGGAGATTCTTTCCTCATGTTTTTGCCTCAGCCAACGCCTCTGATCAAGGCGGCTCCGTGCGTGTGAAGATTGTGGACTGCTACAGAGACTGGTGAGCTGACCTTATCCTCCTATTTTTCCTTTCACCTTTGCCTATATGAACCAAACTTTGGACTAAACCCGAACCTGAACATCCACAGGTCTGCACATTCCTAGTTTTAATGAAAAATTTGAGTTCTTCTTTAGATTTGTGTAGACACTTTGAAAAAATAGAAATAAAAGGATAAAAACTGCAACAATTAGGAATAGCCATAAAGCACTCAGACACTTTGTAAGCTTTAAACAACTCTACATACCTAAGTTTCTGTTAAGATATGCAAGTAGATTCTCAATGGACTAATTAACTTTGTGAACATGTTAGCTCTTGACTTCCATTTGTGGGTTTTCAAAGACTAAAGACTATACCAAAGACGCGATTACTAGCCAATCTTTCATTAGCAGTCAACATTCGGAAAATAGTGTGGTGGAGGAAAATAATAATATAATATGTCATTGTGTATGCATGATACTTTTGTTTTTTTCTTGAAGAGTATTGCGTTGAATAGATGAGGGTTGTCCAAAATTGCAGATTTCGACTATTATTGTAGATTATTGTTTCAGTTTTTGGCAGGCAGTTGTCATATTGAACTCTTAGTTGTGTAATGTGAGAGGCGTCAGCCGTGGCTGAGGTGCACATCCGCGCATAGGCACGCTATAGGAAAATGGGGGACCTGGCTGGATGTGTGTCCCGCTGTTACCTTGGCGATACGCCTCTGCAGACTGCAAACAGCCAACAGACATGGAAGGCCAGGATCAGATGGAATAGAGATAAATGAGGGCAACCAAAGTCCAAAATTAAACTTTTTACTTAACAACTTGATGAGAGTTATATATATCAGATAGCAGACACAATACTTTATGAACGCTTCTTCCATACTTCCATACAATCCAGAGAAAGGAACATCACGGTTACACAAGGTGGTACTTTGCTTCTGTTGCACGTTACATCAGTCCAGCAAACCATTATGGGAACCTCCATATTCCCCTGTGAGGACTGCATGGGTCGAGGTGTGTCACTACGACCCCTCACAGTTAGTCTTAATGCCCAGTTCATTTGTGAGAACCTCACTGACTGAGGTACATCAGTAGAACTCTTTATTACTCTTCCCAAAGCACATTTTATGAGGGCCTTGCTGTGCTATAGCATCTTCAGTTCCTTATAGGAGAACTTGTATCCCAAACTGGCCATCTCCTCCTCTATGACCCTCAGGTCTGGCTACACTCCAGCTTCTTATTTAGTATAGATAATCATTTACTTTAGACTCGCTTGCCTGAGATAAGGAATCCTTCCTTCAGCTTAGTCCTTGCTAGGCCCCCTTGCCTGAGATTAGGAATTCATCTGCCACTTAGTCTTTGTTTCTTTCAGAACATGCTATTTAATATGGCTTCTCTTTCTTGGCCCGTTACATTGCAGGTCTGCAAGCAGTGTAAGAGTGGTGGACTGTACTATTGCGTTCCTACCCCTGAAGACACTGCAGTGGGAAGCCTTACTGGAATCTCTTGCGGACATTTCTGCAACATCCGGAGCTCAAGGCTTGGTACACATACTACGAAGAGTGCCTTATCTTCTGGCGTACAGGGGATGGTGTTCGTGGAACCGCGAGAAGGGAAGGCAATGGATCCCTGGTGCACTGCTCGACTGGATGGGAAATCCCTGGTGCTGACAGGAACAGAAAATATAGGGATAGTCTAGGAGGAACATATAGTAAGGCTGAAGACGCACTGTGTTATGGAAATGAGAACAAAGAAGTGTTGTGCCCAATACTGCATGTTACAATCTGATGAACTTGAACTGTCCAGTAAACTTCTTCTTGTTAAAATGAACTGCGCGTCCTGTAAGTTATGTGCGATAGCTCCTGAAGATGGAGGCCTGGAGAAAGCCGAGGCCTGTGGCCTATAAGTGAGTGTGATTCACCCCACACTAGACATCATATTTGGACTGGAACATGATATTCCTGTAAAGTGGCAGGATGTAATGGAGCAGCAGCCCCTACACGGCTGCCACCCTCGGTCACTTTATAACAGCACTGATTTTCCCGGCTCGGTTATTTTTTTGCAGTGCTGACAACACATCGACAGCGTTGCAGCCAATCACTGGGCTCAGCGACTCAGCCCAAGCACACGTCGTCACCATTGCAGTCAATAACAGATGCTGGAAGCAGAGTTGAAGCCTCGGCGTTGGATCCGGGGCGGATGAGTAAAGGGCAGTTTGTTTGTTTTTTAAATGAACGACAGCTCAGGGAAAGGGTTTTTTGGAAATCTGAAACCCTCCTAGACAGAAATTGAGATCTGTTGGAGGGATGGCGGGGGGATTTATTTTCCATTTATGTTAGTTTTCTGCCATTAAAATAAATCAAAAAGTTCACCAAAAGTTGTATATATTTTACTATAATTTAAGCAAGAAAAGTAGCATACATCGAACCTGACTGCCACAGATTTTATTTTCTGGTGCCTCTTATTACATTTGGTGCACTTTACTCCAGATGAAATTCCAGTCTTAAAAAAATTCCTATGATTTATGACAAAGACAAAATGTCTTTATTATCCAAAGGAACTTATCACAGCGATGCTTACAGTTTGCCAAAGCAGTATAAGAGATTAAAGCTGAGTTCTGTTGCAACAAAGAGGGTTTTTGTCAGTGTTTAGACATTTTGATGTGTAGTTTCAGATTAGCAGTAGAATTTGTGCCAATTTCTGTTGTCTTCAGATCACTCAATTTTCATAAATGGCAGTGGGAGATAAAAGCTGCAAATTTTAGCTAAAAATTTGCAACATGTTTGCCTTCATAAAAATCAGCTTCTCGCACTAGGACTACCAAAGGTGTCTTCCTTTTAATAAAATTTGCTGCATTTTACTTTTGCAAATGATGGATTAAAATTGGCGTATGAAAAGTAAGCTTGCCCAGTGTTCGTAAAAGAAAAAAAGAAAAAAGGGACTGATTTTTTGTTTAATATATTAAACAAGTGATCTTTAGGAGAGAATATCTAGCTGTGACATAGTTCATTCATCCATTTTAAGATGTAAGGCTGATAAGTTTAATATAACTTTTAGTGAGGTCAGTGAGACGGTGACTTCCATTTCAAAGTCGTGGTATTGCTAGAAAGAAAGCGGAGAGAAGGACCAACTTTTTTTTACCGCTTTGTGAACGAAATTTGTCATATAAACCTTAACCCTTTGGAGTACTGTCGTCATACCTTTATCCACAATTCATGTCAGTATAAGGCGAGTCTCACACTGTACTTGGACCGGAATACCAGGTCTTACCGCCGGTCATCTGGTCTTGATCATGGTCTCCTGGTTGTGATATGAACATGGGTTGTGTGAAACAAACCTTGTACTTCACTGATTTCAGATAAAACCAATTACAAATTAATAATAGTAGTATCTAGTCTAAGAAGCTTAGAACCTAGTTGTGTTCGGGGATATTTCTGCCAACAGCTAAACTGGCTAATGACCCTTCAGTGTACATATTTGGCTAAGTTGTATCAGGATGCCAATCTTCTGGAGGTACCGGCACTTTCGAACATTGCTTAATTCAGTGGAAATCATAAAAAAGTGAATGAAATTCAATTTTTTCCCTATATCAGACTGGTTCATTTGAAAAAATGCAAAAATAAACCCAAAGCTGTTGGCCGATGCTTGTGCTCCCAAACTATTCATATACGTAGACATTTGGCCGAACATGCATGTGTTCTAAAAGGGCATAGGAATGCCAGCAAAAGCCATACACTTGACAAATACTATTGAGATTTCTGCTATTAGAAGTGAAGGGGAAGAACAAAGACAAAAAAATTTACATAATAAAAATATTGAAGGAAGAGAAACCAATCACAAACTAAAGTGTTTCTATACGAATTCACAAAACATGGGCAACAAACAAGGAGAACTGGAGCTACTAACGCAGGAGAAGAAATATGATGTCATTGGAATCACTGAGACTTGGTGGGACGATACACATGATTGGAATACAAGGCTAGAAGGATACAACTTATTTGCAAGAAACAGACTTGATAAACGAGGAGGAGGTGTTGCATTGTATGTTAGAAAAGCGTATATCTGCACAGAGATTGACGCTTCAGAGACTGGGAGTTCTGTGGAAACTGTTTGGGTAAGAATACAAGGACAGAACAATGGAAAGGACACCATTGTAGGCATTTACTACAGGCCGCCTGTGCAAGCTGAAGATATGGATGAACTCTTTATGCATCAAATGGCCAAGTTCTCCAAAAAATATGACATAGTGGTCATGGGAGATTTCAACTATCCAGACATTTGTTGGGAATCTCTCTCAGGCAAAACTAACAGGTCCAGGAAATTCTTATCCTCTCTTGCTGACAACTTTATCTTCCAAAAGGTAATGGAGAAAACAAGGGATCTGCTACCTTGGATCTAATCCTCATAAACAGGGAGGAAATGGTGGAGGAGGTAAGAGTGACTGGGACTCTAGGAGTTAGTGACCATGCTATTTTAGAATTTTGGATAACAAGAGGAGGAACACCTGTGAAGACTCAGACGTCAAGGTTAGATTTCAGAAAGGCAGATTTTAAGGGACTCAGAAAGAGAATTGGAGGGATCCAATGGCTGGATATCCTTAAGGACAAAAATGTCCAGGAAGGATGGAAAATCTTGAAAAATGAGATTCTCAAAGCACAATCGTTAACAATTCCGAAAAGAGGGAAGAATGGGAAGCATTTAAGGAAACCAGGATGGATGAACATAGAACTTAAACACATGCTAAAAAGGAAGAAAGAAATGTTTATCAAATGGAAAGAGGGAGGCATATCTAAAGAAGAATATAATGCCGTCTGCAGAACCTGCAGGGCACAAATCAGATTATCTAAAGCTGACAATGAATTAAGGCTTGCAAGTGACGTCAAAAGCAACAAAAAAGGATTTTGGGGATACGTCAAAAGTAAAAGAAAAGTCAAAGATGCTATAGGATTTTTACAGGATGAAAATGATGAAATGGTAAGTCAGGATGTTGAGAAGGCTGAACTTTTAAATTCCTATTTTGCATCTGTTTTCTCTCAGAAAGGAAATGTAACATCAACTGATCTTCACTGTCCTATTAAAGGAATAGAAGAATCCAGGATATCTATAAACAGAAAGACAGTGAGGAAACACTTAGCTAACATAAATGAATTCAAGTCTCCAGGTCCAGATGAATTACACCCCAGGGTACTGAAGGAGATAGCAGAAGAAATTCTTGAACCACTGTCTATAATCTTTGAAAATTCTTGGAGAACAGGAGAAGTCCCAGAAGACTGGAGAAGAGCAAATGTTGTTCCTATCTTCAAAAAGGGGAAGAAGGTGGACCCAGGGAACTACAGGCCGGTGAGTCTGACTTCTATACCAGGAAAGATCTTTGAACAAATTATTAAAGAACATGTATGCAAGTACCTGGATAAGAATGAAGTGATTAAACAGAGTCAGCATGGGTTTGTAACTAATAAGTCATGTCAGACTAACTTAATTTCCTTCTATGACAGAATCACTGACTGGGTGGATCAGGGAAATGCTGTAGATATAGTATATCTTGACTTCAGCAAAGCATTTGACAAAGTATCTCACACAATCCTTATTGAAAAAATGACTAAGTATGGAATGGACAAGGCAACTGTTAGGTGGATTCATAACTGGCTTAGTGATCGGACCCAAAGAGTGGTTGTAAATGGCTGCACATCCAGTTGGAAGAATGTCTCAAGTGGGGTACCACAAGGCTCTGTTTTGGGCCCTGTATTGTTCAACATCTTTATCAATGATTTAGATGAAGGAATTGAGGGTAAACTGATCAAATTTGCTGATGACACAAAGCTAGGAGGGGTAGCTAATACTAGAGAAGAGAGAGAGAGGATTCAAAAAGATATACATAAACTGGAGCAGTGGGCAGCAACTAACAGAATGGATTTTAACAGGGAAAAATGCAAAGTACTACATCTGGGCAATAAAAATGAAAAAAGCATATACAAAATGGGAGGAATAGGGCTAAGTAACAGCACATGTGAAAAAGACTTGGTATACTAATTGATGACAGACTGAACATGAGTCAACAGTGTGATGCAGCAGCAAAAAAGGCAAATGCCAGATCTAGGATGTATCAACAAGAAGCATACAGTCTAGGTCACGTGAGGTCATTATTGCCCTCTACTTCTCTTTGGTCAGACCTCATCTGGAATACTGTGTCCAGTTTTGGGCACCACATTTTAAAAAAGACATCAAGAAACTGGAGCAAGTTCAGAGAAGAGCCACCAGAATGGTGACCGGTCTGCAAACCATGTCCTATGAGGAACGGTTGCAGAATTTGGGAATGTTTAGCTTGCAAAAAAGAAGACTGAGAGGAGACTTAATAGCTGTCTACAAATATCTCAAGGGCTGTCACATTGTAGAAGGATCATCTTTATTCTCATTTGCACAAGGAAAGACTAGAAGCAATGGGATGAAACTGAATGGGAGGAGACACAGATTAGATATTAGAAAAAAACTTTTTGACAGTTAGGGTGATCAATGAGTGGAACAGGCTGCCACAAGAGGTGGTGAGTTCTCCTTCAATGGAAGTCTTCAAACAGAGGCTGGATAGACATCTGTCTGGGATGATTTAGAGAATCCTGCTTTGAGCAGGGGGTTGGACCAGAAGGCCCAGGAGGTCCCTTCCAACTCTACCATTCTATGATTCTATGATTCTATGAGGAAAGGAAGCAGCTGCCTGAAACCTCTGATGGCAGCTTATCTTCTCTCTGTACAAAAGGATCAGGCATATTGACATTCAACAACCTGATCCTTCTCTACTCTGAATTCTGTGCTCATAAGAGATTCAGGAGGCTCCCATGCACAATAAATTATACATGATGCGCCATTCACAATAGGCAATGAAAAGTTCACCTCCTTTCCCCCTGCACAGCATCCTCTGCAAATCACAGAGCCTACCCACAGCATTCTTCCATATTTTCTTCAAGTCAACAAACTTATCATTATTGGAAGTGTCAAGATCATTGCACAGGATCGGCCTTTCATAACAGCTAATGTCTTAGCTCACAATTTCCCGTCTCTCTGCACAGTAACCTCTGCACAGATCACAGAGCTTCCTGAAAATGCTCTCTCATAATCTCTTCAAGTCAATGAAGATCTCAAAATTTCCTATGTCCACAT
This sequence comes from Oophaga sylvatica, assembly GCA_033576555.1. Lineage (NCBI taxonomy): Eukaryota > Metazoa > Chordata > Amphibia > Anura > Dendrobatidae > Oophaga > Oophaga sylvatica. The sequence goes on from JARQOD010000007.1 coordinate 72,402,177, forward strand.
GACTGTTGTACAGTATATCTCTGAATGCTGATCGCAGCAGCTTAGGCCACCTCTGTAATTATATTATATGTACAGAGGCGGCCTAAGCTAATATGATCAGCATTCAGACATGTACTGTATAGCAGGTGTGTGAACGTAGGAAACAATTGTCTTGAGATGTTCATAATATAAAATGGAATTATATACAAAGAATGGAGAGATCTGTAAATTTTATTGTAGGTACGCTTCACCTGTGAGAGACAGAATCTAAAAAAAATCACACTGTCTGATTTTTAATAATTAAATTGCATTTTATTGCATGAAATAAGTATTTGATCATCTACCAACCAGCAAGAATTCTGGCTCTTAAACACCTGTTTTTCTTTAAGAGGCCCTCCTACTCTGCATTCAATACCTGTATTCATTGCACCTGTTTGGACTCGTTACCTGCATAAAAGACACCTGTCTACACACTCAATCAATCACACTCCAACCTCTCCACCATGGCCAAAGAACTGTCTAAGGACGTCAAGGACAAAAATTATAGACTTGCACATGGCTGGGATGGGCTACAGGACAGCTTGGTGAGAAGGCAACAACTGTTGGCATAATTATTAGAAAATGGACTGAATATCAATCTTCCTCGCTTTGTGGCTCCATGCAAGATCTCGCCTCGTGGAGTAAGGAGGATTCTGAGAAAGGTCAGGAATCAGTCCAGAACTACACAGGAGGACCAGGTCAATAACCTGAAGAGAGCTGGGACCACAGTCTTAAACATTACCGTTAGTAACATGGATTAAAATCCTGCAGGGCAGGCAAGGTCCCCCTGCTCTCGCCAGCACATATCCAGGCCCGTTTGAAGTTTGTCAATGACCATCTGGATGATCCAGAGGAGGTATAGGAGAAGGTCATGTGGTCAGATGAGACCAAAATATAACTTTTTGGTATCAACTGCACTAGCTGTGTTTGGAGGAAGAAGAAGGATGAGTGCAACCCCAAGAACACCATCCCAACTGTTAGTCATGGCGGGGAGAAGCATCATACTTTGGGTGTGCTATTCTGCAAAGGGGACAGGAGGACTGCATTATTTCTATATTTCTGTTTTTTTCAGTCAAGATGGGGGGCAGAGTGTACATTAATGAGAAAAAAAATGAACTTTTTTTGAATTTATCAAGTGGATGCAATGAAACAAAGAGTGAAAAACTTAAAGACTTAAAGGGGTCTGAATATTTTCCGTATTTTACTATAGTATCTATTAATTTAAATTTAAAAAATTAATGGACTTAAAAAAATAATATTTATCAGTATCTGGATGGAAATATAGGATGAGTAGATGATATGCTCTATTCAAGAATTAGATGGAGGGATAGACCTCTTAAGTGGAAGTAGGCATGAATCCATAGAGGGCATTTCCATTCCCATATATGCCTCCTCTTCTGGCATTGAAGTTATGGTGGTGTAAAACCAAACGAATTGGGATCTTGAGCTAATTAAACCATGAAGCTCCATTTCCTCAATGTACTGTATATGCCTGCTATCATCCACAGCCAAATTGCTCTGGAGTACACACCTAAATACATAAAGAAGCATTATCAGAACTCACCATAGAGAATGATCTTCTGTTTATAATTGAAAATATGCCGTAAGTGGTTAAATAACAGGCTGCTATGGGATGTTGTGCTGTGAAACGCGCCGGCTTCTCGGAGGCATTTCCTATCACAATATAAATCTCATACAATTGATTCACCGTAAGTAGAAATCTTTTTATTTTCATCACCTTGGTGGATAAAACTCTTCAGAACTGTAATGCATGAGAAGCTCTACGATGGCTGGAATAGAACTAAAAGACATATATATACATTTCTCTGCATCAAAGACTTCTAGTGTGCTATGTATGTATTGCTGCAAGACAATTAAGAGCTCGGGAGTATTTATGACAGAGAGAGAGCTTCACTTGTAAATAGATTTGCCCAAGGACATAATTCTCACATTCGAATATCTTTTAATGAAACCCCACAAGACAGTAAGAAAAGAAAGCGCTCCCTATCAGCACTTCCCAGCTAAGCTACAGCATCAGCAGTTAATGTAAACTGGACTCACACGCATTGTTCTCTGGCCAAACCACCCACTAACTCTGCGCCAAAGCCAATGTCAATAAGAAATGTCGTTCCTGATGTTTATACAAATCCATGGAAAATGTAACATAATAATCTCTGACCCTATACATGTACAAAACTATCAGTATCTGAGGATCACAGGCAAACATTACACTGGGGAACCATGAATGTGTTAAATGGAAGCATGGAGTAATATTGCTTATATACAGGCAACAGTGCCTTATTCCTCATATATACTGCCGAGCAAATATGGACACTTGGTGTAACGTGTGCCACGTTTATCAATACGGAGTACACGGATTGGGAACTACATATGGTGCAGTTGTACCTGGCTCCGTACACAACCACAGTTCCTCAAAACTTAAAGGGAACCTGTCATCAGAAAAACAGATATGGGGTTAATCTGCAGGTTACTAGTGTTACTTACCTGCCCGGCATCCGCACTTAGCCAAACACTGTGGGTAGAAATTGAACTTTATTCTCACTGGCAGTTTTCTGGTTTCAGCCACAGGGATGGCGCCGGCGAAGGTTCAGTCACCGCTCTGAGTATACAGCGCAGTGGCTGTAACCGCACCTCGACACTGACTGACACTGGCTCTGCATTGGGGATGATGTCAGTCAGGGCCGGCGGGGAGTGGTTACAGGTCACTAATAGGCTGTAAACCAGACACTGTGCACTACCTGTGTGTGACCAGAGCCCTATACAAGCCTTTTTGTGTGCAATTTTAATACTAAGCAGTCACCCCCTCCATGAGTTGGTAGGTTGTGAGTGGTTGTCTCATCAGTATTTTGCACCTGTGTTACCTCCATCTTTACTACATGGGTCTGCTTCATCCTGAGATTCCATTAGTTCTGAGACCTGGGCAGGTAAACACTGCTGCCCCTTTTTTTGTATTAAGCTATGACATCACTGTGAAAATTTTGTCTAAGCTGTGACATCACTGTGTGCAATTTCCCCATGCTATGACATCACTGAGTGAATTTCCTCTAAGCTATGACACAATTGCATGCATTTACTCTATTCTGTGAATGATGTCAATAATGGTGGCATCACCATGTTCCATTTCTCCAAGCTGTGACATGCATTTTCCACTAAGGTCTCATATCACTGTGTGCATTCTGGCTAAGCTGTGACAACACTGTGTATATTTCTTCTTAGCTGTGACATCACTGTGTGCATTTTCTATAAACTGTGACATCACTGAGTGAGTTTTGTCTAAGCTGTGACATCCCTGTGTGTAATTTCTCCAAGCTGTGACATCACTGTGTGTAATTTCTCCAAGCTGTGACATCACTGTGTGTAATTTCTCCAAGCTGTGACATCCCTGTGTGTAATTTCTCCAAGCTGTGAATCACTGTGTGTAATTTCTCCAAGCTGTGACATCACTGTGTGTAATTTCTCCAAGCTGTGACATCACTGTGTGCAATTTATCCAAGCTGTGACATCACTGTGTGTAATTTCTCCAAGCTGTGACATCACTGTGTGTAATTTCTCCAAGCTGTGACATCACTGTGTGTAATTTCTCCAAGCTGTGACATCCCTGTGTGTAATTTCTCCAAGCTGTGACATCACTGTGTGCAATTTCTCCAAGCTGTGACATCACTGTGTGCAATTTCTCCAAGCTGTGACATCACTGTGTGTAATTTCTCCAAGCTGTGACATCACTGTGTGTAATTTCTCCAAGCTGTGACATCCCTGTGTGTAATTTCTCCAAGCTGTGACATCACTGTGTGCAATTTCTCCAAGCTGTGACATCACTGTGTGCAATTTCTCCAAGCTGTGACATCACTGTGTGCAATTTCTCCAAGATGTGACATCACTGTGTGCATTAGGAAAATAAATGACACAAATAAAGGAGCACAATAATACCAAGAATGGAACCAACTATAGTAGAGTCATTCCAGATTTTGCCATTATTCTCACTGATTATATTTTACTCACTTAAATATTGATCATAATAATTCAAAGAAGTTTGATAGCATTTTAAATTGAGTTTTAAAAAGTCACATTAGAGTTTAAAAAATAAGGTTCTTGCTTTTTTTTTTCTTACAATATTAACTCCACTCCTGTTTATGGTCTATGTCTGGTATTGCAGCTCAGTGGGGCTTGTGCTGCCATGCTTGACACAACCTATATAAAGTCAGGGGTGCTGATCGTAAGGAGAAAACATATTTTTGATTAATGTCAGATCATTTTTAACTGTAAAACCAAATGCAAAACACTAAATTCAATGAAAATAAATCCCTCCGCTCATTGGATGGCGACCTCGCAGTAAATGTCTCGCAGCGTCTTTACTTTAAATACTGTGGACTTTTCATTGACACAATTTAATCTATTGTATCATCATATAACATTGTCTTCATTGTAGAAGTCGACCTGTATCCTTTCCAGTGAGAGCAATTGAATTACCCCATTTTCTTCAGGCTAAGTGGCATCGAAATATCCTTGGAGATATCTTCATCAATGTCTGCGAGCTCCGTAACGCTGCGCTACACTGGTAACACTTTGTAAATATTGAGAGCAAAGTAGAGGGCCGAAGGGCTGTAACGTGTCATGTTTGATGTGGGACGGCTACGACGCCAATAAAAAATTTGTACAAATATATATAGAGAAAGTAAAGTGCCTAAAGACTTGTAGATTGGAAGGGCTCAGAGCACCGCTTTTCTGCTATTCAGATTGCCAGCGTAGAGAATTTTCCCTATGAAATGCTGCAATAGCATGGGGCTAGAAATCCTGACATACCAGATAACATCGTGAATGCTATGTAGTATCATTTACAGCCGCTAATTTATAATATTTTACCTGTACAAAACTCCGAAAAATATTACAAAAAAACAATATATTGCACACTCATTACTAAAAAAAAATATTTAGTGCCTAGCTGTTCCATCACACTGAATTTATACAATGCCCTTCTGCCACCACAAAACGTTAAAATTACTTTTGGTGCACATGCCAGTGTAATTAGTCTGCGAATTGCCCTGATTCTCAAGCCCTGTAATTTGCCTTTACTCCCTTGAGTGGGCAATTCTTCTTCAAAAGCATTCTGCCAGCCCTATAGGTGCTGGGACTTATTTTCTCTAACTTCCCAGAATGCATTGTTCCTGTCATTTCCTCTCTGCTTTTCTTTCATTTGACAGACTCCTACTTCCTGTAATCCGTTTGAGTCTCCACTACTGGAGACAAATTACACTTCACAGCAAGTTAGGCAGAAGTGAGACACTTAGGGGCTGATTGATCAAAACGTTTACATCAGTTTTCTGGCATAAAACACTTTGAAAAGTCAAAGAAAGATTTGCGCAAAGTTGTATAAAAAGTTTGCGACTTTTTCTGTTTTCAAGTCAGTTTTGGAGCATGAGTAGGACAGAGCATGGCGGCGCTTGTGTGACAAATTCATCAAATATTGCGCCACTTTAGTGATGTACCTTATGTTATTCCCTCACTAGAGTAACATTTCTGGCGAGAGGCACAAAGGGATGCACCAGTGAGAAGATACACCTAATTCATTAACGGGTATATTTCTCATAATAAATTTGGTTTATCTTAACCCATCACGTCCCTTCATTGAGAATGGCATGTACAACGCCGCTCTGTGTGACTGCAGACTTGTGAGTCCTCACATCACACATTGTACGGCGTGAGGATTCTCCAGTGCCCCAATGCCGAGAGCGGTGGGCGAATGATCGCAAGAATGCAATTTCCATACCTGTGCTTACATGCTGACTAGATGGTCGCAGCTTCATTCTATGCAAGTGAATTGAGAGAGGCTAGAAACAGTCTAGTCAGAATGTGGCAGAGACACAGCTTATAAGACGAGACATGGCTCAGTGTAGAGCAAGAGTGGCATCAATTATAACAGAAATGGATTCTGACATAGGTTCATGGGCAGCTGAAAGAGGCGCCAAATTCATGAAGAGGCCCATTAAACATTATGAATTCCCCCCAAATATCTAAACTTTTGCCCAGTGGCTGACGAATGTACTAAAAGCTATGGTCACACCAAAGTATATTGTCTCATTCGAGAGAATCGGGCCAAATATGCTAATCACACTCTGATCAGAGATTTATCAGAGCGTGATCTGATTATCTTGGATGAGGAGAAGATGCAAAAATAAATTTCCCCATTCTGTTAGTCTGTGAAAATTAGACTGCACGCAGATGTCATCCAAGTGCAGCCTGATGCTTTCCATGCACTCACTGAGTACAATGCGACGATTGGGTCCAAGTCGGAGATACCGCACTTTTTTGTGCATGACCCTGTAGACTAGCATTGGTTTAAGAGCAATTCAATATTTTGTCGAATCGCACCCAGACCGAAAATCCAGTGGTCTTCACAAGCCCTGAGGTCAATTTTTGCCACCATATTACAGATGCGAGTAAGGGTACAATCACTGGTTTAAGGACCCAAACTGACAACTTCATAGGCATCCTTAGACCCACAGTGGGCGCGGAAAATGCACCTGTAACACGCTTGTCTAAAATTGTCCTTACTTTGTAATTTCTAGTTGTTTTTATATTTTCTTTTTTTTTTTAAATTTCTATTTTCAACAGCTTCCAAAAAATATATAAACCCATGAAGCCAACCTGATTTTTAACGTTGCCCGCGGTTTTCCAGTAACACCTAGCCAGAAGTCCTGTTCAAACTTTCCAAAAATGTTTGACCTAGAGTGAAAAGAGGGATGAAACCGCTCCGTCGAGGCTTAGAAAGAAAATAAGAGAGAGGAGAAGGAAATAAGCAGATGGCTAAAGATGAAGGTCACATCAGATTGAGAAGTTTGTCAAAATGTGATGACATCGGTAATCTGTAAACTGTTATTGCACCTAGCTGGAGGTGCTGAAAAACATTTTGAAATTACAGGAAAAAAAAAACGCTCAAGTCTCCGGCACGCAGGCAAAGGAATGATCGCCTGGAGTGGTTCCTCTTCTATGGATGAATGCCAGATGCGGGGAGCGACATATCTGGAATTAATGATATTAAACATGCTTTTCTTTTATGCTCAATAATAACTCTATCATGATTGATACGGAGCGCGGACACTTTATCTGGTACAAATGGAATCGTCTGTCATTGACTATATTAAATCATCAATTTCTGCATGATGAGGATCGTTTAAGGTAACTAATCATCTGTCTCGTTCTGCAGTCTTTAAGGGTGATCAGATAACATTTTGAATACTGCCTGAGCAACCGTGACAATCTAACCCTTCCTTGTAAGGATTGAGAGGGGCCCATTATGCCGTCAAACCCTGTGAAAATATCACGGCTTTTTCTCTACATAATACGCTGCTGTAAATAAATCACTCTCCGCAGCAAAGTTTATTGATCACGAGCACTTCCCCGCTTGTGTCTAGTGAAGTCTCTACAGAATAAAATGCTGCTTTGTATTTTGTCCTGTCAAAATATTAAACGGCTCTGTCAAGAAGAGTCAGCCTAGCATTGATGGTGTAATTCCGTTCTAGCCTTCCTCGTTTTGCAGGTTTTTTTTCCTATCAGTGGCCCTGGCGCACAAAGCACATTTTTTTTTTAGCCTTCCAATTATAGTCTCATAAGATTATAAAAGATTAAAGATAAAGAACAGTAATTTAACGGAAGAGAATATTGGGCTGGTGGACAAGGAAAAAAAAGGGTAAAAAATAATGGAAAAACTAATATAAAGTGTTTGGATTTATTAGGTTACGTTCGCAGGATGAGCTTTTGGTGAGAGCAGATTTTTGGCACCGTTTGTGCACCGATTAAGAAAAATAGATTACTTGTGTTATTTAGAAAATACTCAGCTTAAAAAAACTTTCCAAAAATTCATCGTGGGAACGTGGCCTTAGAGTATGGGTACACAGGGCTTATTCGCTTCACAGAGGAAATTCCGCACCAAATTTTGTTTGTTCTGATGCAAATTTTCAAATTCGCAGCACCAATCAATGTATACTGTGTATAAATTACATTTAGAAAAAATGTCATCCACAATACTGATACTGTAATATGTGATTGTGAAGGAAACCCCCTTCCTTCCACGTCACCAATGTGACGTAACTACACAGTCACAGCTCTCCGGTGCCCCTTTGTCTCTCAAGTCAGTAAGGGAACTGCACCTAGAGCAAATGGCCGCCGGGGAGGGTGTCCTGTTACCCACTGGGTATTCTAAGATTCGTGATCAGAGTAAAAGCATCAGCCCAAAATTAATTTTATGGTTCAATTGCCTTAAGGGCGCACTAGATAATTATAGGAATATACAGTAAGCTATACAACGGAATTACAGTGGATTTGCAGTCAGAGTAAAATACAACAATAATGATACAAGGCTTAGAGGTATTAGCTAGGGGTCAATATTACCAGGTTGTAGGTTGCATGTGGAGGCAGGGAGCTCTACGATCCACCGGTGAGAATCTTAGTTGCTGGACAGTCCCCCAAAACGTGTGCCGCTGCTCCCTTGGCAGATCCGTCCCTTGTTCCTTCTTGGATCTTCATCGTCTTGGCTTCTGTGAGAATAGCTCAAGTCTGCCGTCCGCTCACAGTTCTTAAACCTGCTAGGTCCCTCCCCTCGGTGTCAGAGGGTGGGCTGATAATCTCCCCCCTTAGCTCCCTGCAGAATTTATTCCCAATATCTAACAAAGGGGTTAACTTTCTCCAGGACAATCGGATCAGGACACGAGAGGTACCAGCGGATGCAGTATGTTTTACCTGTCACGTGGAGATCAAACCTGGCCCGATTGGGTCTCTGTGGAGGGCCAATCTCTATATCTCAGGCCCCCGAGCCATCACCGACTCGGGAGTTGCACCGTCAGATGCCCGAGGTCTGCAGGATCACGCAGATATTTTTTATGAGTTTGTACCTAGAAAGATGTGCTCATAATTCATAATCCTAGAACGGAGCCGTCGTGGCTGGGATAGACAATGGATGTGTTTTCAGTGTCACACTGGCAGGTATAATGTAATTGAAGCCTTGTTTTGGCCTTATCTCATTATCATACTAACAGACCTTGCTGTTCAACATTGGAGCAGTAAATCCTGTTTTGAGCCGGATCTACTCAGCATACTAAATAGACCTTTTTATTCACAGTGGACACTAAACCCTGCTGTATTGAATATGCCCACAGGCCATGGGGGCCAGGTGCAGCCAGCTGCCTGTGGCCCTGTGAGTTCAGACAAAATGGCTGCTGGAACAGGCCATATCCAAGATGGTGGCTGTTCCTTCCTCACAGTGATGTGTTATTGTTAATGCTCCAGGAGAAAATGTATGCAAATTCACTCATTGTCTGAGCAATAAAAATAACTATCCCTCTCGTGCCACCTGTTGGAGACAACTACTTGGTAAGTAACTGTTTGACCCTTTAAAGGGAATCTGTCAGCGGGTTTTTGCTACCTCATCTAAGAACAGTGTAATGTAGGCAAAGACCCTGAATCCAACGATTTATCACTTAGTTTACTGGGTGCATCTGTTCTGACACAATCAGAGTTCTAGATTAATCAATGCAGCAGAGCTGATTAAGCTAACCCCGCCCACACCAGGCTCTGTATGTACATAATCTATAGATAGGGAGCTGCTTATCACAGGAGGAGGCGGAGTCGGACTAGCATGCACACACTGCTGCACTCCAGACAATGATAATCACCACATAATAAAGCCTTCACTTTGAGTAAACAACAGCACACAGTCTGACATGTGGGACATTGTTGAAATCTGTGTTATAACCCCTAACTTGTGCTGTTCTCAGATTACATAGCAAAAACTTTCTGATAGATTCCTTTCATTATGATCAAAGCTAGATATCCAACTGCAGACCACTTTACAGAGTATTTGCCCCTAATTCTGGTAGAACAGGATAGGCTGTGTCATTCTGCCAACCAAACCCGAATCTGCACTGATGAGCAGCATGAACCCAGGAACAACTGTCTGTAGATGAGTATCTGGCTTGGAAAATATCCTTAGTCATGTTGCAACTAGAGTTGAGCGATACTTTCCGATATCCAAAAGTATCGGAATCGGAATGGTATCGCCGATACACAAAAATATCGGCGATACCCGATACCGATACCGGAAGTCCCATGTAAGTCTATGGGAACAAAATATCGAAATAAAAAAAACCCCATTCTTGCCTTGTAGGTTAATTGTACATGAAGGAAAACAACAAAGAGTAATGTAGAATGTATTGGGGGAGGTTGAGGAGACATTAAAGGCATAGATGTTTAACCCAATCCAATGGAATAGCATTAATTTTTTTTTTTAGGAAATACGTTCGGATTGACGAAGAAATTCACAATGTTGTTAACCTTTTTTCTATTTTGTCAAATATGTCTGTTTCACAACTTCCATGGTCTTCACCTTTTTAACTTTTCACACACTTTCTCCTTCATAATCTTCAGCAGCATCATCTTTCTCATCAAATTATTCTTCATCTTCACCTTCTTAATCTTCTAAAACTTCTTGCTATTCATCTTTTTGTTAACATTACTTATATTGTTCTTATTAAACAGTTATTATTATTCATATTCTACTTCTTCATCTTCTTCCTATTCATCCTTTTCATCATATTCTTATTTGTGACAGACATTCCTGTACTTGTAATCTGTAAAACTCTGAATTTTCATCCTTCCGTTCTTGCTGTCACGAAAGATTTTAATTACAACAGTATTTGTCCGCGTTCAGTTTAGCCTGCAGCAGCATCAGGCATTTTCCAGGGGCACCACGAGGAGGAACGGACTCACCCCCATACACTGCTTAGTCTTCTTCTGCTTAGAATTTAGAGCATATATTTTGCTCTTCATTTTGGTCTTATACTTAATGTTCTTCTGCTTTTTGATCTTCTGCTTATTGTTCTTCTGTCTCTTGTTCTGTATCTTGTAGTTTGTCTTAACCTTCTTTGTCCTGTTGGTGATGGTACAAAAGCCAATGGAAGTAACGAGGACCAGCTGACTGTGCTGGAACCCGGAGGGTCAGCAGAAGGAAAAGAGCCAATGGCACAACCGAGGACCAGCTGACGTTACTGGGACACGGTTACTAAGCAGGAGGTACCTGTGCTCCAAAGCACTACCAAGGACCAGCAGACGTTGCTGGAACTCGGATACCGACATGGAGGCACCTAGGCCAAAGGCACTGCGGAGAACCAGCTGACGGTACTGGAACCCGGATGGGTAGCAGAAGGTACAAGAGCCAATGAAAGTAACGAGGACCAGCTGACTGTGCTGGAACCCGGAGGGTCAGCAGAAGGAAAAGAGCCAATGGCACAACCGAGGACCAGCTGACGTTACTGGGACACGGTTACTAAGCAGGAGGTACCTGTGCTCCAAAGCACTACCAAGGACCAGCAGACGTTGCTGTAACTCGGATACCGACATGGAGGCACCTAGGCCAAAGGCACTGCGGAGAACCAGCTGACGGTACTGGAACCCGGATGGGTAGCAGAAGGTACCCATGGAAATTAAAGTTGAGGCAGCAGGACTGTTTGCCGTTCACACAGCAGGGGAACAGCTGACATTACTGAACCCCAGTAACACAGGAGCAAGTGTAGACTGTGCTAACAGCACTTCCGAGAAACAACTGGCGGTGTTGTAACCCAGGGATGAGAAGAGAACAGGGTGGAGGCAGCAGGACTTTTTGCCGTTCACACAGCAGGGGAACAGCTGACATTACTGAACCCCAGTAACACAGGAGCAAGTGTAGACTGTGCTAACAGCACTTCCGAGAAACAACTGGCGGTGTTGTAGCCCAGGGATGAGAAGAGAACATGGTGGAGGCAGCAGGACTGTTTGCCGTTCACACAGCAGGGGAACAGCTGACATTACTGAACCCCAGTAACACAGGAGCAAGTGTAGACTGTGCTAACAGCACTTCCGAGAAACAACTGGCGGTGTTGTAACCCAGGGATGAGAAGAGAACAGGGTGGAGGCAGCAGGACTTTTTGCCGTTCACACAGCAGGCGAACAGCTGACATTACTGAACCCCAGTAACACAGGAGCAAGTGTAGACTGTGCTAACAGCACTTCCGAGAAACAACTGGCGGTGTTGTAACCCAGGGATGAGAAGAGAACAGGGTGGAGGCAGCAGGACTTTTGCCGTTCACACAGCAGGGGAACAGCTGACATTACTGAACCCCAGTAACACAGGAGCAAGTGTGACTGTGCTAACAGCACTTCCGAGCAACAACTGGCAGTGTTGTAGCCCAGGGATGAGAAGAGAACAGGGTGGAGGCAGCAGGACTTTTTGCCGTTCACACAGCAGGGGAACAGCTGACATTACTGAACCCCAGTAACACAGGAGCAAGTGTAGACTGTGCTAACAGCACTTCCGAGAAACAACTGGCGGTGTTGTAACCCAGGGATGAGAAGAGAACAGGGTGGAGGCAGCAGGACTTTTTGCCGTTCACACAGCAGGGGAACAGCTGACATTACTGAACCCCAGTAACACAGGAGCAAGTGTAGACTGTGCTAACAGCACTTCCGAGAAACAACTGGCGGTGTTGTAGCCCAGGGATGAGAAGAGAACAGGGTGGAGGCAGCAGGACTTTTTGCCGTTCACACAGCAGGGGAACAGCTGACATTACTGAACCCCAGTAACACAGGAGCAAGTGTAGACTGTGCTAACAGCACTTCCGAGAAACAACTGGCGGTGTTGTAACCCAGGGATGAGAAGAGAACAGGGTGGAGGCAGCAGGACTTTTTGCCGTTCACACAGCAGGGGAACAGCTGACATTACTGAACCCCAGTAACACAGGAGCAAGTGTGGACTGTGCTAACAGCACTTCCGAGAAACAACTGGCGGTGTTGTAACCCAGGGATGAGAAGAGAACAGGGTGGAGGCAGCAGGACTTTTTGCCGTTCACACAGCAGGGGAACAGCTGACATTACTGAACCCCAGTAACACAGGAGCAAGTGTAGACTGTGCTAACAGCACTTCCGAGAAACAACTGGCGGTGTTGTAACCCAGGGATGAGAAGAGAACAGGGTGGAGGCAGCAGGACTTTTTGCCATTCACACAGCAGGGGAACAGCTGACATTACTGAACCCCAGTAACACAGGAGCAAGTGTAGACTGTGCTAACAGCACTTCCGAGAACAACTGGCGGTGTTGTAACCCAGGGATGAGAAGAGAACAGGGTGGAGGCAGCAGGACTTTTTGCCGTTCACACAGCAGGGGAACAGCTGACATTACTGAACCCCAGTAACACAGGAGCAAGTGTAGACTGTGCTAACAGCACTTCCGAGAAACAACTGGCGGTGTTGTAACCCAGGGATGAGAAGAGAACAGGGTGGAGGCAGCAGGACTTTTTGCCGTTCACACAGCAGGGGAACAGCTGACATTACTGAACCCCAGTAACACAGGAGCAAGTGTAGACTGTGCTAACAGCACTTCCAAGCAACAACTGGCGGTGTTGGAGCCCAGGGTCAAGGAGGATGTTTAAATACTAGATCAAGTATTTTCCTTGTTACGTGTCAATTAAAAATGTCTATACTCCAAACAAGAGAAATATAACCTTTAGTACCATAAGATGATGATTTTACTTTAAAAAATATATGTAAATTAATAATTGACAAACATAAACGCATACATTAACATGTTGAAAAGCAATGCAAACCACAATAAAAATCGGTTAAATAATCTGCTATACGGTTTTAAATAAAAGCATACAAGTACATATCAGAATCCATTAATGATGGATAAGTAACAGTATGTACACCATTTTCATTTGCTGAATAATATCACTAAAAAGTTTTTAAAAATATCTAAAATTTCCATCATGTAATACTGATAATATGTGCCAATCATTTATATTAACAAAAAAAACCTTTAAAAAGTGCATAGTGAAAACAGCTATTTATGCCTGACTGTGGACTTGCAAGCATGACAACGGATAGATAAGGTATATATAGATGAGACTGCATAGCCACAGATGGTGAATGGCGATGTAATACTGTACCTCAATAAAGTGTGCGTTACTACTACATCCTTTTTTTTATATAGCTTTATAAAAGGGTACGTGCATGTATGCTTGCGCCTTTGTTTGGACGCACAGACTGGCTTCCTGCTGTGACGCGTTGGGTATTGGAGCGTCTGTGCGTCTTATGACGCAGACTAACATTCACGGTGCGCATCGTTCATCATCGCAAGCGTACCGACAACACAAAGGCGTTGTCATGACTGCTTTACTCAGTAAACATGCACCTATGATGAAACATACACGCATGTGCCCTATTACATAACAAGCTACAAGAAAAATGCGTGTGAGGTGTGACACAGCTGTTTTGTTAAGGTACAGTATTATATCGACATTGTACAGGTGTCGCTATTCAGTCTGATAAATAGATATCATTCACCTATTCTATCAGTTGTCGTTCTTTCAGCACCACTTACAGGTATATATTTTGCTATTGTGACTATGCACTATTGACTTTACCAAGGTAATGCATGATTTTTGTTAGCGATTATCATGTTTACATGAAGGACCTTTATGATATGGGCTGTTAACTTTCTAATCAAATATGTATTTTTTAAAATGACACAAATATAAGTAATGTTGAAGAGGACTATTCCTACATGCATTGTTTGCACAATATTACAGGTGTACATCACGTCCCTTAATCAACATTGGATATTATATTTACTTGTATGCTTTTATTTCAAAGGCAAGAACACTGAAGTATAACCTTCGCACTGCAGCAGTTGTCAAAGTTCAACCCACATTATGCACTTCCAACATTGCAGTATTTGAGTCATCATGATGTGAGTTGGATTTGTCTAAGCTATGGAGTGACAAGGTTGACCATCAGTATCCTATAACATAAGTAGGCTTTTGTGTTTGCATTTGTTTTCGACATGTGCATATCTGTAATAATATGTCACAATTATTTTGTTACAGATTTGTGACAAAGACAAATCATTTTATGGTTTGAAAGTTGACGTTTCAAATGTTTACAGCTTAAAATCATGGTGTAGCCTCATATCTATGTGTAGCACTAGACACTTTGAGATGTCATGTTTTTTTCACCATGATTAGGTAGCTAGCAGTAATTTTTGCCGGACACACAGCAGGGGAACAGCAGGCGTTACTGAACCCCACAAACACATCAGCGATTGTTTTCATCTGTGCATCTAACACTTCTGAGCAGCAACTGGCGCTGTTGAAGCCCAGGGTCAAGGAGGGTGTAGGCAGAGGCCTAGTATGAGACGTTTGAAGTTGAAGTTGTAGTTAGCAGCAGTAATTTTTGCCAGACACACAGCAGGGGAACAGCAGGCGTTACTGAACCCCACAAACACATCAGCGATTGTTTTCATCTGTGCATCTAACACTTCTGAGCAGCAACTGGCGCTGTTGAAGCCCAGGGTCAAGGAGGGTGTAGGCACAAAATATTGAGTTATTGCCTTGTTACGTGGCCATTGCAAATGTATGTACTTCAAACAAGAATAAATGAACTTTTACTACAACAATAAAATGATAAATTTCAATTACAAGAATAGAAAAATATTTATACTTGACAGTCCTCTGTGGTTGATAACGTTTAATGGCTAACTGAAAATATGGTAACAAATTCAAAGCTTTCGAGACTACTCAGGTGTCTTCATCAGGCTAAGAGTAAAGCCAAAAATGAAGAATCACATATTTCTACACACAACAGGACACAGGAATAGCTAAGACAAGTGAGGGAGGGACAAGTGAGGGGAGACCGGCAACAAAAAGGAGAACAAGGATGAATTATCAGCGCCACACAATCACAGATAAATTAATGAATTTACCTGTGGCAAAAGACTTTTGTATGCCCGGTCATAGCATCATGGATATGGAATTACTGGTATTAAAATATAACTTCAAATATGAGAAACGTACAAAGGTTTCAGAATATAAGCTCATCATGACCTTTGACACTGTTAGTGATGGAATGAATAGATCACATGGATTTATGTCATTCTATATCAATTAAGGAATCTGCGTCTATGCCCTTCCAGGGTCATGAAAACCCAAAAAAATACGCCAATGAGAGGGCAATCAAACTTTCTATCCTTATCTAGGAACTGTTCCAATATTTATGTTCATCCCTGTGAGATAATGACAGTTCTGATACACGTCACTTACTTGTCTTACCTATTGCACTATTCCTGTGTCCTGTTGTGTATAGAAATATGTGATGCTTAATTTTTTTAGTTAGTCTTTCCCTGATGAAGAGACGTGAGTAGCCTTGAAAGCTTGCAATTTGTTTCCATCTTTTCAGTTATCCATTAAAAGGTATCAACCACTGCTGACTCTGAAGTCTAAATATTTTTCTATCTACTGGCTAACACGGTACAAAGATACACATGTTTTCTAATTTCAAGAAGGAAAAATAAAGAAAATACAAATATAAACGCATATATGCACATGCCAAAAATAAATGGAACAACACAACACCCAAAAAATTGGTAACAAAATATAGTGTTGTAAATTTAAGAATAAAAGTCCATTTTTTTTTTTATGAATAATGCTTAAGGAACGCTATGTTAAACCATAACATAGTGAAGACAATGGATTTTGTAATAGTCACTCATCATCATCATCGCAAATTTTATGTGACAGTCACAGACATTTCAATTATTTAAGTTCATAAAATCGTAACTTTCTATAGCATGTATGACATGTCCAGCATGGACTCATCAATGTGATTGATGACACAATAATGTACAATAAAAAATAACCATTTAAAAAAACATTAGGCATTGTTTGTCACAATTTAAGTGTGTGCCTGCAAGTGTAGGTGAAACAAAGGCTACGGATAGCAAAGGTATATTCTATGTCTGTATCAGACAGTGGACAGCCTCTGATGGGTAATGCCGATGTTATACTGTACGTCAATAAAGTCTGCGGCTGAAATCATGCATTTTTTGCTTGTAGAGTGTTGAAGAGGGTAAAAGAATGTCTGGTTGCGCAAAGCTTTATCCGTCAACACTACCTTCCTACTGTCACGCGTAGGGTAGGGTAGCGTGTGGCAATTAGCTGACTATCAAATGTGAGGTTAGGCTGCGTTATTGCGCACTAGGGACGCAAAAAAAAATACAGCAGTAATAATTTAATGTGTAATACTCCACCTATGACAAACAAAAAAATTACGTTCCCTCTTTAACAATGTACAAGACTAACAAGCCTAATGGTTGACGCTGACTTAATTGAGATACAGTATTACATCAACATTGTCCATGAGTAACTATGCACTGTGATACCTATATACCAGTATTAATTTATATCTCTTGTGGTTGTTTCAACAGCACTTGCAGGTATAACTACCTATTGTCAGTATGCATGATGCACTTTCTAGATGTAATAATTTATTATTGGACATTATTACCATGTTTACATGCTGGCCATTTCATATATGGTGTTTGAAGTTACAGTTGGCATCAGTATGTGTATTTTATAATGTCTGTCATAAATAAAACTCGTGATGATGATGATGAGGATTTAATGATTCGTACATCCATTGACTGCATTATCTTACAGGTACAGATAAAGTTCCTTAAAAAGCATTAATTCATAAGTATGAAATGTACTTTTATGCATTAATTTCAAAATGTGAAGAGTAGACTATGTTTTATTTTTTGTTACCATTTCTAATAGACATGTGCAGATATGCGCTGTGATGACAAATTATTATTTGTCCATATTTGTCATAAAAATTTATCATTCTAGGCCTGCAAAACTTCACAATTTCATGTTTTCAGCATAACAAGCAGGGTGACGGCTCTTCCCTATTTGGAGCATGTTGGTCATGTGTTTTTCTGTCCATGTGTCGGGAACAGGAGACTTCTTGCCGTTCACACAGCAGGGGAACAGCTGGCGTTACTGAACCCCACTAACAGTAGAGCTTGTGTTTTGTTCTGTGGACACGACACTTCTGAGCAGCAACTGGCAGTGTTGGAGCCCAGGGAGTAGAGTTCAGGTGGTAGAAAGATGAACATAACAGGAGACATGGATAACGTTGCGAACCAGTTATTTAATCTGAAAACGGACAGACAAATTCTGCCGAGATCCATGCCTTGTTCATTTTCAGAAAAGTAAGCCGGTCTACATTATCGGAGGATAGTCGCATGCGACGGTCTGTTAGTACACCACCTGCAGCACTAAAGACGCGCTCCGATAATACACTGGCAGCAGGGCAAGCCAGCACCTCCAATGCATACTGGCTAAGCTCTGGCCATGTATCCAGCTTAGAGACCCAAAACTTGAATGGGGAAGAGCCATCTGGGAGTACACTGAGAGGCAAAGCCAAGTAGTCTGTCACCATCTGACGGATACGTTGCCTCCCGCTGACTGGAGCCCTCTCGGATGGTGTAGACATTTGTGGCGCTGCCACAAAACTTTGCCACATTTTTAACATACTGGTCTTTCCCTGTGCAGAGGCACTGCGTGTGCTCCCTCTTGTTGCAGAGCTCTCTACACTGCCTCGACGCACAGAGCTGCTTTGTAAAGCAGTAGCAGCAGCAGTGCTCTCGGCAGTAAGGTAGAACATTAGGGATTGCACCAGTGTGTCTTGGTACTCCCGCATTTTACGCTCCCGGTTCAACGGTGTGATGAGGCTTTTGACGTTGTCCCGGTAGCGAGGGTCTAGGAGGGTGTACACCCAATAATCAGACGTCGTGAGAATGTGGGCGATGCGGCGGTCGTTTCTTAGGCACTGCAGCATGAAATCAACCATGTGCTGCAGACTCCCAACTGGCAAAGAAACGCTGTCCTCTGCAAGAGGCGTTATCTCTGCCTGCTCTGCATCACCCCACCCTCGCTCTACATACTGACTAGAGCGTTGTGTACCTCCCTCTGGAGCGATGTCTTCCTCCTCCATTGACTCCTCCTCCTCATCCTCCTCACAAAGTGAGCCCTGCCCAGCCCTTTGTGAGGAACCACGTTGCGCTGACTTTCCAGAAGGTGATGGAATTTGTGACTCCTCATCCTCCACCTCTTCCAAAACCTCATCCCTTATTGCTTGCAGTGTTTTTTGAAGCAGGCAGATAAGGGGGACAGTCAGGCTGACTAGTGCATCATCTGCACTCGCCATCCGCGTTGACTCCTCAAACGCACGCAAAACGTGGCACATGTCCTTCATAGTGGCCCACTCATTAATGGTGAAGTGTGGACGGCGCAAATTGCGTGTTGATTGCGCCTGATGCAGCTGATACTCTATAACTGCTGGCTGCTGCTCACACAACCGCTCCAACATATGTAACGTTGAATTCCACCTGGTGGATACGTCACATATGATGCGATGTTCAGGAAGGCGCAATCTGCGTTGCAGAGCTGCAATGCGCGATCTGGCCATGCTGGAACGTCGCAAGTGAGCGCACTCTAGGCGGACCTTGTGCAGCAGTGCATCAAGATCCGGATAGTCCCTCAAAAAACTCTGCACGACCAAGTTGAGCACATGTGCCAGACATGGTATGTGAGTGAGGTTGCCAAGGCCCAGAGCTGCCACCAGATTTCGGCCATTGTCACACACTACCAAGCCTGGCTGGAGATTCGCTGGCAAAAACCACACGTCGCTCTCCTGCTTGATGGCATTCCAGACCTCCTGCGCTGTGTGGCTTCGATTCCCCATGGGAATTAATTTCAGAACGGCCTGTTGCCGTTTGGCCACGGCTGTGCTCATATCGGTCGCATCAGGTAAGCGTCCACGGGTCCATGTGGAGGTAGACCGTGACGGCTCCTGCAGCGATGATTCTGAGGAACTGGAGTAGGAGGAGGAGTCAATGTGGACAGACTTGATTCCGGCAATCCTTGGAGTTGGCAGAACACGTACAGCGCCACTCGCAAGATCTGTACCCGGCTCCACAACATTCACCCAATGGGCAGTGAGTGAAAGGTATCGTCCCTGGCCATGGGTACTGGTCCACGCATCGGTGGTCAGGTGGACCTTGCTACTGATGGCGTTTAGTAGCGCATGTTTAATTTTTGCCTCAACATGCTTTTGCAGACCAGGGACGGCTTGCCTGCTGAAATAAAATCGGCTGGGCACATTGTATTGTGGGACTGCCAATGCCATTAATTCACGGAAACTGTCAGTCTCCACCAGCCTGAATGACAGCATTTCAAGGGACAGGAGTTTTGCAATGCCAGCATTCAGAGCCTGTGCTCGTGGATGGTTTGCCGAGTATGGCCGTCTTTTATCCCATGCCTGTGCTACCGATGGCTGTTTTGTGGCCTGGGTGTGTGAGGATGACAGGGAACTTGCAGCTGTGGGTGGAATAACACTGTGTCTCTGGACAACAGTGACAGAGGTTCTTCCATGGCGATCCTTTGAGGAAGCCGAACCAGCTGTGTGTGAACTGGAGGAAGAGGCTCCAACACGAGCTGAAGATGTAGGTGCTGCTGTAGGTTGGCCTACATCTCCAGTGTGTCTTTGTAACTCAACAAAGTGCTTTGACCGCACATGTTTCCACATATTTGTTGTATTAAGGTTACTGACACTTTTACCTCTTTTAATTTTTTGATTACACAGCTTGCATTTGACATAGCAAATATCATCTGCAACTGTATCAAAAAAGGACCACGCAGAGCAAGTCCTGGGAGCGCCCGGTTTGGCTGTTGGAAGAGAACTGCTCCGAACGGGTGCCAAACTGGAGGCTACAGGCAAGCGAGTCTGCAGCCTACCTCTCCCTACTGTTTGGACCGTTGGGGCAATCTCTTCCTCAGAGCTGCTCCCACCACCTTCCTGTTCCTCACGCCATGTTGGGTCTTGGACCTTATCATCTCCACCACTACCCTCTTCCAACACCTGCTGTTGTTGGGTGGTCTGGCCAGCACCATGCTCAACAGAAACTGGCAACTGAGTCTCATCATCATCAGATGCGTTCTGCGGTGTGCTGACCATCGGCACTGGCTCACCCGCCTCTTCAGATTCAGAGAGACACAGCTGTTGCGCATCACTGCATACTGCCTCTTCTTCACATTCCAGAATGCTGCTTGGCTGGGCCCCTGTTTCCAAGCCAACAGATTCTGAGAACAGAAGCAGAGACTCAGCTGGCTCCTGTACAGAGCTCTCTGACTGCCTGGGCAATTTGGCAGGCGGTGAAGAGACTGATGGTTGTTCAACAGTGCTGTGGTCCTGAGAGGAGGTGGAAGCTATTGAAGTCGATGCATTGGCTGCCATCCAACCAACAACGGCTTCAATTTGTTCTTCACGCAGCAGGGGGGTACGCTGAGCTCCTACAAAAGTGCGCATAAAGGAACGCTCACGGGGAAAACTGGTGGATGCTGTGTCACTGGGTGCGGCAGCAGCCACAGAATCCCCACGTCCTCTCCCTGCTGCAAATCCACGGCCTCGACCACGACCACGTGCCTTACTCACTGACTTCTTCATCTTGGTAGATTGATAAAGAAAGTCAGAAAAGTTATAAGGCCTAAGTGTGGTTATTCCTCACAGACTACAGTGAACCCTGCAGACAACTGTTCAGTATCTGTGAAAGGCCCCTTTGTGTACTTCTATAGTGTTTGCAACCAATGTATTGTATACGGATGGAAGCGCGTCACACTAATAGATTAGATTTTTTTCCACTAAAATGGAGCAGCACCAATTAGAGAAAAATGTGAAGGATGAGGCAGTGACACACGCTCAGCAGACTACAACCGGCAGTGGTTGAAGAACAAACTGGAGCGTAATCTGCACTCACAAAATGAAAAGCTCACAGACTACAGTGAACACTGAAACACAACTGTTCTGTAGCTGTTAAAGGCCCCTTTGTGTACTTCTATAGTGTTTGCAACCAATGTATTGTATACGGATGGAAGCGCGTCACACTAATAGATTAGATTTTTTTCCACTAAAATGGAGCAGCACCAATTAGAGAAAAATGTGAAGGATGAGGCAGTGACACACGCTCAGCAGACTACAACCGGCAGTGGTTGAAGAACAAACTGGAGCGTAATCTGCACTCACAAAATGAAAAGCTCACAGACTACAGTGAACACTGAAACACAACTGTTCTGTAGCTGTTAAAGGCCCCTTTGTGTACTTCTATAGTGTTTGCAACCAATGTATTGTATACGGATGGAAGCGCGTCACACTAATAGATTAGATTTTTTTCCACTAAAATGGAGCAGCACCAATTAGAGAAAAATGTGAAGGATGAGGCAGTGACACATCGCTCAGCAGACTACAACCAGCAGTGGTTGAAGAACTAACTGGAGCGTGATCTGCACTCAAAAAATCAAAACCTCACAGACTGCAGTGAACACTGAAACACAACTATTCACTATCTGTGAAAAGCTCCTTTGTGTACTTCTATAGTGTTTGCAACCAATGTATTGTATACGGATGGAAGCGCGTCACACTAATAGATTAGATTTTTTTCCACTAAAATGGAGCAGCACCAATTAGAGAAAAATGTGAAGGATGAGGCAGTGACACACGCTCAGCAGACTACAACCGGCAGTGGTTGAAGAACAAACTGGAGCGTAATCTGCACTCACAAAATGAAAAGCTCACAGACTACAGTGAACACTGAAACACAACTGTTCTGTAGCTGTTAAAGGCCCCTTTGTGTACTTCTATAGTGTTTGCAACCAATGTATTGTATACGGATGGAAGCGCGTCACACTAATAGATTAGATTTTTTTCCACTAAAATGGAGCAGCACCAATTAGAGAAAAATGTGAAGGATGAGGCAGTGACACACGCTCAGCAGACTACAACCGGCAGTGGTTGAAGAACAAACTGGAGCGTAATCTGCACTCACAAAATGAAAAGCTCACAGACTACAGTGAACACTGAAACACAACTGTTCTGTAGCTGTTAAAGGCCCCTTTGTGTACTTCTATAGTGTTTGCAACCAATGTATTGTATACGGATGGAAGCGCGTCACACTAATAGATTAGATTTTTTTCCACTAAAATGGAGCAGCACCAATTAGAGAAAAATGTGAAGGATGAGGCAGTGACACACGCTCAGCAGACTACAACCAGCAGTGGTTGAAGAACTAACTGGAGCGTGATCTGCACTCAAAAAATCAAAACCTCACAGACTGCAGTGAACACTGAAACACAACTATTCACTATCTGTGAAAAGCTCCTTTCTGTACTTCTATAGTGTTTGCAACCAATGTATTGTATACGGATGGAAGCACGTCACACTAATAGATTTGATTTTTTTCTAATATAATGGAGCTGCACCAATTCCACTAAATAAAATTAAAAAAAAAAAGAGTCAGTGACACGTGCAGATGCCTACAAACAGCGGTGGATGCAGAGCAAACTGCAGCGTCACCTGCACTGTCACACACACACCTTGCACAGAGCTGTTAAAACAACACTGGCAAAATTAAGCTTTACACAGCGGTTGGTAAACTAGCCTGCCTCAAGCACAGTAGTACACAAAATCGCAATATCTAACTGTCCCTCAGAGTCAGCACAGCAGCGTTCTGTCCCTTACTGAGTTCACAGCACAGTGACGCTAAAATGGCTGCGGCGCCTTTTATAGTGCATTCTGACATCATTTCAGCAGCCAATCACAGCCATGCCATTAGTTAAGATGACCGCAGCATTACAGGATGTGCCCACACTTCGTAGGATTCCTCATTGGCTGACTAAAATCACATTGCCTCTCAAAGAATTATGGGAACTTCCGATTCCGGTATACGATATTGAAAAAGTATCGGAATTAAGTATCGGAATTCCGATAACGCGAATATCGGCCGATACCCGATACTTGCGGTATCGGAATGCTCAACACTAGTTGCAACACTTATTAAAGTGTTGGGCTCTGACTTACTAAGCAGCTATCTCTAGAAAAAATTGTAAAACAAAATAGTTCTCTTCCCTTTAAGGAGGGCACTAATTTGCATAATATAGGGGAAATTTACTAAGCAGAAGGTGTCAGAATTGTGAACCAATTTTCTCAAAAAAACTGGTGTGTTTTGGATACTTTTATTCCCAGAAAAGGAGAAATAGGGTCCAATTCATCATGCCAGTCTTGATGATTGGGCATGCTGGAGTCAGATGCCCCTGACTGATAAAGAAGTGTCAGCCTTTTCATGAAACTGGAGCATCTGACGAGTGGAGTTCTCCTCAGTACGCTACTCCAGAACGCTCACGTTAATCAGGTACTAGAGTGAGATTTCTGGCACAGGGAATGCCACAGAATGTCATGAATGAGACGAGCTGCTGCGTTGCACCCCCGTCCTGCTCCAGCTCTACTCCCAGCACCACCCATTTTGGTGGCCCGGAAAGAAACTGGCATGAAGACTCTAAAAGTCGACAATCGTTTGAGACTTTTCAAAGCTTTTATGCCAGAATTCTGGTGCTAAAGCTTTGATGAATTGGGCCAATAGTCTATAGCAATGCAAATGAGGTTTGGTGCGAAAAGGGATTTGGTTGGAAATGTGATGTCATTTGCCAAAATTGTGGTAAAATTTTGGGCACTGCAAAGGAGGCCAACTAATAAGTGGTGTAAAGCTAGGCAAGTCATCTAAACATGGGTCAAATTCATCATCCAGCATTAGCAACTGATATATTTGATGCATTTTGAGATTGTCTAGTCTAAGTTTACAAAATATAATAAGTAAACAGGTTTAGTATATTTGTCCCTAACGTTCATCAGAAAATAAGCATTCAATTTATTACATTTTCTCACCCAACTGTTGTGTTTTGGTAGCTGAGGAGAAAAAGCAAATGCGGCAATACACCAGAGAGGCTGGAACCTATTGAATTGCAGTAACCTGAACTAACCACAAACTAGAGGTAGCCGTGGAGCGTTCCTACGTTGATCCTAGACGCCTCGTCACAGCCTGAGAGATAACTACACCTAAAGGCAGAAAGAGGAAAGCTATATGCCCCGGAGCAGATCCCCAAAGAAAATAGGAAGCCCCCAAACATGTAATGGCGGTTAGACAAGAAGAAGCACGGACACAGACAGAAAATAGAATGAGCAAACGCTGGGGCCCAATCTGTCTAGACAGAAAAGTACAGGAAAGGATTCTCACTGCAATCCAAAAAAAACCCTAAAAAATACCAACTCTTCTGATTTAAAAAAAAACCTGAGATCACACGATCTCTACCACCTAAATCAGATCTCTGGTGTAACAAAACTAAGCTGCAGCCACTGAAAAAACAGGAAAAAGCAAATGAACAAATAACAGTGGCTTCATATAAACTGAGAGGAGCACAAGCCCCTGGAGGGGACCTGGCTGACCTCCACAGAGTGCAGGGAACTATGCAAAAAGCAAGCACAAAAATAAAAGCAGAAAATATCTTATCTGATAGCAGAAGATACAGGCAAGATTCAGCAAACTTCCAAATGAACCAGGAACAACAATTGAGACAACAACAATTGATCACCATCAACCATCATGGGAGGGAACCTCCCTTATATCAGACCAGTCAGTGATCCCAGATTGCCATTCCTTTCTGAAAGGTTCAGTACTGTCTGTAACTACCAGAGGGAGCCTCTGCTCAGAAACCATCTCTAGCACATTCATAACACCCAACCTTACCTAGAAGACAGTCCATAACCCCCCTCTCCCCAAGTACCTAGAAGAGTCCATTTATAACCAAAATCTAGAACTTCCTATTCCCGTTTTTAGCCGAGTCTATGCAGCTAAACCTCAGCGGGTCCAGTAATATCTATAGGTGAGACTTTAAGGAAGAAATGGTTGAGAAGTCCAGATTTGCAACCAAATCTGTTCAATCTTTGAGTCTTATTATTTTAGGACCATAATGTTGCAAAAACTGAAAATGGTTCCATGTATATTTTTATATAAATGACTATCGACGTACCTGAGATCCAGGATTTTTGGTGCACTAATACCTCATTTCCTAACACAGAGCAGTCCTGATGGATGGTATGCAGCACAAATGCAGAGGAGAGGGGAAAAAAGTCACTATATTTATTATTTTTAATAATATATTGTGAATTATGATGAAAACCATTTTAAGGAGGACACATATACATAGCATGAGGCTGGAAGCGCAATGAAGACATGATCATACTTTTTTTTTTTACGGTCTGTAATGTACTGTATATTGTTATACATATGCTTATGTCTATATCGATCATTATAGCTTGCATTTTTGGAGCAGAAGTGGATATCAAGGAACGATGAAGGAGAAGAATATGCTATTCATCAGTCCCCGTTTCTGTGCTGACTGCTGCATATTGAACAAGAGCTCAACATTCGCAGGAAATAATGAGCATTAAACATCACAGGTTCTAAAAACAGCTGCAAAATGTGTAATATTTTATTTTAGTGGCTGGGAATTAAAGAAAATCTGTGTTGGGAAGAGGATGCAGCCAAGTTCACATTTACACACTTGGCACCTAATAAATATAATACTGCATGGAT
This sequence comes from Oophaga sylvatica, assembly GCA_033576555.1. Taxonomy (NCBI): domain Eukaryota; kingdom Metazoa; phylum Chordata; class Amphibia; order Anura; family Dendrobatidae; genus Oophaga; species Oophaga sylvatica. The sequence goes on from JARQOD010000007.1 coordinate 72,428,553, forward strand.
CGCCTAATAAATATGATGTAAAGGATGTGACACTACATGTAGAAATAGATTATTTTATCATGTCTAAAGAAAAAAATTGCTACATAGAATGAGAAAATGTATTTCCCTACATGTGGAAAGCTATTCATTTTACTTTTTTTCTCTCGTATGTTAAATCAGAGGTAAAATATTGTGTGGCACTTTTTGAAACTGTATTATTATTGTGTATCCTCGCACCACACTCAAAAATCTCTGCACTTATAGCCTTGGCTGCAATCAATTAAATTATTAATGGTTGTATGAGGAATTTTTTGCAAATCATCAAGATCTGCTGCTGGCAGCTCCCTTGACGACGAATTCCATTCCATATGTGCTCGATGGGAGACAAGTCTGGCTACGCGGCTCACCATCGTTGGACATTTAGGCCACACAGACTGCTCAGAGTGGCATGATTTAACATAACCTGATTATTTTTTTCTTGGTTCGAGTTGCTTGAATCGAGAAAAGTGATGGCTTGTTGCATGCTTGATTCTTTTTCGGAGAAGAAACAGAATTGCAGCTTCGGAATCTTCAGTGAAACCACAAATGTATTTTTCAATAATTAAAAAGTTGCAATACCAAATCCATTGAAAATATTATCCAACGCGTTTCGGACAAACGTCTTTATCCATGGCAATGACTAAGTTTGCTAATTTTTTTAGAGGTTTTGGTATTGCTACTTTTTAATTATTCCAAATAAACGTATGGTTATTCTGAAGATTCCAAAGCTGTAATTCCATTTTTTTTCCAAAAAAGAATCAAGAACATCTTTAACGTAAATTGGTCATCAATTGCAAAGGGAGATGCCAGCAGTGGATCTTGATGATTTGCATCAACGTGTGCATTCAGTGGCAGAGCATTCCTCAATGTTTGTTGGGCACCCGGAGACAGAAGAGAAGACTGGAGCCAGAGGGAGGAAACGAGCCAGCGAATGACCAGGCAGGGAGCTGAGGACGAGGGGAGTATAATTTTTTTTCAAATTTTAGATTTTTATTTAGCTTTGGGTCTACAGAGACGTCAGAGCATAATAAATGGCTTTTAACAGCAGTTTGACTTCCATCAAATAAATTTAACGCAAATCAATTTTCCCAGTCAAATTAGAGCAAATCTGGTGAATTGAATTTAGGCAAATTTGCCCATGTTTGAAAATAACAAATTTTTCTATAGGAAATGCCCCATAGTCGCGTTATCAAAATCAGCAGTTTAATGACCATCTGAAACATTTCTCTACGTGGAAGGGAGATATTTGTACTAAAATTAATTGGTGAAACATATTTCATTTTTTGTTGTTTAACCAACGAGTGCAGAAAATTATTCATTTTGCATTTTTATACAAACAAATAGAAAATACAATTCAGAGCGAAAAGCTAAACCCGTGGGAAGATTTCATTTTTTAACGATTGGGCAGCCGGAGAAGACCACTAGTTCACCACTGAGGACAGCGTAGTAAAGCCAGCACTTCTTGTACATCCTCCTGGGAATTCTAGCTGCCAATCATAGTTGTGGTTCAAATAGCAGAATGGTGATTGATGGCTTTATATCCCAAGAGGTTCTGCGTGACCTGAAATATTCCAGCTTCATGTGTTGTCCTGGATGACTGGACTCACTGTTAAATCAGACTTTAAAAAAAAACGCTGATAAGCTTATAGCGGTATTACAGGGATATCTATTATATCATTTTTCCTACTTTATGAATGGCTGGCATTAGGATATATGATCTAGTTTGTGGCTTTAATGAATGAGACCTGCAAATCCCTCAGGTGTCTCCTGCTAACAAGTACAAAACCCAAGTGTGACTGAAACATTAAGAAATCATGACATAAACGTGGGAATGTACAGTAGCATGTTCATTTACATAGTACTTCGAGCCGTCAGTAATCAAACCAACCTTCATTTCCTTATTTCCTTTGCCTAAGGTTTTTCTGAACATTTCTTACAATGCCGTTAGGTTACAGATCTATATAGGATATAGTAGAGAAAAGAGAGAATTTTATTTTGCACACAATGGGGTCGGATTAGTGTTAGGGACAAAACACTGTACAGTCCAGCACCAAGGAGTGTGGAAAAATTGGAGTACTGCTTCAGGGCCTAATCTAATCTGTTAGATAATTTTATAGGATAATGTCTGACAGGTTAGACATAACCTGATTTTTGGGTTAATAGTACTGTTGCATTCCAGCACTGAGGTCCTGTTTCCCCCTGAAAAAGCAGTATGCGAAACACATATGCATTGAGTATACAAAACAATCGTCGGGGCGCTGACATTATAAGTGCTGACCTGGGTAAAATATTGTTATCTTATCTTTGATCATGTTTCAGATCTTATTCTAAAATTGATTAATCTTTATTGCATCATGTATATTAAATCTTGCCTGTCTATATGTACCCAAATGCACTTTTCCTGATATGGATCTCACTGAATTTATTACAATGCTATATATCTTCATAAATTGATTGTTTATTAATTTATCTTAGAATATAGTTCATGACAATTTACTATACATTTTCTCCTTACATGTCCTTTTATGTGTTTAGATTTGTCCTTGATTTTTTGATATATAATTATGTATGTGTAATATGACTCTATATGTATTTTAGTATTTTATTTATTTTTTAGGCGTGTGTCTCTTCTTGTAGGATTTATAATATATATATATATATATATATATATATATATATATATATAAAACAAAATGAAGGCAGCACACCTTTTAGTTTCAGGTGAAACAAATGGAAGGTTTATTTAAACCACCCTGTCTGAGCGATGTTTTGACTCACACTGAGCCTTTCTCAAGGTGCCAGCTGATGAATACTCTCATCAGCCTTGCCTGCTCTCGCTGCTATCAGCGAAGCAGGCATACGCTGATGAGAAGTAGTACTCTCATCAGCCGACGCCTGTGATCAGCGGTAACCTTTTTACCATCAGTCACAGCTGCTGGTTCACATGCAGTCATCCGCCGATCAGAGCTGTCACGCAGGTGTCAGAGTGGCAGACAGTGAATGTTCGGGCCACCATTCAGATGAATGGGGTCTGGGTTCGTATTCAGGTACCGTAATGGTACTCGAACCAAAATTTTTTTAAATGATCAGCCAAACCCACCAAGCCCGAACATCCATGGTTCACCCATCACTATTCATAAACCTTGAAATGGAAGTAGCATATTCATTCTTCAAGCAGCTTCGTTTAGATGCAACTTGCTCTATATTCTTGAAAGTATAGAACGAAGACACTAGTGTCAGATCCAGTGCAAAAATGACTGAACAGATGCCAGTGAAGATACTAAAGAAAACAGCGCCGGTTTTCCTAAAGCGTTTTTTGCCTTACTGTAGAATATTTGACAGTTTCACCGACATTTTAAAGGTGTCATGTGCAGATAACTTGTGAGTCACAGCCAGGAGTGAATTAAAAAGGAATAGGAAATAGAAAGGAATGACGTATATTTCTCATTCTCACTGGACCAACCTGCTTCAAGAACTGTAATAGTATTTTTTATAAATTGTTATATGTGAAACTACAATTAGCACTACATTTCCATGGAATGTATTTCCTGTGGCCCCCCTCATTGGTGGTCCCGTGTTGACATCTACAGTGGCATTTACCAGTGCAGATACCATTGCTAGGGAGAATACACAATGACAAATGCAGCATAAATGAGCATGATACAAATCTGAAACTGTCAGCTCTGCCAATTTATGCTGTGGATATTATTGTGCAGTTCATAAAATCTCAGGCACTGTAAAACAGACCAGATTATCCTCAGAGGAAACATTACTGCATTTTCGCTACATGGGAACCTAGCCTTTTGGGGTAAATTCTCCTCGCGCAAGGTGACTGTGCACATTGAAATGTTATGACATCATGGCTAGAGATGAGCCAATAAATTCGAGTGGCATTCTGCTTTTGAAAAAATGTGGATTTTTTGCAATTTGCTTCCATACAAATTGAGCAAAATGGACGGCATTTTTCTGAACCATAGTGGACGATCAAAAAAATTGTTTTACTTACGACACTGCTCACCTTTTCAGCCCCTCCACTACTCATTGCCCCCTATCCGGTCCTTGTCACATCTTCTGATCCCACAGACACTTACAATAGAATCTTCATGTCTCTAGCGTTTCTAGCACTTTGTCAAACGTCTGGGTGTCATGGCCCCCAGGAGAGTTTTGAGCAGTTGCCCCAGAGGTCACAGCACACATTATAAAGTCATGACTTCTTTGAACTCCTGGGTGCATGTGCAGAACCCTCACACTGTGCTAGAGGACTGGAAGAGTCCCCGCTGCCAGAGATCAGTAGTTGCAGTGGGAACCAGAAGGGTAGCAGTGAGCAGTGCAGAGACTGTAGAATTGAGCGATGGTTGAGTATGATGATTGTTTTTGTTTTTTACATATTACATTCATTTTGCTCTGGGGTTTGGAGAAATAATTAAGTTCCCCTATAAAAACACACGAACAGGCAAATTCAAATTTTGCGTGATCCACTCATCTTTAAACTTGACCTTTCACTTTCTTGCGCAGAACCCTCCCATACTCATCAGACCCAGAATTCTTAGCTTAGGCCAGGGTCACACTTGCGAGTGCAATACGAGAAGCTCGCACAAGTCTCTCGCATCAATACCTGGCACTGCCGCCGGAACTCGGACTGGAGTGTGCAGCTGCATAGAAATACATGCAGCCGCACACTCCGGTCCCGAGTGCTGGTGGCAGTGCCAGGTATTGATGCGAGAAACTCGTGTGAGCTTTTCCCATTGCACACGCAAGTGTGACCCCGGCCTTAGTGTGAGAGGCCTGGGAATTTCAGCACTTACGGAGGTGATTAGAAGATGCAGCGAGGACCGAACAGTTAACAATGAGTATCCGTAGAGGTGAGAGTTAAGGTGAGTATAAGGATTTCTAAAAAATATTTTAAATATTATATTAATTATGCTATGGGGACCGAAGAATATAATAAAAGACATTCAATTTGAGGAGGATAACTTCTCTGCAAATCGAATTTGCCTGGAAAATCCATGTAAACAGGCAAATTTGAATCTGTAGTCAGTGGGTTACTATCACCTCCAAGTTAGGTCAGAGTTTCAACAGTTTTTCCAGGATAAAAAAAGATGAAAGTCTCTAAACATATCTCATATCAAACAGTCCATGAAAGATGGCATCTAAGTTGTTTTTCTTATCTTGTATATTCATGTTATCTATACATATCTGATTGCTGTTTTTTAATGTTTGCATTATATTGTTATCTGTATATGTTAATGCTTGGGCGTGCATTATATAGTGATTGGTGCAATTGTTTTGCTCCACGCTATTTAAGACTGC
>JARQOD010000007.1:72433980-72516228 GCA_033576555.1 Oophaga sylvatica
AAACCAGTCGCATAAATAGTCATGAAATGAAAAGTTTCAGATTTGTATTGAAGTAAAAAAAAAAACTACTTAGAGAAAGGCCAACAGGCCAGACTAAATAATCCTCGACTTAACGTCCAATTCTGAATCACATATTAGCTGCAGAGATTTTAATGTAAATATGCCATTACACTGTCATTACAGTGATCACACCGCATGGCTCACAGGTCACATCCCAGCCACTGTTAATTTTGCAGGCAAAAGCTTTTTTTCTCTTGAAATGTTAATAACTTTCTATTAGTTAATGTAGCGTGACTAAAATTCAGATTAGATATAATTCATTTTAATATCTGTGACTGGCTATCCTGATCATTTAGCAATGGTTTCTAGCTCAATACAAGATGCTAAATTGGACTCATTTGCATAGCCCTGTTACAGCCGACCATTCTCCGAGTCTAGGCGTCTTCAAATTAATTTAAAAGATTTTTTTTATTTTTCATGCTCGCTACCTTTCGCTTTCCTGTATAAAATCTTTTGCTTACGACTAATTGAAGATACCGTAAGCCCGTAACACATTTTTTTTTTCCCTCGACTAGAACAAATGACTAGCTAATGTCATGAGTGGTTGTTAATCGGTGCAGGATAAAATAACTGCATACTCCTTCAGAATACAAATAAGGCTTAAATTGGTAACTTTGTGTCAACCAGTCAGAACTATTAAAAATGTCTAAAAAGCATTAAATGCAGGATATACCCAATTAAGCCGCTATAAGTCAAAAGTTGCCCCTTCTTAAATGGCCATTGGGCAACGGGCATATTTAATTGATATAAGAAAAGAAAAAACATTATGTTAGTACAACATTGCATGAAAGAACATCAGTTGATTGAAATGTACAGTAAGGAACAAAGCTTTGGAAATAAATAATAGATATTTTTCGGCAGAAATCTGTTTTGCAGTAAGGCTTTGATATTAGAGGCGTCGAAAACACAAAGATACAAAAATGTGGAAACACAATATCTCTTTTAGATCACAGACATTTGTTGGTGATTCTTTATAGAATAACATTTAAAAAAAGCTTTTAAAATATTATATTTTTGCAAATATTAAAGGTCCATGATCATCATCATTTTTTTCTGTTAGTAAGAATAGTTTTTCTAATTGGATTTTTTTTCTTTTATTACTGTGCCTTGATATTTTCTTGTACTCACATTATTCATCAAGCGTGATATGATATATTGCCCCATAGGTCAATTCCATTGTGCAGATCATATTATACACAACCCGAGGAATGTTTGATATTCCGGGATCTTATGCTTCAACTGTGACATCATACCTGATGTAATTTTGTTTTATTCCCCATGCTGTTGTGTTATTGTGTGCATGGTATCATCCCTGTGTTATAGATAGATTGATAGATAGACAGATAATATATTATCATTTGTGCATTATCCCTGAACAGTGGCATTACTAGAGTCCAATGGGCCACGGTGCAAAATTTGAACGTGGGTCCCTCCTTGCATGTTGGTAAGTTGTATGGGCCCTTGTAGCATTCTAGAACAAAAAAAATGCTTATTCGCTCCCCATGTAATAATGTCCCCTGTCCTGTCTCCTTCTTGTAATAATGTCCCCTGTTCTAGCCCCTTTGAGTAATATTGTCTCCCTCCTGGCCTTTTATTGAATTAATGTTCCCAATCTTGAGCCACGACCTGTAATATTGCCCCCTCCCATCCTATAACAAAGTCCCTCATCCTAGGCCCCTTTCTTGTATAATGTACTCCATCCTGAGCCTCTTGTAGAAGTAGTATCCCTATCGAGGCCATTTCATGGTAAAAAGATCTTCCTCCTGGGTCCTTTCCTGTTATAATTTACACCATCATGGACCTTTTCCTGGTAAAATGTCCTCCATCCTGGGCCATTTCCTGATAAAAAGACCTTCATCCTGGGTCCCTTCTTGGTATAATGTCCCCCTTCATGGGCCCCTTCCAGTAATAATGTTCCCCTTCTGACCCCTTCATGTAATGATGCCCAACTCCTCCTCAATGATGTCCCTGACGAAGAGAACCGCAGTTCTCGAAACGCGTAGGAACTAGGAACCTGCTAATCTTTGGTCTTCATTGTGCTCCGTACTCCACACCCTCTCCAAGTCACGTGACGAAGTCGTCACAGCAGGTCCTGCCGTACCATCATACGCGTTCTCCAGGTCTAGCTGCACCACGCGCACTCCACAGGTCTTGACCGCTGGCTTCCTCCAACTGTGACATCCGAAATACGGAACTACGGGCATCTCTAGGTAGCGTTTGCCACCGACCAGGGCACCGCTCCTAAAAGAGACCTTGCTGCACTGCCACTACTCATTTTGGAAAGAACTCTTCTAACCATCTTCCTTGGACTCAAGATTTGGACCTTAGGTAACAATTTTCATTATTTTAGGAACATTGCTTTATTCTTATCGTTGTTCATTTTCTCATCTATACTTAACGGGGCATATATATGAGTACATTTATTAGCGCAAACATTATTATTTTATTTGATTTTAAGATATTAATTTAAATTTTGTTTTTTTTTAATTCATTTTAGCTGTGCCTTTATCTGATCAGTTTTAAAAAAGCAGTGCAAAAAAACTTTTAAGATGAGGAGTAAAAAAAGATAAAGAATAAAAAGAAACATAGAAAATAATATATCTAAATCAGTGAGATATCATCAGAGAAGTAACAAGTAATTCTTACAATGATTCCTTTTGTCTGACCATCTTTGAATCTTCAACCCTTCTACCTCTCAGTGTTGGTTTTCCATTTGTTTGTGTTTCCATGTTTTTTTCAGTTTTTTGGTGCTTCCTGGTAGTCACTTGACACTTTTATTTCACATGACCACTGCAGCCAATCAGTGGCTGCTGATCTGCTAAAGCCTCAGTATAACATCACAGCAAGACCGTCGGGAGTCATGGCACTCATAAAGTATCAGTGCTGCTATCCGGGGAGGTAAGTATATGACTTTTTATCTTATATGAGACACTTAAGCAGTTAAGAAGAGGCTGCCTGGTAGTGGACAACGTTTTTCATGTTAACACACAAAAAGAGACAAACAGGTAAGAACATGGGACTTAAGCCCCTAGGGGAGTCCAAGCAATATGATCTACCTTAATCTAAGAGTATCACCTCTGCAGTGTGTCACTTCCTTTAAGATAATGCATAAGGTGAATGCAATTGAAGAGATAACGTTTCTGCAGTTCTTGACTTTAGTCGTGTCTCATTGTAATAAAGTTTACCGTAATATTTTTTTGTGTTTCCAAAGTTTCTAAAAATGACTTTAGTTTTAGAAAAATTAGTGCTTAGGAAGATTTACATTTAGATTAGCCAATCTTACTTAAATGTTGATTCTAAGTTGCTAAATTCACCCTCATATTTAAAATATTTCTAGCACAGCTCTAAATGAGCAAGTAAGCCTTTCAAAGAAATACCAACTTAGAGTGTACTACAATTTAAAATGATTTGTGATGTTAGAAATTAAACTGGCATATGCAATCAAATATTAAATACAGATTTTAAATTTCACTCTGTGAAGCTAAAAAAGATCAAAGAAAACTCTTAACTGTTCTTTGAATTTGGTATTATACTTCCTAGCAGGTCATTTACTCCCATAATTTAGTTTGACTTATTTTGGTTTCTTATCTATTACTAGTATGTGGCAAATTGATGGTCCCTCTCTGTCTGTACTTTGTAGTTTTAAACTTGGACATTGGAGTCTATGGAGGAAATGCCTGAAAGGAGATGAGCAGCCAAAATGGTAATATGCCAGCTTTCAAATCTTTCCACTTCTTCAGATATTATAGTTTCAATGCGCTATAACTGTAGAAAAAAAAAAAACATGTATCGTACATTCGAAACTTATGCATTGATCTTATTGCGGCTAAGAAAAATTGCCACAACTAAACACGAAATTCTTAGTTAACATTATAATCAGAATGTATGAGTGTGTGTGCAGCTGTATGTTGCCAGGTCCTCAGTCCTAGTATCCTGGGTAGTTTTTTTGTGTTCCTGTAAACCTGTTTAGTCTGAACGTGATCCTGTATCCTGAGGAATGTAACAAGAAAGAAAAATGACACTCACCATCCCTTAAAATACTCCTTTTTTAGTGAAGGTTAAAACATGTCAGCAGGCTGACAATGCAACTGAATCTGGACAATGGTCCTTTCATGCTCCTCTGCGCCATTTTTTCTGTTTTCTCAGATTCCACATTATTTGCCTGTTGGTCGTTTTGGCACCCGAGATCCCTGCAAGTTGGTGCCAGAGTGTTAGGGTCTGTGGAACGCACCTAATAGATATAGTAGAGAGGTGCGTTCGCAGCCCGGGGTCCACCGTGCAGGCGAAGCCTGCTGCTGGTAAGATGGCGAATGTAGCAAACTCTGTTATCCCGCAGAGTCGCTAAAATAAACGCCGTACCGCGCTGTGGCAGTAAGTGCGAACTCTGTTAAACCCCAGAGACGCTAACGGGAATGCCACAGCGCTATATGGCGATAAGTGCGAACTCACTTAGCTTCAGTGAGCCGCAAAGTAAAACGCTAGGGCGCTGAACCAGCGTTATAAAGCAAACCCTGTTGCGTCACAGAGCCGCTGAGAAAAAGACTGTGTCCTGTTAACACCACAGGGATACACAGATAACTGCTGTGCAGATAGCAGTCCGTGATCATGCAGGCAGCAACGCAATCAAGCAATCTCCTCACCGGAGAAGCCGGTATTCTAGGGGCTTATTTCAGCCAAGCCCTAACCACTTGCACTCAAATCTCCTCACCGGAGGTGCCGGTATTCTAGGGGCTTATTTTAGCTGAGCCCTAACCACATGCGTGCATGATCACACTGGCGCAAAGCACATAATGCAATTGATACTAGCGCATGGCGGCCCAGCCATGCCACCCTTTTATAGTAACATCTACAGGACCTGCCAGAAACAAGGACCAATGAGAAACTGTTCCAAAACACATGTAGTTTCAGGACCTTCCTGGCAGACCAATAGGAGCTGCTGCAGTACCTGAACATGTGACCCCTGATCTCCAATGAGAGATCTTACCCTGGGCATGCTCAGAAGGGGAAACGCAGGACTTCGCCCCAAAGACGTCTGCTCCAGCACTCGCTATAATAGAAGATCCAGGAAGGGCAGCAGCAAGTCTCTGCACAGTATTGGAATGGGCAAGACTGTTGTGTTTTGGTAGCTGAGGAGAATAAGCAAAAACAGCAATACACCAGAGAGGCTGGAACCTATTGGATTGCAGTAACCTGAACTAACCACACAACTAGAGGTAGCCGTGGAGCGTTCCTACGTTGATCCTAGACGCCTCGTCACAGCCTGAGAGATAACTACACCTAAAGGCAGAAAGAGGAAAGCTATCTTCCCTGGAGCAGATCCCCAAAGAAAATAGGAACCCCCCAAACATGTAATTGCGGTTAGACAAGAAGAAGCACGGACACAGACAGAAAATAGAATGAGCAAACGCTGGGGCCCAATCTGTCTAGACAGAAAAGTGCAGGAAAGGATACTCACTACAATCCAAAAAAAACCCTAAAAAATACCAACTCTTCTGATTGCAAAAACACCTGAGATCACACGATCTCTACCACCTAAATCAGATCTCTGGTGTAAGAAAACTAAGCCGCAGCCACTGAAAAAACAGGAAAAAGCAAATGAACAAATAACAGTGGCTTCAGATAAACTGAGAGGAGCACAAGCCCCCCGGAGGGGACCTGGCTGACCTCCACAGAAGTGCAGGGAACAATGCAAAAAGCAAGCACAAAAATAAAAGCAGAAAATATCTTATCTGATAGCAGAAGATGCAGGCAAAACTCAGCAAACTTCCAAATGAACCAGGAACCACAATTGAGACAAGAACAATTGATCACCGGCAACCATCATGGGAGGGAACCTCCCTTATATCAGACCAGTCAGTGATCCCAGATTGCCATTCCTCGCTGAAAGGTTCAGTACTGTCTGTAACCACCAGAGGGAGCCTCTGCTCAGAAACCATCTCTAGCACATTCATAACACAAGACGCTGGGACCGACGTCTCTGCTGAGCAGGCTCCACTGCGGACGGAGATGGATGGGGGACCGCAGCAGGACTGGTTCGAGACTCCCCTTGTGCAGCAGCGGGAACTCGAACCCTAACACAGAGTAGTCTGAAAGAGAACCTGAAGCCACTTCAGTGGTACCTGAACCCTGAATCTGCAGTGGCGGTACCTGAACCCTGAAGCCACCCGCAGTACTTGAACGAGAAACCACTCCAACCGTACTTAAACTAGCACTAGTGTTTCCTCTGTTTAGCGTTCCTGAGTCTGCACTGTCGGAGCCTATGACTGTATTCGAATCCAGCTCTGCCTGTGAGTCCGTGTAAGTATCTGTTTTGTTGATCCAGAACCTTTATTGTCTGAACAGTGCCGGAGTCCTGTCCTGCCCATTACACCGAGCCTGTGTTATTGAACCTGACCCTTGGGGTCATAAGCTGCAGTGCTGGAGACTGCCCAGAGTGGTAAATGGAGGCTACTTGCAGCTCAAGTCTAAGGCCACATTCACACTTTCAGTATTTGGTCAGTGTTTTACATCAGTACATGTAAGCCAAAACCGGGTTAAGATGAAAAATGGAGAATTGGTGCATGAGTTTCTATGATACTTTTCCTCAAATTGTTCCTCTCCTGATAATGGCTTAGATATTCTGATGGGAAATACTGACCAAATGCTGAAAGTGTGAAGGTGGCCTTTCTCCACCATCAGGAGCTCTAGTGAAAACCAGGTAGCCACTTAGCTATGCCACTCCTAGGTAAGCATGGATCATGGCACAGTGGGTCCATGATCCATGTGTGTTGCATGTTAGCTTTTTGGAAGTGACCCTATCTAACATTTCTCTTTACATCTTTTTTGTTAAGGGGTGTTGCATTTTATTGATAGAATGGAAGTGACCCCATGCCATTGTTTCAAATTATTTTTTAAAATTATTTAAAAAACAGCATGGGAACCCCTCTATTCTTGATAACCATTCTTGCTAAACCTGACAGCTGAGAGTTGTAGCCTACAGCTGTCAGTTTTGCCAGGCTGATTATCAAAAATACAGGGGAACCCACATCACTTTATTTATAGCGCAATTGATGGGCCAATTGATGTCACTTTTCCTGGTGTCTGTCCCTAATTTAAGCTGTTTTGGCAACTTTTGGGTTCCCTGAAGGTGTTGTGTCATGGAGTGTGACACTACCCAATGGGTGGTCAATGAGCGGACTGCACAACTCACACACAAGGGGATGGGAAAGGTGAGAGGAGGGCCCTAACAATAGGGAATGAGGGATGGTCACCACCTGAACTCAAACCTGAGCCTGTCCCTGCACTTCCCTAACGCCCTATGCGGGTCCTTCTCCCCGCCGACCTCAGGATACCTCGTCCCTAGTTGTCACCTATTACTGCCCTGGCTAGTGCACTGGCCATCAAGGTGCTCTAGCCTCACCTCTGCAGATAATAAACACAGGGGAAGTGACAAACACCAAAGGGACAAGATAACAAAAAACACCACACTTAGCTTATGTACACTGCTGCTAAACTCCACACAGCAGAAAACACAGCAACTGGACTCCAAACACCAGACGTGGATGAGACAAGAGAGCTGCTCCTGCTAGGCTGGTTTCCAGAAAGGACCTGTATCACCAACAGTCAGCTGATGCATCAGGTGACCTTTTAAAAGATGTTGGGTTTAGTCACCACCTGCATCAGCTGACCCAGCAGCACTGCAATAACACCAGCTTGCCAGCGGGGAAAAACTGATATTAACCCCTGCTGGCCTGAAAGGAAAAAAAGTTTTAATTGAGTGGAACCAGAGCTGCCACAAATGCAAAAATGGATTGTGACATGTTGTCTATGCATTTGGTTTTGCCTCCCATTGAATTCAATGGTGTTCAGTTATATTTGGCGAACATCGGGATTTTCAGCAACCATAGCCGAACCGAACCGTCTCTCATTTCCTGAAGGTCCTGTGAGCTCCTTCTATGAACTCTGAGCTTTAGTTCCTTGTATACATTTTCTATCAGATTCAGGTCCGGTGATTGGCTTAGCTATTCTTGCAGCCTTATTTTCTTTCTGTGAAACCAATTGAGAGTTTCCTTGGCTGTGTGCTTGCAATCGCTGTCTTACTGAAATGTCCACCCCTTTTTCATCTTCAACATCCTAGTAGATGGCTGCAGATTTTCTTCAATAATTTCTTGGTACATTTGTCCATTTATCCTTCCTTCAATTATATGAAATTTGCCAGTGCCGTGTGTTAAAAAGCATCCCACCCCATGATGCTCCCACATCCCAGCCACACTGTTTCTATGCTTCTTTTGGTGTGATATGCATTGCCTATTGGCCTCCCAACATGATGTGCATTATGGCATTCAAAGAGTTCAATTTTGGTCTCATCTGACCAGATTATGCTCTCCCAGTATTTCACAGGCTTGTCTAAATGTTGTTGAGCAAGCTTTAAACTCACTTGAACATGCTTTTTGTTCTGCAATGGAGTCTTGCATGGTGAATGCACATACAGGCCATGGAGGTTGAGTAAATTACTTATTGTTTTCTTTGAAACAAATGTACCTGCTGATTTCAGGTCTTTCTGTAGCACTCCCCAGTGTTCACTGACTTTTGGACAACTCTACTGATTTTTCTTTTCACTCCTCTGTCTGAAATCTTGCAGTGGTCACCTGGTTGTGGTTGGTTTATAGTGAAATGATGTTCTTTCCACTTCTGGTATAAGACCCTAACAGTGCTCACTGGAGCCTTCAGTAGTTTAGAAATTCTTCTGTAACCAATGCCATTAGTATGTTTTGCAACAACAAGGTTACAAAGGTCTTGAGACAGCTCACTGGTTTCAGCCATCATGAGATGTTTTTTATGTAGCTCTTTGGTAATGAGAAACCTTTTATAGGCCATAAGTTGAACCAGCTGATATTTTTTTTACTATGTGGCAGGATTGCTTTCTAGTTACTGATAGATTTCAGCTGGTGTCACGACTTTCCATGGCTTTTTGCACCTCTCTCTTTATGTGTTCAATACTTTTTCCTGTGCTGCATCTATCATTATTACAAAAAACTTAATTTATGCACCTTTATAAATATATTTACTTAGAAAATTGTTGATGTGTTCAATACTTATTTCACCCGCTGTTTATGACTGCAGACGTATGTAGTGACTTATGGCAGTGTTTCTAGAACACTTAAGTTGTTGCGCATTATTATGATTTTTCCCATTATAAGTCATAACATTTTGTGTGTTATAGTATTGTTGTACCAGAATGTGTTTCAGGACAAATTTCTTGATTAATGCTACTTCTACATATATTACAGCTATGTTTATTAAAAAGGCACAGTTCACATTGTAAATATTCATCTCTGTTTTGGTGATTTTGCAGAGATTAATTTAATCAACATTTAAATATGCAGCGGCGTGCATTAATGATGAAGATATTAAAACTGCTATGACAGTTACGCCATAAATCAATCAAATCAGATCGCAGAGAAAAATCTGGTACTTTTTTTATTAGAACTGTTCTGTAGACAAAGGATATCAAAAAACTTCAAACCTTTTCAGAAAAATGATTTCTCTACTCCATTAATAAAATAGATGTAGTAATTACTGGGGGTGAGATGATAGTGTAGCTATAATTATTATTTATTGTATTATACCTGTCACTTTACTGTAGGAGATATCCATAAATTTGAAAGACAGATTTCAAATAAAAAATATTACATATTATTTTTATCTTTTACTCACGTCTTATCATACTTTCATCCTCCATGTCATACTCTCATAATTTAAAGTATTGCTGGCAGTTTTCCTAGGCATCTTTCCACAAAAAGTGCTGTCTGAACTTCTACTATAGTTTTTTGGGGACATTTTTTCAATATTTGATGACATGAGGCAGGAAAAAAACGAGTGTGTTAATTTTCGTGTTAACCCCTTAACGCCTCGGTAATTTTTTTATTTTTGCATTTTCATTTTTTTCCCTTCTTTTAAATGGCAGTATACTAAGCTTGATTTTTTTAATGTAAATAGTGAAAAAAAATCAAAAGTTTGTTGTAAAAAAGAAAAAAAAAGAAAATTGGCTTCCATATCCATTTTCCAATTACTATAACATTATTATTTTTCTGATGGTGTGAGTTGTTTGAAGTTTTATTTTTTTCTGTGATGAGTATTATTGATAGCATTTGGGGTAGATATTACATTTAAATCACTCCTTACTTTTTGTTTTTAGGGAAGTGTGAAGTCCAAAAAAGCATAATTGTTACAACACAATTTTTTTTTCTCCTTATTTATCCTACTACGGGTCAAATATTTTTTATTTTGACAGACAGGGTTGTTAGGCTACATTCCCATGATGAGCTTTTGTTGAGTGTTTGATGTTGCAGAATTTGTGCACCATTTTTTTTTAAATTAGGTTACTTACATTTTTTTATTAGGTTTTTGTGTGCGTTTTTATTTTGTTTCTAATGCTGTGATTTTTGTCTCTTGTTGGTGTATTATACTTTAAACAAGGCCACTTGTATACGTTCAGTATTTGGTGAGTTTTTTACCTCCATATTTGTAAACCAAAACCAGGAGTGGGTAAAAATGCAGAAGTGGTGACGTGTTTCTATTGTACTTTTCCTTTGACTGTTCCACTCCTAATTTTGGCTTACAAAACTCTCCGAATACTCAACGTTGCACGTGGCATTAAACTGCTTTGCTTTTTATACTTCCTGGTATTTGGTTTACATGCATTTTTATTTGTTTCCGCCACAAGTGTGCTTTTTACCTGCAGAATTTCCGCACCTAATACAAGTTTGTAGGGAAATTCTGCCCAGAAAACTCAGCGTTCCCGCAAGAGAAATTGTCAGTCTGCGGATTTGAAACATGCACCGCCGGTCAGTTTATGCAGGGTTAAAAGGATGCACAGTGGGCAGGAGATTTCTATACATTCCATCCACTTTGCGGGAACGGTTGGACTCTGCAAAAATATACAGGGTAAAAAATGCACCAAAAGCTCATCTTAAGGCCGGGGTCAAACTTGTGAGTGTGATGCGAGAAACTCACGCATCAACACACGGCACTGCCGCCGGCACTCAGTCCGGAGTGTGTGGCTGCATAGAAATACATGCAGCGGCACACTCCAGTCCCGAGTGCTGGCGGCAGTGCCGGGTATTGATGCGAGAGAATAGCGCGAGTTTCTCGCATCACATTCGCAAGTATGAACCTGGCTTAACGCATACATGTTTATGTTCTTATTTTTTTATTTTGTTTCTGACCTCCGGATCCCTTTTCCCGCAGTCACCCTGTGCTACAATGTAGTGATGATTTAGTATGATTGTCCAAGTGCACACGTTGAGTATTTGGTGAGTTTTTTATCAGCCCTAACCAGGAGTGGGTGAAAAATGCAGAAGTGAAGTTTGTGACGATGCTTATTTTTGAAAATATGAAAGAAACCTATTTTATTTAATGGATGCAGAAATGGTGCAGAAAATCTGCAACATCAAAAGCTCATGGTGGGAATGCCTAGAAAAATGGAAAGAAAAGACATCAACGCCCTACAAATGACAAAATGCTGCCCATTGCCTTTTAGTCCCCAAAAGTCTGCAAAAAACTCCTATAAATTGAAGATAAACATTTCAATTGACTCCAATTTATAGACTGCGTTAAACTTTATTTTTCCCACGTAGTACAGTTAAAATGTAAGTTAAAAACAAATGTTCCGTGCCTACCACTGAAAACACAGCAGGATAAGTCATTGAATTTTAAAAGAATTTTTAAAATGTGTCTGAACACAATGGGCCCCATGTAGGTGATGGTTACTTTATTAATCTATTGCTGTAAACAAAGCAAAAGGTGACATGTAAAAGCAGAACTCATCGCCACGCATTTAGTGTAAGGTAACTTTTTAAAGTAGATTTTGTATGAACCCATTATTTGAAGTCAAGGTTGCAAGGGAGCTTTTGAAAATATTCATGGATACAAATTGCCTTGTTCAAATCTTTCGTGCGCACATTTATGAGATGTAGCAAACATCGTTATTTAGAATTGATAGAACATTTGAACTGATTAATTTTGATGTTGTAACCATTCTTTAATGTTGTTTATTTTGTCTAATCGTCAAAATATGTGCATTGAGTTTTTGTGATACGGCTTTCTAAAGGTGGTTATAGAAATTAGAAAAATATGAGCCAAACCCACCAAATTAATCAGGATTGGCCAACCATATACAATTTCAATCAAAATTATTTACCTTCCCCTCCCTTGTGGTCATGCTTCTGGATTCGAACCCTTCATTCTGAGATCGACATCTCTTTCAGCTGAGCCACAACTGATACACCTTTTTATTTGGTGTTTTAGTTCTGTTATCTTGTTTCTGTCGGTTTTGGGTAGCAGGTGTTTTTCATTTACTCTGTCTCTCCTATCATCTTTCGGGTGCAGCTTTAAAAACCTTCCCTTGCTGCTGGTGATAGACTTTGGTGGATTCATTCACTTTGATGTAGTGTGTGTTGGTTGCAGTGGATTTGTGTGTGATTCCTTTTATCCTTAGGGAACTGCTACTCTATTGATCCTAGGAGCTGCTAAGGACTTTCCAGGTAGGCCGCCATTAAGTGGGGGTGCCATTGCGTTACCTTTAGGGGCCAACTTCTCCAGTCAGTCAGTGACAGACCAGGGTCAGAGAAGAGTTTTTCCTAGTTTGAACAGGGACCTGTCAGGTTCAGTTATTTGCGTTCCTGGTTTGTACGTTACCTATGTGAATATACATAGGTAATATAATATACATACATTTTGACATATAATCTGTCAAAATAATTTCACCATTCAAACTATTCATATATGCATGAGTTCTTTCCAAGACAAGTCCAGCAATACCTTTACACTGCCAGTCAGTTCCTACGTTCATTAGAAATCCTGTTTTGAGTTGATATGCAAATGAGGCTCAAGAGCTATTGGTAGATCTTAAGTATCTGTCACTCCAGCTCTATTCCCACTCAGAGTCACCTCCTGCCTGGATGACAGCCTCTGTGCTGTGTAACTTCGGGCAAAGGAGCAATCAGTTGAGCTGAAGTAAACAACGTTGGGCAGGGAATAGAGTTGGAGTGTGAGAGGCTTCATATCTACCCTAGCTGTTTGAAAAATAATTCAAACACTGATTTCTCATAAATGGTGGACCAAACTGGTCATGTAAAAAAGAAGGTATCACTAGACTTTTCTTTTAAACTGCTGCATATAAAATAATTTGGGGTGTGATATCCTGCCAACAGATTCTCTCTCTAAAATTGATACATTTTCTTCTGTTTAGAATTAACCAATCTAATAAGACATTAAATGGTTCAATACAACTAATATAAAAATGGTTTCTTCAAATGCAACACAAAATGGTTCTTTCATTGACTACTGCAAGTCAGAATTATTCACCCCCATCATGACAAGCATTTTTAGTACTTAGAAGAGCACCTGTGTCACTTGAGTAGTGATAAGATGATCAGACTGAAGGCCAGCAACAGCATTATGCCAGACACACTTGGTGTAAGCCGTCACGATTATGAACACCCTTTAGTGTGGGGTATTCTTCACCTGCTCCCACTAATAAGAGGGGGACTTTTGCAGAGCACTTCCCAGGTGCCAATAGCTGGGTGGATGGTGGCTAGGCACACTGGCCACTGTAGGGTCAAACACATCCATAAATTATACTAGTAAGGCAAAAACAAACCTAACAAACAAACTTTCTAAGTAAGGGAGCATAAAACAGGAACATAGGAATCACAGGACACCAAAAATCTACCAACCATACCACTAAAGTTTAAATGAATAATCAGCAGTGAACAAGAAGATATGCCAGTTTTAAAAATCCATCTCATGGATCTCCTGACACTGATAGAGTAATGCCCAATCTCCACCATCTGTCCAGAGAGACAGAGAGAGGGCAAAGAAAAACGAACCTCCCACCACATATAATTAGAAACAAATAGGAATTTAAAACTTAACATTTAACAGATTTTAATCCCCTTCACGACAATGGACGTATGGTTGGCTGGCACCATGGATGACTGACTATGGTTGGCTGGTACTTACCGACCTTTGAGGTATGGATACATCATGACGATTTTGCAGTTGCTGCCGGGTGTCAGCAACACCTGGCACTCAGTGCAGGATTGGTGCCGCACCTTTCCCGGCACTCTAATCCCCTAAATACTGTGATCGATATCAATTGCAGTATTTAGCAGGCAAGCAGAGGGAGAGAGCCCGCTCTGCTCTCCGAATGGCGCCCCTGTGATGTCATCACGAGGGCCCGTGTGTTGCCATGATGACCTGATGTTGTCATGACAACATCCAGATCACCAGAGCTAGAAAACTTGCTACAGTATGCTCTGAGCTTGGTGTAACAAGTTTTTGTGTCGGTACAGCACTGACAGTTTGTACAGCATAGCAAAGCTCCTAGGAAGCCAGGGATCAGCTGCAGCACAGACTTTCTTTCTCTTCATGTTCAATTTGTCCCTAGGTGGGGACAATGACGCCAGCACTGATCGGGCACTGAGCATCACATGTCATTCCACCGCATCACAGCCCTGGGACAGCGAGTGCCATCACCGCTGGAATGGAGCCGGCACAGGAGGTGAGTACAGGCTTTAATATTTTATAGGGGACAAATATTTAATGTAACAAGGGGTTGTCCCAGTAGTGGACAACCCCTGTAATGGTTGGCGAGATGTTCTTTTCTTGAAATTCTGGGCAATGTTTTACCATATATACCTTTGATCATTGTGGCCAAAGAGTTCTATTTCATTCTCATTGGTGCACAGGGCTTGTTTCCAAAATACATCAGGCTTGTTTAGATGTTCTTTTGCATACTTCTGACTCTGAATTTTATGGTGAGGTCGCAGTAGAGATTTTCTTCTGATGTCTCTTCTATGAATGCCATATTTGTGCAGGTGTCTTTGAACAGTAGAACAGTGTACCACAACTCCAGAGTCTTTCTGAAGGTCTTTTGCAGTTATGTGGGGTTCTGATTTGCCTCTCCAGCAATCCTACAAGCAGCTTTCACTGAAATTTTGCTTGGTCTTCCAGACTTTATCTTGAGCTCCACTGTTCCTGTTAACTGCCACTTCATAATTGCATTTCAAACTGAGGAAAGACAACTTGAAAACACTTTCTACTTTCTTATAGCCTTCTCCTGCTTCGTGAACCCCCACCATTTTCAGAGTGCTAGGCAGCTGCTTAGAAGAACCCATGACTACTGTTTTTTGGCACAAAGTAAGAGGAAGCTGGGTTTTTCTAAAGCTGGAAAATTTGCGTCTCCTGGCCTTTCCTAAAGTTGAAAGTGAATAAGCCATAAGGTTAATTAAGGTCTGCAACCTTGGTCAAAGTTATCTGAGCACATTAATCTCCAAGTGTGTTAGGGTTCGAGTTCCCGCTGCTGCACAAGGGGAGTCTCGAACCCGTCCCGCTGCGGTCTCCCATTCATCTCCGGCCGCAGTGGAGCCTGCTCAGCAGACACGTCGGTCCAGGTATCTTGCCCACTCCTCTACTGTGCAGTGACTTGCTGCTGCCTTTCCTGGATCTACTATTATAGCCAGTGCTGGAGCAGCCGTCTTTGAGACAAAGTCCTGCGTTTTCCCATCTGAGCATGCCCAGAGTGAGATCTCTCATTGGAGATCAGGGGTCACATGTTTAGGTGCTGCAGCGGCTCCTATTGGTCCGCCAGGAAGGTCATGTAGCTACGTGTGTTTGTTAACAGCTTCTCATTGGTCCTTGTTCCTGGAAGGTCCTGTAGCTGTTGCTATAAAAGGGTAGCATGGCTGGGCCGCCATGCGCTAATATCAACCATTGTATGCTATGCGCCAGTGTGATCTCGGCCTTTTGGCTGCGATCGTGTGTCGCGGTCAGAGGGTGCGAGTTTTCCTGGAGTGATCCAGGGGCTTTGCTGGCAGCGTGCTGCTGATTTTCTACTGCGGTATCCGTATCGGCAGTCTGGACTGAGGATGTTCATTAAGAATACGATCCGTGTGGTGGTGGAAGGTGGTGAGAAAAACAACCTGGTGTACGTCGTTCGTGACCTGTTGGAGGGAAAGGCTGGAGCCCATCGTCAGGATATCTACAGCGTCAATGAATTCCGGAGTCAAGGTACATATGATGTAACCTTTGTGAATGAGGGATGTTGTTTGACCGTCTTTGAATGGCTCAGAAGTAATGAAGGTGATCCATGCCTGGAGGGAGTGCGGGTGGAGCCCCTGTTTGGGCTCATGGAAAAAGTGGTGACTGTGACTGTGTACAACCCCTATACAGAAGTAGCACTACTAGAGCAGTTCCTGGAGCGGTACTGTGAATATGTGAAGGGAGGGGAGAAGCAGAAAAATGTCTTGGGCATTTTCAACTGCAGGTATGTGTTTCGGGTGAAATTGAAGAAGGACCCAGGTTGTTTGGGAGGTTTCACCCACCCACCAGCGAACTTTTCAGTGGCGGGTCATAGGGGCTTCCTGTCATACCCAGGGCAGCCACTATACTGCAGGAGGTGCTTTCAGTTCGGGCACCTGCTAAACATGTGTAGCAAGGAGTTGGTTTGCCGTAATTGCAAGCAAGAGGGTCATGTGGCGGCTAGGTGTCCGATGCCTCGTGAATGCGACAGGTGTGGCAGTTCAGAGCACCTGTATAGAGACTGCCCGTTTGGTGTGCCGAGGAGGTCAACTAGAGAGGAGGAGGAAAGAAAGAGACGTGAGGAGGAGCGAGGCGGGAGGAAGAAAGGAAGAGAGAGGAGGAGGTTAAGAGGCGGGAGGAGGAGAAGAAGCGGAGGGAAGGCGAAGTCGCCGAGCTGCAAAGCGTTGTGAGGGCGCCACCCACTCCTGCTGAGAGACGGAGGGAGAGGCGGCAGGAGGACAAGGAGGCTGAGAGAAGGAGGGAGAAGCAACAGGAGGAAAAGGAGGACAAGGAATTTTGGAAGGCCATAAGGAGAGAGGAGCGTTCATGGCCTAAAAAGGAAGTAAAAAAAGAAATCCCAGTTGCTGAATCATGGTCAGAATGCCTGATGGATTTCGATATATCTGTGGCAGAGGAGGAGGCTGAGGTTTTAGTTCATGAGTCTGATCCGAGAAATATTGGTGCTTTCTCCTCGGAAGAGGACTCAGGAGGTTTAAAGTGTCACAGGGAGGGTGGTGGGGAAAACAGAGACATTGAGGTGGTGGAAGAAGGAATGGCCCAGAGGACGACTGGGCAGAAAAAGGCACGGGTGGAGGAGTATATGGAGGCCAGTGGCTCAGAAAGCTGCTCGGCACAAATTGTGGAGGAGGACACTGGCGGTACTGGTTAAGTACGTTTTACTTTTCCAGTAGCCAGGTAGGGTTTTTTTTGTGTACATAGCTTTGCTCTTTAAGCAATGGCTATCTGTTTTTTTGTGTGTTTTATGTAATGTGTGTCAAGTTATATCTGTAGTTTGTGTTTGTATTTTTTTCCTTTTTTGGCTTCTTTGGACAAGTGTTTTTTTTGTTAAGCTTTTTGGTTTGTGTTTAGTATGGGTGTTAGAATTATATCTCAAAATGTGAGGGCTTTTAAAAATAAGTTGCGGCGTGCGGCCATTTTTGAGTTTTTTGCAGCGCAAAATGCGGAAATTTTTTGTTTACAGGAGTGTGGGATTGTGGATGGTGTGAAGGGGAGTGAATGGCCTCATGGTGCGTCTGTGTGGTCAGGGAGTGCATGTAATAGAAATGAATGTGTTGGTTTTTTGGTGAAGGGGCGTAATGTGAGTTTGTGTGACTATATGGTGATTGAGGTTGGGAGATGCGTGTTTGCAAATTTTGAGTTTAGAAATATTCGTTTTAGTGTTATTAATGTGTATGCTCCTGTGAAAAAACAGGAGCGTAAAGTTTTATTTGAAAAAATTAAGTTTTTTATTCCAGGTAGAGTGCCTGTTGTGATTGTGGGTGATATGAATGTTGATGTGGGAAAGGTGAATGTGGATGTGTCAAGGAAAGAGTTAATGGACATGGTGAGTGATTTTGGTTTGAGGGATATGCAGAGGGAGTGTAAAGTAACTCCATTGTTAAATACATTTTTTTCTGAGAGTGGGAGGGTGGCGTCTAGACTGGATTATTGTTTTGTTTCAAAAAACCTGATTGCTGTTAGTTATGCACAGGAGAGTGTGCCGTTTTCAGATCATGTGTGTATGAAGTGTGAAGTGGATGTGCATACTGAGGAGGTAACTGGGAAAGGTATATGGAAGCTGAATGTGAGTTTGCTGGAGGGGGTGGAGGTGAGAGAGGAGTATGAGAGATATTATAAGGAGTGGTGTGAGAGCAGAAGTGAATTCAGTAATGTGTGTGAATGGTGGGATTGGGTTAAATGGAAAACCAAGGTTTTTTTTAAAAAACTTGGTTACAAGTGTGCAGCTGCTAAGAGAGAAAGGTTTGCTGGGTTGAATGCAAGATTGAGTGTGCTATATAAGCTAAGAGAGGGAGGGATGGATGTGAGTGAAGATTTGTTGAGAGTGAAAAAAGAAGTGAACGAGTTTTTGAGAGAGAGAGGGAGGAGTATTGTGTATAGGGCTAAAATAGAGAACTTGGAAAAGAATGAGAAGTGTTCGCGGTTTTTTTTTCAAGAAAGTTTTTGGAAAAGACAGAGCATGAGTGTTTTGAATGGAGTGGATGGAAATGAAGTGAGTGGTGCGGACTTATGTGAGGAAGTGGCAAAGTTTTATGATGATTTGTATGCAGTGAAATGGAGGGATGAAGGTTTGTAGAGTGATGTGCTGAGTGTTTTGGAAAATAGATTGAATGGGACAGAAAGGGAGAGTTTGATGGGGGAGATGACGAGTGAAGAAATATGGAAGGTGGTGTGTAGCATGGCGCTGAATAAAACGCCGGGGGATGATGGTCTCCCGGTGGAATTCTATCGTGTGATGTGGGATGTGATTGGAAAGGATTTTGTTGATGTATGTAAATATATGTGGGCGAATGCAGAGGTGGCGAATGGTATGCGTGCAGGAGTGGTTGTGCTGTTGCCAAAAAAAGGTGATTTGAAAAATCTAAAAAACTGAGGCCGATCACGTTGCTTAATTGTGATTATAATAATAAAGCAATTCCAGTGTCAGCTGGAACAAATGTCAGACTGAATTCACCAAATTAGAGATTAGAATAAGCAACAGTGAATATATAAAATATAACTTTTACTGATATACATTAAAAATTATAATTGTGCGTCACCCACTAAAAAATAGCTGTCAAGGAATGAGGGGTAATACATATACCCACAATAATTATCAGAGGAACAGAAAACAGACAGCTATCAGGATTGGACAAATTGCCATCTAAAACAGGAAAATGGCAACTGAATGTCTAGGTGCTGCCAGTTGGAGGAATGCTCAATGTAGTCCTCCAAAGTAGGAAAGGCAGTCACCGGACAACACATATAAAACACAAAAATACATGAATGACAACAATAAAGTGAGAAAAGTAATAATTTGGAACAATCTCACCAATGTAGTGTCAAGGACGGGAGTTTCCAAGGCACCCACTGGTATATGGAGGGTCCCTCGTGCGTCAATGGGATGACAATACCCTGTCATTCCCTGAGGAACTGATACAAAACTATTCCCCAAACTCCCGCCCTTACAAGGGCAGTCCACAGCTTGTCCTACACAAATAATCGCCCTGCAGACAGCATTGAGAGCAGAAGGGTCTTGCTTCCCTGTACCTTTGCACTTTAGTCTAGTCCCCTGATGAGTCTACTGAGATGAAACGCGTCGGGACATCCTCATAGGGAAAGTGCAGGGCGATTATTTGTGTAGGGCAAGCTGTGGACTGCCCTTGTAAGGGCGGGAGTTTGGGGAATAGTTTTGTATCAGTTCCTCAGGGAATGACAGGGTATTGTCATCCCATTGACGCACGAGGGACCCTCCATATACCAGTGGGTGCCTTGGAAACTCCCGTCCCTTTGACACTACATTGGTGAGATTGTTCCAAATTATTACTTTTCTCACTTTATTGTTGTCATTCATGTATTTTTGTGTTTTATATGTGTTGTCCGGTGACTGCCTTTCCTACTTTGGAGGACTACATTGAGCATTCCTCCAACTGGCAGCACCTAGACATTCAGTTGCCATTTTCCTGTTTTAGATGGCAATTTGTCCAATCCTGATAGCTGTCTGTTAATTGTGATTATAAAATCTATGCGAAGCTTTTGGCAAATAGGATGCGTGATGTGGTTGGGAGTGTGGTGGGTGAGGAGCAGTGTTTTTCGGTGCCTGGAAGGCGGTTACATGAGGGTGTGTGTATGCTGAGAGATTGTTTGTGGGACTGTTTGAACCGTAAGAAGGGGGTGTATGTGTTGAGTTTGGATTTTGAGAAGGCGTATGATAGGTTGGCGCATGGTTTTCTGTTTAGAGTGTTGGTGAAGATGGGTTTTCCGGCTGAGTTTGTTGAGAGAGTGAGAAGTTTGTATAAAAATATTTATAGTTGTGTTTTGTTAAATGGGAATGTAGGGAGGAGAGTGAATGTGTTTTCCGGTGTACGGCAGGGGTGCCCATTGTCCCCTGTTGTGTTCATTTGCGCGATTGAGCCGTTGTTGTGTATGTTGAGGAAAGATAAGGTGATTCGGGGTGTGCAAGTGCCGGGGGCGGGGGGGAGGAGTGGAAGGTGAATGGTTACATGGATGATGTGTGTGTTTTGTGTGATTCAGAGTGTTCGGTGCGTCGTGTGAAGTTGTTGGTATCCGTTTTTTGTGGAGCGTCTGCGTTTAAAGTGAATTGGGAGAAGACTGAATGTAAGATTTTTGGTGGGAGGACTCTGAGCAATGATATTGGGGTGAATGTGGTGAGTGGACCGATAAAGGTGCTGGGTGTGAAATTTTCAGAGAAGTTGGATGGAGAGGAAAGTTGGGTGGATGTGAGAGAGAGAGTGGAGCGCAAGTTAAATTTTTGGAAGATGAGAGATTTGACGTTTTTTGGTAAAATTTTAGTTATTAAGAGTGTGGTGTTACCAATTTTTTTGCATGTTGCGGTGGTTTTTCCACCAGGTTATATGTGTGTTAGAAGATTAAATAGGGATTTGTTTGTATTTTTTTGGCGCTCAAGTATGGAGCGTGCAAGGAGAGAGGTTGTGATGAAGAGAATGGATAAGGGGGGGCTGGGATTCCCAAATTTGAATGTATTTTTTGGCGTGAATATTATGGTGTTTGTATTGGGTGTGATTAGGATGGATGGGAAGTGTGCATGTATGTGCAGGTATTTGTTTGGAAGTTTTCTGTTCCGTTTGAAGTGGCGGGAAAGGGATCTAAGGTGCCCAGTGGCTTTTGAGGTGCCTGTGTGGTATGTGTGGGTTTACAAATTTTTGGTGAAGTATGAACTGTGTGATGTGGATGTGAGGTTGTTAGAGAAGAAGAAAGCGGTATATAGGATGATTGAGTGTAGAGAGATGGAATGTGGTATCTATATGGTGAGAGGAAGTGATGTGCAGAAGGTATGGAAGAAGGTACGTATGGATGGTATGACAAATAGACAGAGCGAGATTGTGTGGCAGTCATTGCATGAGGTGTTACCGGTGAGAGACTTCCAGAGAAACCGGGGTTTAGTGAGGAGTGAGATGTGTCCGAGGAGGGGATGTGGTGGGAGAGAGAGTGTGGTGCATTTGTTTTGGAATTGTCAGTATGCTAGAAATGTGATTTCAGGTTTGGGCCCATTGTGTAAGGAGTTGTGTGATGTGAATTTTTTGACGTTTGAGTTATTTATGTTTGGGTTGGGTATGTGTGGAGAAAAGGAGAGAGTGTTGTGGTTGATGCTTGCATGTATAAAAGAGGTGTTGTGGGATGTGAGGAACGTGTATGTGTTTAAGAGGAAGGAGATTGAGGTTAAAAATTGTTTAAAAATTGTTTTGGGAATATTGTATTTTTGTTTTGTGTGTGATAAAAGAAAGAGGGGGGAGGAGGACGCAGAGGGAATTTGGAAAGTTAAAAAGTGGAAACACCTTGTTAATGTGTCTTAGTTTTGTGTTTTTTTGTGCTTGTAAATAAAGTTGGTTTTCCAATGATGATGGGAACAGCTGCTGCATTATGTAAGTGTACACGCTGTTTGGGAGTCGAGTTCCTTATAGTATTGGTTATCTGACTGTGGAACTTCCCATCTGAGGGAAAAATAAAAAAAAAATAAAAATCATGGGTATGTGTGGTTAGGGACCCGGCTGAAATAAGCCACTAGAATACCGACTTAATCGGTGAGGAGTTTGGTATGGTAGCTGGCCAGGGTCGGTGTCCTAGATGCCCTAGATTACCGGCGTAACCGGTGAGGAGTTTTGATTGCCGTATTCAGGGTCTGGCGTTCAGACGCCATAGATTGCGGGTGACTCCCGCGAGGACATTAGCACATGATCACGCGTTATGTACGCTTAGCACTTAACTGTGTACCTGAGAGCCTGACAGGACACAGCACTTTTCCTCAGCGGCCCTGTGACGTAACAGGGTTTGCTTTCGACGCTAGACAGCGCCCTAGCGTTTTACTTTGCGGCTCACTGAAGCTAAGTGAGTTCGCACCTATCGCCATATAGCGCTGTGGCATTTCCGTTAGCGGCTCTGGGTATTAACAGAGTTCGCACTTACTGCCACAACGCGCTACGGCGTTTATTTTAGCGACTCTGCGGGATAACAGAGTTCGCTACTTTCGCCATTTTACTAGCAGCAGGTTCCGCCTGCACGGTGGACCCGGGCTGCGAACGCACCTCTCTACCTCATATATTTGGTGCGTTCCGCAGACCCTAACATAATATTAGCGCCAGGGTCTGGCTGGTAAAATGGCGGATGACCAGCGTCTACTACAGGACATCCAGCAGCTGGAGGGTAGGTTGGCGGCTCTTGAGTGCACAACCTCAGCTGTGGATGTTACCGCAGTCGCTGTTCAGGCTGCTAGCGGGCTGCAGCCAGTGTGTCCACTGCCACCTCTGCCCCCACAATATCCCACCTCCCGCTTCCAGACAAGTTTGCTGGTGACAGCAAGCAATGTCGGGGATTCGTGAGTCAGTGCTCTATACAACTCGAGCTTCTGGCTGCACGTTTCCCCACGGATCGGGCACAAGTGGGCTTTATAATTTTGCTTCTGTCAGGCAGAGCGTTGGAGTGGGCCACCCCGCTGTGGGAGCGTGACGACCGTGTGGTGCGGAGTGCTCCTCGTTTTCTGGAGGCTCTAAAAAAGGTCTTTTTAGGACCTCAGGTCACCCACGATACGGCGCTACAACTGCTGGCATTGGCACAGGGTTCGTCTTTGGTCAGTCTGTTTTCCGTCCAGTTTCGGACTCTGGCCTCAGAGCTAGACTGGTCGGATAAAGTACTCATTCCAGTCTACTGGCGAGGACTGGCTGATCATGTTAAAGATGCTTTGGCTACCAGGGAGATTCCCGCCACACTGGAGAAGCTTATCGCCATATCTACCCGCATCGACCTCCGTTTTCACAAGCGGAGGTTGGAGCGGTCCCAGTGTAGGCAGAGGTTCCGGCTGGCTCCCACCTTCGCCAGACCTCTGGAATCTTCCAGCCAGGCGCCCGACTCCCATGAGGCCATGGAGGTTTCTCGAGAGGGACCTAAGTCCCGGGCCGCTCGAGTACCCGTGGTCTGTAACATCTGCCAGCAGTTAGGACACTATGCCAACAAATGTCCACAGCGGTCGGGAAAACGGTCGCATCTAGTGACCTTGGGAGGAGGTTCACTAGACACTGCGGCATTTTCCACCAAGTTGTCCTTTAAAGGGACAATTACAGTAGGTCCATCCACGCTCTCCGCTGAGCTCTGTGTGGATTCCGGAGCCGAGGGGAATTTCATGTCCTCTGCATTTGCTCTCCGCCACACTATACCTCTGGTGATGCTCGCCCAACCGGTGACTGTGCGAGTAGTGAATGGATCAACTCTGCCCTCCCAAATCACCCACCAGACGATCCCTCTCACTTTATCTATGTCCCCGTCCCATCAGGAGAGTATTTCTTTTCTTGTCCTGCCCGAGGGAATAGACGAGGTGTTGCTGGGAGTACCTTGGCTCCGTTACCACTCTCCCCATATTGAGTGGTCCTCTGGGAGGATACTGGGTTGGGGTGATTCATGTAGAGGCAGGTGTATCAGGGAGTGCGTTCAGGTCACCACCACAGAGATACCAGTAGATCTCACTTCTCTTCCTCAGTGTTATTGGGCATATGCAGACGTTTTCTCCAAGAAGGCGGCGGAGACTCTTCCACCTCATCGCCCCTACGACTGTCCTATTGATCTCTTGCCTGGAGCAGAACCTCCTCGGGGGAGAGTATACCTCCTCTCGCTCCCTGAGACGGAGGCCATGTCCCAGTACATTCAGGAGAATCTGGCAAGAGGGTTCATTAGGAAGTCGGTGTCACCAGCAGGGGCAGGGTTCTTCTTTGTGCAAAAGAAGAACGGAGAATTACGTCCATGCATTGACTACAGGGGTCTTAACGCCATCACCGTCAAGAATAAGTACCCGTTGCCCCTAATCTCTGAGCTCTTTGATAGGCTCCGAGGAGCAAGAGTATTTACCAAGCTTGATCTACGTGGTGCCTATAACCTAATTCGCATCCGTGAGGGGGACGAGTGGAAGACAGCTTTTAATACCAGGGATGGGCATTACGAATACCTGGTGATGCCCTTCGGGCTTTGTAATGCTCCCGCTGTTTTCCAAGACTTTGTCAATGATATCTTCTGGGATATGCTCTCCACCTCTGTGGTAGTCTATCTGGATGATATTCTCATCTTTTCACCAGATATAGACTCTCACCGGAGGGATGTCAACAAAGTCTTCGACCTCTTACGGGCAAACTCCCTCTATGCCAAGCTGGAGAAATGTGTGTTTGAGCAGGAGTCCTTACCTTTTCTGGGCTATATCATCTCTGCCCAGGGATTGGCTATGGATCCTGCCAAACTACAGGCTGTAATGGACTGGCAAGAACCCCATTCTCTTAAAGCGGTGCAGCGCTTTATGGGGTTCATTAATTATTATCGCCAGTTCATTCCCCATTTCTCGACTTTGGTAGCTCCCTTGGTAGCCCTCAACAAGAAGGGAGCAAATCCCAAGTTGTGGTCTGAGGAGGTCTCCAAGGCGTTCTCTTCCATCAAGTCGCATTTTGCCAGTGCTCCCATATTACATCGCCCTGATGTTGATAAACCGTTTGTTTTAGAGGTGGACGCCTCTTCTGTTGGTGCTGGAGCAGTCCTATATCAAAAGGATGCTCAAGGTCGGAAGCATCCCTGCTTCTTCTTTTCTAAGACCTTTACACCAGCAGAGAGGAATTATTCCATCGGGGACAGAGAGTTGCTGGCTATGAAATTGGCCTTCTCAGAGTGGAGACATCTTCTGGAGGGAGCTCGTTTTCCCTTCCAAGTCTTCACCGACCACAAGAACTTGGTATATTTGCAAACGGCTCAGCGGCTAAATTCTCGCCAGGCCAGATGGTCCCTATTCTTCTCTCGGTTCCATTTCACCCTCCATTTTCTCTCCGGTGAGAAGAATGTTCGGGCCGACGCTCTCTCTCGCTCCTTAGTGTCATCAGAGGAGGAGGATGAGGAGCCTCGGCTTATTGTCCCTGAAGAAAGCCTGAGAACTGTAGCCCCGGTTTCGCTAGAGTCTGTGCCTCCGGGCAAGACTTTTGTGCCCACTAATTTGCGACCGGAGGTACTCTCTTGGGCACACTCGTCCAGGGTGGGTGGACACTTTGGGGCAAAGAGGACAACTGAGCTATTGGCGAGGACATACTGGTGGCCACATATGGTCCGTGACGTCAGGGAGTATGTTCAGGCGTGTGTCTCCTGCGCCAGGAACAAGTCCCCTTGACAACGGCCAGCTGGGTTACTTTTTCCTTTGCCGGTGGCAGACAGGCCCTGGGAGATGGTCGGGATGGACTTTGTGGTGGGCTTACCCAAGTCTCGGGGTTGCACTATCATTTGGGTGATCACCGACCACTTCTCCAAAATGGTGCACTTAGTGCCGCTACCACGGTTACCTTCCGCACGGGCCTTGGCAGCATTATTTATTAGACACATCTTCCGTCTACACGGTATGCCAGACAAGATTGTCAGCGATCGAGGTCCCCAATTTGCGTCTCGGTTCTGGAGAGAGTTGTGTCATCTACTCTGCATTGAATTGAACCTCTCCTCTGCATATCATCCCGAGACGAATGGGTTGGTAGAGAGGGCCAACCAGACCTTGGTCACCTACTTGCGACATTTTGTCTCTGCCAGGCAGGATGACTGGGCATCTCTGCTTCCGTGGGCGTAGTTTGCGCTAAACAATGCTGTGGCTGACTCCACCGGACAGACCCCATTCCTCTTAAATTACGGCCAGCATCCGCAGGTACCGGTGCCCATGCCCGTTGCTTCCACTGACTCCAGGGTGGCAGACTGGGCTGTGGAAGCATGGGACATATGGGACCGCACCCAGGATGCCATTCAGGCTTCCAAGGAAAGGATGAGGTCTTCTGCCGATGCTCATCGGCGTCCCGCTCCGACATTTTCTCCTGGCGACCTAGTGTGGCTCTCCACCCGAAACATCAGGCTACGGGTGGAATCCACTAAATTGGCACCCCGCTATTTGGGTCCCTTCAAGGTTCTCGAGCAGGTGAACTCTGTGGTTTACCGTTTGGCCCTTCTGCCTCGCCTTGGTATCTCCGACACCTTCCATGTATCCCTCCTAAAACCCGTGGTCATTTCCCGGTTGCCTGAGTCATCTGCCGGGACGTCGGGTTCGTCTTCGGACGACTACGAGGTGAATGCCATTGTTTGGGTGCAAGGTGGTACGAGGCAAAAAATTTTATTTGGTGGATTGGAGGGGTTATGGGCCTGAGGATAGGTCCTGGGAGCCTGCCGAGCATGTTCACGCTCCGCAGCTCATCGCTGCCTTTGAACGCAGCGAGGCCCAGAGAAGGGGGGGTAATGTTAGGGTTCGAGTTCCCGCTGCTGCACAAGGGGAGTCTCGAACCCGTCCCGCTGCGGTCTCCCATTCATCTCCGGCCGCGGTGGAGCCTGCTCAGCAGAGACGTCGGTCCAGGCGTCTTGCCCACTCCTCTACTGTGCAGTGACTTGCTGCTGCCTTTCCTGGATCTGCTATTATAGCCAGTGCTGGAGCAGCCGTCTTTGAGACAAAGTCCTGCGTTTTCCCATCTGAGCATGCCCAGAGTGAGATCTCTCATTGGAAATCAGGGGTCACATGTTTAGGTGCTGCAGCGGCTCCTATTGGTCCGCCAGGAAGGTCATGTAGCTACGTGTGTTTGTAACAGCTTCTCATTGGTCCTTGTTCCTGGAAGGTCCTGTAGCTGTTGCTATAAAAGGGTAGCATGGCTGGGCCGCCATGCGCTAATATCATAGAATCATAGAATCATAGAATGGTAGAGTTGAAGGGACCCCTGGCCTTCTGGTCAACCCTGCTCAAGGAGATTCTCTAAATCATCCCAGACAGATGTCTATCAGCTTGTTGAAGATTCCATTGAAGGAGAACTCCCACCTCTTGTGGCAGCCTGTTCCACTCATGATCACCCTAACTGTCAAAAAGTTTTTTCTAATATCTAATCTGTGTCTCTCCATTCAGTTTCATCCCATTGCTGTCTAGTCTTTCCTTGTGCAAATGAGAATAAGATGATCCTTCTACAATGTGACAGCCCTGAGATTTGTAGACAGCTATTAAGTCTCCTCTCAGTCTTTCTTTTTTGCAAGCTAAACATTCCCAAATCCCGCAACCGTTCCTCATGGACATGGTTTGCAGACCGGTCACCATTCTGGTGGCTCTTCTCTGAACTTGCTCCAGTTTGTTGATGTCTTTTTTAAAATGTGGTGCCCAAAACTGGACACAGTATTCCAGTGAGGTCTGACCAAAGAGGTAGAGGCAATAATGACCTCACGTGATCTAGACTGTAGCTCTGTTGATACATCCTAAAATTGCATTTGCCTTTTTGCTGCTGCATCACACTGTTGACTCATGTTAAGTCTGTGATCAATTAGTATACCAAGTCTTTTTCACATGTGCGTTACTTACCCTATTCCTCCATTTGTATTGCTTTTTCATTTTTATTGCCACATGTAGTACTTTGCATTTCCCTGTAAAATCCATTCTGTTAGTTGCTGCCCCTGCTCCAGTTTATGTATATCTTTTTGATCCTCTCTCTCTCTCTCTAGTATTAGCTACCCTCCTAGCTTTGTGTCATCAGCAAATTTGATCAGTTTACCCTCAATTCCTTCATCTAAATCATTGATAAAGTGTTGAACAATACAGGGCCAAAACAGAGCCTTGTGTACCCCACTTGAGACATTTTCCAACTGGATGTGCAGCATTTACAACCTCTTTGGGTCCGATCACTAATGCCATTATGAATCACCTAACAGTTGCCTTGTCCATTCCATACTTAGTCATTTTTTCAATAAGGATTGTGTGAGATACTTTGTCAAATGCTTTGCTGAGTCAAGATATACTATATCTACAGCATTTCCTGGTCCACCCAGTCAGTGATTCTGTCATAGAAGGAAATTAAGTTAGTCTGACAACTTATTAGTTACAAACCCATGCTGACTCTGTTTAATCACTTCATTCTTATCCAGGTACTTGCATACATGTTCTTTAATAATTTGTTCAAAGATCTTTCCTGGTATAGAAGTCAGACTCACCGGCCTGTAGTTCCCTGGGTCCACCTTCTTCCCCTTTTTGAAGATAGGAACAACATTTGCTCTTCTCCAGTCTTCTGGGACTTCTCCTGTTCTCCAAGAATTTTCAAAGATTATGGACAGTGGTTCAAGAATTTCTTCTGCTATCTCCTTCAGTACTCTGGGGTGTAATTCATCTGGACCTGGAGACTTGAATTCATTTATGTTAGCTAAGTGTTTCCGCACTGTCTTTCTGTTTATAGATATCCTGGATTCTTCTATTCCTTTAATAGGACAGTGAAGATCAGTTGATGTTACATTTCCTTTCTGAGAGAAAACAGATGCAAAATAGGAATTTAAAAGTTCAGCCTTCTCAACATCCTGACTTACCATTCATCATTTTCATCCTGTAAAAATCCTATAGCATCTTTGACTTTATTGTATGCTATGCGCCAGTGTGATCATGCGTATGTGTGGTTAGGGACCCGGCTGAAATAAGCCACTAGAATACCGACTTAATCGGTGAGGAGTTTGGTATGGTAGCTGGCCAGGGTCGGTGTCCTAGATGCCCTAGATTACCGGCGTAACCGGTGAGGAGTTTTGATTGCCGTATTCAGGGTCTGGCGTTCAGACGCCATAAATTGCGGGTGACTCCCGCGAGGACATTAGCACATGATCACGCGTTATGTACGCTTAGCACTTAACTGTGTACCTGAGAGCCTGACAGGACACAGCACTTTTCCTCAGCGGCCCTGTGACGTAACAGGGTTTGCTTTCGACGCTAGACAGCGCCCTAGCGTTTTACTTTGCGGCTCACTGAAGCTAAGTGAGTTCGCACCTATCGCCATATAGCGCTGTGGCATTTCCGTTAGCGGCTCTGGGTATTAACAGAGTTCGCACTTACTGCCACAACGCGCTACGGCGTTTATTTTAGCGACTCTGCGGGATAACAGAGTTCGCTACTTTCGCCATTTTACTAGCAGCAGGTTCCGCCTGCACGGTGGACCCCGGGCTGCGAAGGCACCTCTCTACCTCATATATTTGGTGCGTTCCGCAGACCCTAACAAGGTGTGCCCAGGCATCTGCCCCTTTTCCTTTTTGTTATTTGTAAAAGATAAAATAATATTTTTTTTTGTCTAAAATACAAAAGAAATGTGTCATTTTTAACTTTAGGCCTTTTAGAGATTATTTAATCTTCAACTTGCTTAACTGTTCACAATAACAATAGTTTTGTCCAGGCATGTCCAAACTTTTATATGCCACTATAATTAGACCCCAAATGATCTCATGGGGCATCACACTCATTGCAATAAAATGGGCCATAACATCGCCTTGTGTCATGCCGCACAAAACCGTGTGGGACCTAGCAGGAATAGTAGGTTGGATTATCTCAGAATTTATTCCATGTGAATCAATTTCCCTTTCTCCTACCCTTAAATAGAGCTAATTTGTATAAATTGAATTTCAGGAGATTGGCTCATGTCTACTACAAAGCTTGTTCATCTTAAAGTTAATGGTTTCACAGTCTTGAGTATTTTTTTAATGCTTTTAAATTTGCTTTAAAAAATTACAAATTAATTGACTTTTTTTCATGAATCAAACATTAAACCAATTTCCAAAAAAATGTTTCCTGTATGAAACTCAAAGCAGAGACTAGCATGGCTATTTCTTCTGCCTCAATAAAAAGGAATACAGTTGGTGTACTGTAAAATGCATCATCTGCAGACCAAGATATTGCAGTTTTTATTGCTGTTACATATATGGATTTACTCAGATTTGTCTTTCAGAATATTTGGTGCTATCTTTCTCAATCTTATCATTTTCAATCGTTTTTTTTTCTCTATTTGTTTTATTTTCTCATTGATACATTTCTTTCACCCACTGTCTTCACTTCTGGTTATATCAGCATCATAAATATCATGAAGACAGACCAAAGACTATTAACAAACCATATTTCAAAAAGGAAAGCAATTTGGATGTATATAAAAGCCCTGGTACAGTCATGTTACCCACCACAATGAAATGTTAATGGAAAGCCGTTGCAATAATGGAAACATCCCTACAGCAAATATTGATCAGAACTACCAGTAAAGCAAATTGACGTTGTCCTATGTCAACTCAGTCCAAGCTAAATATAACAGATAATAAAACTTATACCTTCGTGATAAAAATCCATAAAAACCTATGTTTGAAATAATTTCTGTTTAGCAATTAAAAGCGTGACACTGCACAAATTGACAATATCATCCTATATTTGTGGTTTTTGCTTGTTTTGATAGATAGCCTTGCATAGATAAATCACCTTAAATTAAAGACCTTCCAGAATTCAGAAGCAATACGAAAGTGTCACGCTGTATAGCAGATATATATATGTGATGTCAGTAATCTATATTAAAAGGGCAACATACTATATAACATGCGCATAGATATATGATAACATAGAATTACCTGACAGAATGTCCAGTGGGTCAATACTGAATCCGTTATACGCTGTCTCCGGCTAGAGGGTGACCAGGGTCTATGCTGACCCTAAACTGGGGTCCTGACTAATCCCTCTACCTGGAGGTACTGTTAAAGGTACAGAGGTCCAGGCCACCAGCGTAAACCCTGTCTCCTATCAATCCCTGCCAACTGTAATCTAGTCCTAAGAAGGACCCTGATTACCACCAAAGGGAATGAACAGGTAACGGTTAATGAACAGAAAGACATACAAGAAAGACAAGAAATAAAGTAAATAAAGTCTTACATACAACACTCACACACAGTAGGAACACCTAAGGTCTCAGAGATAAACTATAAGCTATAAGAGTAAAAACAACTAAGGAGCTCTTAGCTTAAGTATTCTCAGAACCGCTCCAGTCTGCTAGACTACATGAATGCTTTCACCGGCGTCTAACACCCAGACTGGCAGGAATATAAAGGAAACTAATTAGAACATAATCAAAAGCAGCCGGGCGAGGCTGGACCTAGTCTTAGCAAAGAGCTAGGTAAAATTAACTCTCTCATTACCAAACACAAAGAAACAGCAGCTCAGCTGTGAG
This sequence comes from Oophaga sylvatica, assembly GCA_033576555.1. Lineage (NCBI taxonomy): Eukaryota > Metazoa > Chordata > Amphibia > Anura > Dendrobatidae > Oophaga > Oophaga sylvatica. Next base: position 72,465,603 of record JARQOD010000007.1, read on the forward strand.
AAGTCAGAATGTGCAATCGCGACGATCTTCGTGGCGATGCACCCATGACAGTACCCCCCCTTCTACGAGGGGCCTCCGGACCCTCATGACCAGGTCTGTCCGGGTAAGTTGTGTGAAAGGTCCGAACCAATCGATCTGCGTTAGCATCAGACGCAGGGACCCACGTCCTCTCCTCAGGACCATACCCCCTCCAATGAACTAAGTACTGAGGGGATCGGCGACTGAGACGTGAGTCAATGATTTTCGACCCATGAAATTCCACGTTATCATTGACTACCACTGAAGGAGGAGGTAGAGGTGACGGTATGACTGGTGCCACATACTTTTTAAGTAATGACTTGTGAAACACATTATGAATTTTAAACGTAGGAGGGAGGTCCAGACGAAATGCCACAGGATTAATTATGGAACTGATCCTGTACGGCCCGATGAATCTGGGACCCAACCTCCAGGAAGAAACTTTAAGTTTTATATTCCTGGTAGACAACCAAACCAGATCGTTCACCTTCAGATCTAGACCAGAAACTCTCCTCCTATCAGCCATCCGTTTGTAACGGTTCCCCGTAACCTTCAGTCTTAAGCGATCTGGAACTATCAGTCTCCCTGGAAGTCCCACAGGGGCGTCCCCCTGAACCCCCAATACCTCCCCCTCAAGCTCAGAGCATACAGCTGACACTACAACTCCCTCCTGAGGAATAGGAACCGGATCATCCGTCTTCCCGGCCCCTGGGAAAGTACGAGATAAGGCATCAGGAAGCAACTTTATTGAGCAGTCATATGCGCGATGAGGAGGTAACTCTTTACACCCCTCCTCTGAGAACATCTCCCCAAAGTCCTCCAGAAAAGGAGGCAAAGTCCTAGGCACAACCGCACCGATGACCGTGCTCATGCAGTTATTCCTGCAAAATTCACCCCACTGGCTTATCTTTCTGGATTGCCAATCAATCACTGGGTTATGTTTAGCCAACCAAGGAAGTCCCAACACAATAGGAGTAGGTAGACCCTCCAACACATAACAAGACAATTGCTCTTTATGTATTGCCCCTACTCGAAGATCTATGTTATGAACAGCTTGTACCAAGCTACCTTGACCGAGAGGTCTAGAATCAATAGACTATAGGGACTGGTTTGGCCAATACACTCAGTTGCATACCATGCACCTGGGCAAACCGAGCGTCCACCAGATTAGCCCCGGACCCACTATCAAGAAAAACAGAAATCCTCTCAGTTCTAGTACCAATCACCACCTCCGCAGGCACGAGAAACTGAGAGGGATTTGGGGACGAAATACACACTCCCAGGTTAACTCCTTTGCTCAAAGAGGCCCGGGATGGACACCCCCCAACAAAATGTCCCTCTCTCCCGCAAAAGAAACACCTTCTAGTCTTGCGGTGCACCGCCGATTCCCTCCTACAAAATGATGTCCCTCCCAACTGCATGGGCTCCTCAGAACAGACCAGGGGAACCTCAGTATAAGGGACTTTAGTAGTAGGTGGAGTCATCACGGGAGGCGGAGTTACCTCGCGTCTTCCCCGAAGTCGTCTATCAATGCGAATAGCGAGGGCCATAGCAGCCTCCAGTGATGGAGGAGAATCATACTGAGCCAACACATCTTTTAATTTGTCAGACAACCCTTGACAAAACTGGCTCCTAAGAGCGGGGTCATTCCACTGAGTATCTGTTGCCCATCTACGGAACTCAGAAGAATATTCCTCCGCTGGACGATTTCCTTGCCGTATTTTACGTAACTTTGTTTCAGCAAGGGAGACTCGATCCGGATCATCATATACCAGACCCAGGGCAGTAAAAAATCGATCCACTGACTGGAGATCTGGGAGCCTGGAGGAATAGAGAACGCCCAAGATTGAGGGTCCCCTTGTAAGAGTGAGATAACAATTCCCACCCTCTGCTCTTCACTCCCAGATGACCGAGGCCGCAGCCGAAAGTACAATTTACATGCCTCCCGGAAGGTAAAAAATTTGTCCCACCCACCAGTGAACCTGTCCGGGAGAGCAACCTTAGGTTCAGATCTGGTTTGCTCCGGGGGGACAAAACCTTGGACTTAATGTCTGCAAACTCCATGGACAACCCCTGCAACTGCCGGGCCAGCTGGGCTACTGGATCCATGACAGCTGGGGAGAATCTTTAGTATGGCCGGTGAAAATGTCACGCTGTATAGCAGATATATATATGTGATGTCAGTAATCTATATTAAAAGGGCAACATACTATATAACATGCGCATAGATATATGATAACATAGAATTACCTGACAGAATGTCCAGTGGGTCAATACTGAATCCGTTATACGCTGTCTCCGGCTAGAGGGTGACCGGGGTCTATGCTGACCCTAAACTGGGGTCCTGACTAATCCCTCTACCTGGAGGTACTGTTAAAGGTACAGAGGTCCAGGCCACCAGCGTAAACCCTGTCTCCTATCAATCCCTGCCAACTGTAATCTAGTCCTAAGAAGGACCCTGATTACCACCAAAGGGAATGAACAGGTAACGGTTAATGAACAGAAAGACATACAAGAAAGACAAGAAATAAAGTAAATAAAGTCTTACATACAACACTCACACACAGTAGGAACACCTAAGGTCTCAGAGATAAACTATAAGCTATAAGAGTAAAAACAACTAAGGAGCTCTTAGCTTAAGTATTCTCAGAACCGCTCCAGTCTGCTAGACTACATGAATGCTTTCACCGGCGTCTAACACCCAGACTGGCAGGAATATAAAGGAAACTAATTAGAACATAATCAAAAGCAGCCAGGCGAGGCTGGACCTAGTCTTAGCAAAGAGCTAGGTAAAATTAACTCTCTCATTACCAAACACAAAGAAACAGCAGCTCAGCTGTGAGAAGTCAGAATGTGTAATCGCGACGATCTTCGTGGCGATGCACCCATGACAGAAAGAAGCTATTTAAAGAGAATCTGTCAATAGGTAATGATTTAGCTAGATTGCTTAGGAAAACACAAGTACAATCATACTTCATTAACCTGTATGGTCTTCCATTGAGGACGGGATGGTTCTGCGCATGCGCGCACAAGATGCGCTGCAGAGCAAACTGTCAAAGTGCCGGGGCCTGCTTACGTCCACCGCTCAAACACAATGTAAAGTGAGCAGTGCTGTGGGCGTTGACTGTAGTCGCCCCTATGACTACATGCCCGTAGCTCCCAGGAAAAATTAAGCTAATTTTCTTTCTTTCAATAAGGTGGACAAGTAGCATTGAAATGCTTTAACTGCAGAATAACCCTACATCTGTAGATAAATAGCATTTTCCTACGTGACAGGTTGATCTTAAAATATTTGTCTTGTGGGCATAAGTAGAACCCTATTCCAATATTAGATCTATGATTACACCATTTACCCCATGAATTTTCCCTTACTTCAACCTCTTTCCTAGCGTCAGTGGTTCTTTGGAGGCGGAGTAACTTTCTTACTCAGTACCCGCCCCCGATTAAATCAATTCTAGCCTTGCCGAAAGAAAAAGTGGAATACAGTTGTGAGAAACTTTGTTTTACATTAAATCTGTATTATTTCATATACAGTTGTGCTCAAAAGTTTACATACCCCAGCAGAATTTTTGCTTTCTTGGCCTTTTTTTCATAGAATATGAATGATAACACCAAAACTTTTTCTCCACTCATGGTTAGTGGTTGGGTGAAGCCATTTATTGTCAAACTTCTGTGTTGTCTCTATTTTTTCTCTGAAATGGCCACACCAGAACATTCACTTTGTTCTGCTGTAGCCAATGACAGGTCGACTTGGCATTGTGTTTTGGATCGTTATCATGTTGGAATGTCCAAGTACGTCCGATGCCCAGCTTCCGGGCTGATGATTTCAAATTTGCTTCCAGTATTTGCTGATAACGTGCTGCATTCCTTCAACATTGACCAAGTTTCCTGTGCATTTGTAGCTCACACATCCCCAAAACATCAGCGATCTACCTCCGTGCTTTACAGTAGGAATGGTGTTCCTTTCATCATAGGCCTTGTTGACCTCTCACCAAATGTAACGTTTATGAATGTGGCCCAAAAGTTAAATTTTGGTCTTATCACTCCAAATTACCTTATTCCAGAAGTTTTGAGGCTTGTCTCTGTGCTGTTTTGCTTATTGTAGGCGAGATACTTTGTGGTATTTGCGCAGTAATAGCTTTCTTCTGGCGACTCGACCATGCAGCCCATTTTTCTTCAAGTGCCTCCTTATTACGCATCTTGAAACAGCCACACCGCTAGTTTTTAGAGAGTCCTGTATTTCAGCTGATGTTATTTGTGGGTTTTTCTTTGCATCCCAAACAATTTTCCGGGCAGTTGTGGACGAAATTTTTGTTGGTCTACCTGACTGTGGTTTTGTTTTTACAGAGCCCCTGATTCTCCATTTGTTAATCACAGTTTGAACGCTCCTAACTGGCATTATCAATTCCTTGGATATCTTTTTGGATCCATTTCCTGTTTTATACAGTTCAACTACCTTTTCCCTTAGATCCATTGACAATTCTTTTGCTTTCCAAATGACTCACAATTCAGAAACGTCAGTGGCTGGATGAAAGATGCAAGAGTCTGTCTGGATCCTAGAAACTCACTCACCTTTTATGCATACACACTGATTACAAGCAAACAGGTCACAGGTGAGGATGTTACCTTTAGTAGCCATTCAAACTCATTTGTGTCAACTTCTGTTATCAGGCCAAAATCACCAGGGTATGTGAATTTTTGATCAGGGTCATTTGAATGTTTTTGTTGTCATTATGATTTAAAAAGAGAAAGCACAGTAGTTTGACAATAAATGGCTTCACCCAACCACTAAGCATGAGTGGAGAAAACGTTTTGGTGCTATCAATCATATTCTCTGAAAAAAGGCCAAGAAAGCAAAAATTTCTGCCGGGGTATGTAAACTTTTGAGCACAACTATATAGTGTGTTTGCTAAAGGTATTTACAAGTCATTCAGTGATTTTCATTGTAGCCTTACAGAGTTGGGATCCTGAGTTCAGATCCCACCAAGGAAAACATCTGTAAAGAGTTTGCATGTCCTCCCAGTATTTGCGCGGTTTCCTCCAGGTTCTCCAATTTCCTTCTGTACTCCAAAGACATACTGATAGGGAATTTAGATTCCGAGTCCCAATGGGGACAGAGATGATGATATCTGAAAAGCGCTGCGGAATTAATGGTGTAACGTAAATTAGCAAAATAAACAAACAATATAATACAATATGTCCTATAGATCTGGATACATTGTAACTCTAGAAATATTTCTGTTTTAGATGATTCAGTATTCTAATCTCTCATCAGTAGAAATGTTTTCCCACCAAGGTAGGGCTGAATTCTTTTTTATATTTTCATTTTTATGTAAGAACTGAAAAACAAAATCGCATTTATGCTTATGTGCTGCATATTAATAAATAACCTAGATTGCAAACATTTGCTTCTTATATAGCACCAGAGGAAATGCACGAAGTTTAATCACATTTTTCAACCATCTACTCAGAAACTTGCTTCAGGCACACACCTGCTTTTTCCTGTTACATCTAAAAGTGAATTATTAGTTAATATATGTTATTGGTGCATAATGTTTGAGGGATTCTGCTCGTTATAAGGTAACATAAAAGAAAAACAAATGGAATCAGTGTAATATAATATACAGTGAAATGGCTTGTATCAGTGGTTATTGTCTTACCTGCTACGTAACAAATGGAAAACCCGAAGTACTGTGCTCTAGATTATATCCAATTATATTCATTCCACTGAGATCTTAATAGAGACATAATTTAGCCCCTTTGGGCATGTTAAAAAAAATGGATGTTTATAGAAAACATTTTAGCTGATTTTATTTTTATTTTTTTACTCTAATTTTTTTTATTTCAGTGACTTGCTCTATGGAATTGTTAAATATCGTCATTAGGTGGTTGCCCCTCGAGGACAAGCCCTGCCCATATGCCAAATTATCTATTGACATCATAGAGGAGCATTTTTATTGTTTTATTTTTTATTTACTTTCTATTTTTCTAGTTTGCTGAACATTTCCTTTTTTTAGTTAAGGCTTATAGTACAGTAAATTTAATCTAATACTTTTAGTAGAATCATTTTTTTTTAAGGTGCACTTCTACACGGTCAATTAGATGTAAATTTTCTTTGCTCCTGGCAAATATTGTAATTGTGCATTCCATTAAATATGCTGAAAGCCGACTTATGAAATGTTGTTTTTTTTATATTCTTGTTACTCCAGGGTACTTCTGCTGAAAGAAAATACAACTGAACTGGTAGAGTTTGCTGTAATTGTTTTAGTAAAAATTACAAGCGAGTTATTCTCTTATGAGAAGACATATGTTTTTCATTAGAGTGCTAAATACAGGAGTAGAGCTTCAAAGTGATTAGTACAAAGAGGTCTAAAATAAGATATAAAGATTGTGTCAGACTGGCTGCAATTAGTAGATTTTACAATTATGTCATTGTTATCTTTCCTTGAATCTGAGACTTCAAAAACCATCTGTTAACTTAGGGAATGGTGATCACTATTGTACTGTGCAATATGCATCAATTATCCACTTTGTCTACCTGTACACAATGATAAGTAAATCTTTAAGAATTATTTTTTCCATTGAGTCTTCAAAATGTGAAATCATCATGAATCTTACACCTGTCAAGTTTATTCTGGTTCCTCTATACATAGACATTAACATAAACTTACATAAAATAATGGAGAACACTTTTCTTGTTGGAGGACACTTTTCCAATTTTTATAATCACTTTTAGAAAGTTTTTGATTGGAAAGAAATTTTAAAGCCCTCTTAAAGTGATCATAAAAATATTATTTCCCCAAATTCACCTGTCCACATGAATGAAAATGTTTTGCTTAAGGTTTGCAAAATGCAAAAGCAGCCCAGTATCATTTTATGCACTTCTGAAATCTCAAAGAGTGGGCTAATAATATCAGGCATGGCCACTTGGCCTTCCTCATAATTCTAGGTAACCGTCACATAGTATAGCATAGTCAATCAGGGCAGCTAGCACAGCCTGTATAAAACATAAGGACTGACCAAGCAGTGAAAACAAGGAGGGCATTTTAATACTCCTCTGTCCTGATTTTGCTACTAAATCAAACTCTTGGAATCAAGGCTTGTTTGTCATAGGAAGTATTCTCCCAGGATTGTGACACTGTCAAGACATGATTTTTTTTTTAAAGACAAAAGAAAAATGGACTTGGAAGCATGAGAGAAAAAAATCCCATACAATGGAAAAAAATGTAAGCTTTTCTAGCAGCACTAGAACCTCCGGTAGTGCTCGCAGCAACTGTTGCAGAAGTAACAGTAGCACCAAACACAAGTCACAGTTGTCTGACCTTACCTTTGGTAAGCATATTAGCAGGGATGTAGCAGAGGGAATCATGGAATATATGTCATGTCACTTGTCTCATTCACAACAGGAGGATGTAGCTTATGACAGTGACCCCATCAGCTTAAGTCAATGTTCTCCTTAGCCCACTTCGTCCGCCAGCATAACTCTTAATGTTGTACATAGTGGAATTTCCATTTCATCAGAGACACTTGTTTCTGTTTTGTATCATAATCTCCTAACCCACAGCACCCTGGGAGATAAGGTACATACTACACATTAACATCTTCCAGTTGATTTATTGAAACAATTGAACACTTAGCCTGTATCCTCAGAAGAAATGTGGCCTGAGGAGTTGAAGGACACTATTCTAATGCAAAGCAGCATTGCTAGGTTTATTAACCGAGGTGGTAGGGACAGTATTAGGAACATGTTGATCTAAGGCAAATTTGAATTGTGAATTAGATGGGGTCAAGGAGCTCAAGAAATTTCTCATTTTCACTAATGATGATGATGATAATGATGATGATTTCGGCATGGCATTCGTGTGGGCATTACGTGTGTGGGATTTCTTTGTCACATTGATGTCGGATGACTCTTTATCAGTCTGCAAGCTCTACAAGAGAAAAATTACTCGTGAACATCACTATGAACTATTGCTCTTCATCATCACATGAAGTGACACCACCTACTCTTTTGGAAAAATAGAGCCAGTCAGAGAACAGAGCAAGCCTCAAGCTCCCCTACCTCTCGTTCTAATCATGTTTGTCTTTCTGTTAGCAAGGGCAAAACCCTGAAGTAGCACCTGGTCAGTGTCATTATCGTCGCCTTCTGCCTTCCTGGCTGTCCAACTTCTATCTTTTATACCATTCTGCCACTAGTGCCAACGGCCCATGCTCCGCATGCTCACCGACCATCGTTTATACCATTCTGCCACTAGTGCCAATGGCCCATGCTCTGCATGCTCACTGACCGTCTTCATGTATACTGTAGTACTGCTGCTGGGGATTCCATTGCTGGCCCTACATGGCCACATATTTATTTGCCTACCCCAACCTAGTTCTGTAACATGTAGCTTCTGCCAATGTCCGTGCACAGTCACACTAGCTACACATCTCCTGGCTGCCCACTATGTTCTATAGCGCTATACTGCACTGTTGCTGCCAGGGCTGCACTCCTGGCACTGCATGCCAGACATCTCCTTACCTGGTCATCATAGGGCTACTTTTTTGAAAGGCTTGTTGCTTCTTTCCTTTTAAAAAATCTTGCCTTTTTCTGCTCCCCCCCAAAAAATGACACTTTTTGGATGGCTTAATGAAAAAGTCTTTGAAACTGCTTAATCGTTTTCGTAATAGCAAATCTGTTGTGGATCCTAAAAAGGGATATTTTTTCCATTTCTAGTTGGGAAGCCATTGCTTTTTCACATTCAAAACAGCACACCTGTTTTTGAACCGAAAATAGAAGGATCATTTTGGAACAGCTCATGAAAATGCTATTGTTTCTTCATTTAGCAAAGAAAAAAGCTCTTGACACTCCCTGAAAAGGGATACTTTTTTTTTCAACCCCTTCCCTTCTGAAAAAGCCACAGCTTCTTCCATTTTCAACTCTTGAGTGCTAAGACCAGCAAGGTTAGCATCTGACCCCAAAAAGATTGTGCACCATTTTTTTACAGTTTAAGTAGCTTAAAAGTCTGTTGTTGCAGTGTGTTAATTAGACTGTTGATTACCACCAGTTACCATTCATTTTTTCCTAGCCAGAAAGGTTGAGGTCACTTAGAAATTTATAATGCTCAGTTTGCAATGAAGTGCTTAAAATGGTTCCAATACATTTCTAGGAGACCCTAGAGACTTTTACACTTACAGTATTTTCTGGTCAATTAGAGGATTTGCAATATTTTAGTTCACGGCAAATTATTCACGACTAGTCATAATTTGGGAGAAAATTCAACAAAGATGGGAAATTCAAATTTGAAACAATCCACCCAACTCTACGTGAGACTGATATTTCAAGTGACATATTCCCTTCCTATTAAACACTTTAAAGATAATTAAGACTATTAATACTATTACATTAATCACTTCGCATTTCATGTTTTGTATTTTAGTTACTGTAGCTGACAGACTCCCTTTGAGATGCGTTTGGTCAAGGCTGCAGTAACTCTATTGTCTAAACAACATCTGCATTTTGTAATAATATATTTTGTAATATAAATCTATTTTGCATCTGTCCTGAAGGAAACACAAGCAAATTAACATTTTTTTATTTTATTATGCTGTTGCATTAATGCAATATTCTACTGACATTGATAAATCATCGCATTTTAGTAATACCTTCCATTGAGCCAGATAGATATTTGGCTTTAGAAGTGAAGCTGTAAATATGCACATTTATTATTGTTATTGCATCAGTTTATATTTCTTGCATGTATCAAAAGTTCATAGATTGTCTTTAAACACACAAAGTCTATATAAAGTTAATAAGCCTATTATGCGAGACAGTCCCTGGCCAAACTCATTATAATGCCCAAACAATATTTATATTAACCACATTTAAACTTAATTGTGCATAATGTTGTGCAAGACTTGCAAATGCTGTCGTCTTAACAAACATTAGAGGAAATGCCTAAGCTTGGCTGAATCTTTTGTTTTATCAGCACTATTTTTAAATTTGAAAACTAAGTAAAAAATAGCTTTGTGCGGTCGGATTTAATCATTAAGCACCTAATAGCTGACGTTAAATAACACTGAAAATCAAACTGAGAAGGAGTTGGTTAGAGTTCATTCAATTTTTCCAACATTTAAAGTAACAGACAAGTTTGTCCTACTGTATTTAGGGATGAGCGAGTATGCTTGTTGCTCGGGTTTTCCCAAGCATGCTCTGGTGATCGAGAATTTTGGCATGCTCGGAGATTTAGTTTCTGTTGCCGCTGCTGCATGATTTGCGACTGCTAGACAGCCTGAATACTTGTGGGAATGCCCTAACAAACAGGCATTCCTCACATGTATTCAGGCTGTCTAGCAGCCGCAAATCATGCAGCTGCGTCGACAGAAACTAAATCTCCGAGCACGCCCAAATACTCTGAGATCACCCGAGCGTGCTCGCTCATCACTAACTGTATCGCGCACTGAATGAGACAAAATAAAATGGACCTTTCAGAGCATCTTGGTATTGCATTGGTCTAAAACATTTATAGTATACTAGATGGTGGCCCGATTCTAACACATCGGGTTTTCTAGAATATGTATGTAGTTTATTTATGAAGATTTAAGAATAATGCAATGAATACTCAGGATTTTCCAGGTAAAATATATACATTATCATTAAATGTATGCTGCTGGGGTGTATATAGAGGCTTCTGGGGTGTATATAGAGGCTGCTGGGGTGCATATAGAGGCTGCTGAGCTGTATATTGAGGTTTCTGGGGTGTATATAGAGGCTGTTGGGGTGTATAGTGGCTGCTGGGCTGTATATAGAGGCTTCTGGGGTATATATAGAGGCTGCTGCGATGTATATAGAGGCTGCTGGGGTGTATATAGAGGCTGCTGCTGGGGTGTACGTGGAGGCTGCTGCTGGGGTGTATGTGGAGGCTGCTGCTGCTGGGGTATATAGAGGCTGCTGCTGGTGGGGTGTACGTGGAGGTTGCTGCTGGGGTTTACGTGGAGGCTGCCGGTTGGGGTACTTCCGCTGCAAGCAGCCCCAAGATGACCGGCTGGTGACGGTCATCTCCCGGCTGCGTCGCCACTGATATCCATGCTGCAGGTGATGACCCGTGGCTACCGTCGGGAGATAGCGGTGGCATGCGTGGTTCAAATCCTATGCCAATTCGCGGCTGGACTACGCCTGTCGCTGATTGGTCGCGTCCGGCCTGGCGCAACCAATCAGCGACGCAGGATTTCCGTTACAGACAGAATTAGACAATTATATAGTAGATGCTACATTGTAGTTTATGACAGTGGTGGCCAAATATTAGCTCTCTGAGTTCAGACTAGTAGGTCTTTAGATTAGACCGCCATGCTATTCTCTGGATCGTAACAGGCCCTGGCATGGGGGGTCTCACATAGTTCCTAACAATTAATATACATTCTTGAAATCTACCTCTATTTTTTGCAAGATTGTAAGAAAGGAGATGCACCATAGCCATGTAAGTAACTGCTACTATAACTATTACAATGACATACAGAAGCAAAGGCTTAATGCATTCACTTAGCTGGAGCTTCCTCCACATATGGTATACTTCCTTGGTCCCATGATATAGCAAATAATAGAGGCTTCATGAAATGTAGGACTAGTATTGGAAAAGTTTGCAACTTCTTGAAGGAGGAGTGAAATAATTATTGAATTCTAAAATTAGGGAAGATGCTATACAATAGATTGACTTTCCTATCAAACTCCGGAGCATTGCTAAGGAATTCTTTGCGATGGACCCACAATGCTGCTATGGAACTCAATAGAAAAGCTGTCGCCTTGCAAAGAGACATTGCCACCAAAAGCAGAATTTAGAGTCCCAAACCATGGTAAAATATAATGTTTTCCCCAGTTGCCTGCTACTCTCCATTTAAAGTAGCACTCCTATCAAAGTTTTTATCTTCTTAATATATTGCAATCGTCATATTATATAGCACTGTGTCCTTACAATTGCACATTTTGCCTTTCTACCCAGTTAATTCTTCTCTTTTTCATTAGGTCTATTACGTCACATGATTAAAAACCTGCTAGCTTACCGGTATTTATTCTAAACTGTATGTAGAAACAGGAAGTCTTTTTAACTTTTAACTGCATGAGCCATCATTAAAACTACAATTCTACATCACTGCAAAAAAAATTTGCACTGATAAAAACTTTGATGGGAGTGCTTCTTTAAGGATCCAGAAAGCCAGTTTGTGATAGTTAAGACGTGGGCAAACAGAAGTGTTCTACATCTCTCCATCACAGTGTACCTTTTTGGTATATACTGTAACATGAGGACAGGTGCAAGGAAAATTTGGGACACTCTTTCTTTACTTAATTTATTAAAAAAATGTAATAATGAATTTTATACAGTGTTATTTCAGGAAAACAGTGTCTTGTTACAGTGCAACTACAAGTGAACAGCCTCTGAGCAGCAATAGTGGGCAATTCTCAGGCTAGCACTATGTAAAAGTCCATCTATGTGCAGAAATGGTAGGAGCATACCTGGTAGCAATCCGTCTCTCCGTAGGATTGTCTGGTGCTTGTTGTGATGGATCCATGCACAATCTCTGATAACAAATTGCATCAAAACACTTTAGGAACCTACATTTTTTCTGTAAATCTCTAGTCTGTCTGTACTCTAAGTGGTACTCTCAAAATGTTGACAAGTTTTTCTGCTTCTGCTTGACTGAAGATCTTTCTTTTACGCAGCTTCTTGGCCATATTGTGTTTTGCTTAGAATCTTCACTTGCAGACATTGTCTTCGGCATGGAGTGTGGACTAAGATATTGTTTTTGTCCTTCTCGTCTTCAGCTCTCACCGATTCACTTTTCTTCTTAATTTTACTACAACTGGTTCTCTGTCATTGTCAATAACCCTTTCAGACAACCAGTTTAACAGGGGTATTTTACATAATTCATACTTGCATTACGATAGCCTTAAAAATACAATATACAGCATTGTCATTCATTTGAAGAAATGCACATTTTAAACGTGTGTTCAATATGTCATGGCTTACATTTTACAGAATCCATTGCAGAAATGACGGATACAGAAAGAACCAGCATGCTCTATTGGACTGATCCGTCATGACCTGAAAATCTTTGTTGACTACCAATGTAAATATTCTTTCAAAAGTCTAGAATCATAGTTGCAGAGAAATCATGAGCAGGAGTCTCATCTGTGCACAAAACGCTTTCCCCGAAGGATTTTGGCTTACTCACGTATATTTTTGCAAAGTGTAGTATAGCTTTTTTATGTCTCTGTTTCAGCAGTGGGGTCCTCCAGGGTGTCCTGCCATAGCGTTTCATTTCATTCAAATGTTGATGGAGATTTCACACTGACACTGATGCATCCTGAGTAGTGTTGAGCGATAGTGCTCGATATCTAAAAATATCGTATCGAAATTGTATCGCCGATAGCACTAAATATCGTCGATATCCGATTTCGATAGCGGAAGTCCCATGTAAGTCTATGGGAACAAAATATCGCAACAAAAAAAACCCTTTCTTACGTTGTAAACACAAAATATACACACATAGAATACATATATATATATATATATATATACATGTCATTGTGACATATATATACATATATTTATAGTTTATACACTTCTACATAGTAAAATAGACTCTGATTCAATTGCCGGGTAAAGCCGTGACATACCCCATAGAAGTCGACGGGCTCGGTGCCGAGTACCCCCAAAACCTCTGGCTCTGTGCGACTCAACTTGGGCGTCACGAACAGGATTCTGTAGCTCGCTATAAGCGAGTCCTGTGTGCCTGAATTGAACTGGTTTTGTGCTTGAGAATTGCTAAAATCATCAGAGAATGTATTTGCCATTTTTCCACCATATCTGCGTCACGACGAGGCACTGGTGAAGAAGAAGGGCGTGCTCTTCACGGGTGTACTGTACACTCACTCAGTGACGCGAAAACGATGGCTCTAAATGGTACTGCAATGTAAGATCGTGCCCCACAGCTCTTCAGTTCCGCCTCCTCATCCTCCTCAGTGTGTGGAAACTAACACGAAGGTCCCGCCTCCCTACAAAAGAGGGGCCCTCTCCAGATGCTAATGACACATGTGACTTGGCAGAGATGGCTAATGGACACGAGCAGAAGTGTGAAGGGATGGAACAGTCAGAGCTCTCCCCCCACGGAAGCGACCCGATCGCCATGGAACCACCGTTGGGCACCCGGCCTGGAAACCCTCCTACGCTGCAAGAAGCGGCGGATACCCTAAGAGGCCTGGCCCGGCACCGGGAGGAGGTCGCCAGGATGGAAGCGAGCTGGCATGCCCTAAAACTAAACTTGGAGCGGCGCCAATCCCTCTTACCTGAAGTGTCTGTACCGGAAGGTGAGGCACCCGTTCTAGTAGAGGAGTCCTTGCAATGTGATCCGGTTGACGTTGTCGCAGTGGAGGCACCCGTTCCTGCAAAAACCGCAGCACCGTCAGCACCCCAGATCCCGCTGTCTGCCCCCGTCGCTGAGACAGAAGAAGCGACACCCGTCCTCATGGAGGAGGCCGCGCAGGCACCAGAGCACTACCTGCCTGTACCGGAGCCCCGACTGTCATCTGATTTAGAGCCGTCTGCTTCCTCCGCAGGGGAGCGCCGCCAGGACTGGGGGGCGACAGGAGAGCTGCCGCAAACCGGACACTGTAAGCTGCAGTGGAGTGGTGGAGACATGGAGCAGCTGGTAGAGGAGAATTTCAACCGGCGTCAGGAGGAAGAGTGGAGACGTTGGGAGCGGGAAGCAGAGCGACAAAGGGAGCAGCGAGAATCCCAAAAACTTCGGCAACGTAACCTGGAGAAGGACCGGGCAGATAAGGACCGGATGAGAAAGGATAAAGGAACCCTGTGTGAGCCGCGGCGTAAGGGTGCAGTACGGACCTTTAAATTGAAAGGTGGTTGGGGCTTCATCAAGGAGCCTGGACTTTATTTAGAAGTCTTTGTGAACCGGCGGGACGTGGAGGCTCACCTCCCAGAAGGACACCCGGGGAGGGACCTGTTGCCAGGAGACTTGGTGACTTACACCCGACACTGGGGTTACAATGGATGGTACGCCCTAAATGTTACCAGGTGCGACCCCTACTCCCCAGTGTGTCAGGAACCTGTGAGACCCTCGGAGCCTTCAGCCTCCCACATCCAGGCCTCTGCAAAAGTGCCCACCCCACGCCGTAAATCTCCCAAGCCTCCCTCAGTGGTCTCCTCAGCAGCCCCAGCTATGGACATGATAAGTATAGCTGGCCCGTACCCGGCGCCTGTTAGGCCCCCTGGGGTTCGTTCAGTCCGGGACATAGGGTTCCAGACCCGGAGGGAGATGAAAGAGGTGGCCACACAGACCCAGATAGCGGGTCACGACTTGACTGTACAGGCCACACGACGTCATCAGGTCCTGGTGGTCCTTGGTGCCTCGGATGTTTGGCAAGCATCAGAAGAGTACCAGGTGGTACCTGGAACACCCCTGCCAAAGAAGTATAAATAACCCGGACAGGGTCCCTGTATGTAAATAGTTAAATTGTTGATAAATAGTTAAATTGTTTATGTACCCGGACGGGTGAATGTTTATAAAAAAGTTTTTTAATTTAATAAAAAAAAAAAAAACCACAGTTTTCATTACTTTTATTACAGTCTCATCCTGCGACGCCATCGATCTACTGTAAAAAAATGAAAAAAAAAAAAAAAGTATACCACCTGACCGACGCAGTCCATAGTAACGAGTGTCCCACGACGATCCAGCTCTGCTACATCAGAATCCCGGCGCAGCACAGCTGATTACCTGCTTCCCCGGCGGTGACGTCATCGGACTGGTTTACGGCCGGGATTACCCTGCAGTCACTGCAGTTATCGCGAAAAACTGCATGTGACCGCCAGGGAGAAGATAATGGCGGCCATCAAGCAGTCCAGGACGTGACCGCCGGAGATCTTCTGCCAGGTAAGTGCCGCTGACTCCTGACAGACCCGACCAACGGACACTCACAGTGACAGTGACAAATCCGATTCCGGTATTCGATAAGACGAAAATATCGAAACGAATTATCGAAAGGCCGATAGAGCTAATATCGGCCGATAGCCGATATTTGCATTATCGTATCGCTCAACACTAATCCTGAGCCTGCAGGACAGCTTGAATTTGTTTGGAACTTGATTGGTGCTGCTTATCCACCAACTGGCCGATCCTGCGTTGGAACATTTCATAATTTTTCTCTTCTGTCTACGTCCACGGAGATTAGCTACAGTGCAATGGATTGTAAACCTCTTGATTATGTTGTATACCATGGACAAAGGAACATCAAAATCTCTGGAAATGGACTTGTAATCTTGAGATTGTTGATAATTTTCAACAATTTTGGTTTTCAAGTCCTCAGACAGTTCTCTTCTCCTCTTTCTGTTCTCCATGCTTAGTGTGTCACACATAGACACATAATGCAGATCGAGTCGACTTCACCCCTTTTGATATGGTTTCAGGTGTGATTTTCATATTGCCCATAGATGTTACTTGACACAGTGTGATGCGGGAGATATGTGACCGGTCTGTCACCAGTGTGGGTGTGATGTTGTCACGGGTGTGTCGCTATGAAGATCGTCGCGATTGCACAGCCTGACTTCTCACAGCTGAGTTTCTGGTGCTGGGTGTTTTTCGGCAATGAGGGAGTTAATTCTCCCTCTCTCTGTGCTAGACGAGGCCAGCCTCGCCCAGCTGCAATTAATGTTGCTGTAATGGGATTCCTTCAAATACCTGCCAGTCTGCTAGGGAAGTGTCGGTGAAAGCATTCCTGGCAGACAAACAGATCGGCTTGTGGAATTTTGGAGTTTGGAGTGAAGTGTACTTTGTGTGTGGTTTTTCCCCTTCCTCTCTTTATCATTTATCTCCTTACCCGTTGGTGTTCCCTCTGTTGTTTTGGTGTAGTTTTGTATGCAAGGTGGTTGTTGATTTTCCCCTTGTACTGTCTCGTTCGTGTAGTACTGTGTGTGGGCTTATATTATCCCGTTCCCTGTTGTTGTGATCGGGGTCCTTCTCAGGACTAGATCACTGAGGTTCAGGGATTCTCAGTAGGTAGGGATTATGCTGGCGGCCTGGACCTCTGTACCTTTAACAGTACCTCCAGGTAGAGGGATTAGTCAGGGCCCCAGCTTAGGGTCAGCTTAGGCCCCTTACCTCCGGTACGCAGAGACAGCGTGACAGATGTGAGGTAGATTATTGCACTGCAAATGCTGGAATGAATGACAGAGGTCAGTGCTGGGGTAGATACTAACAGCCAAAAAGTGTGTAGCGGGTGCGCAGAGGGTAGGACTGGACACTGAGTCAGAGGGCGGGACTAGTTATGGGAAAAAAAAGCCCAGTTTACTGCTTGGTCTGGTAGGCAGGGAATGAAGAGAAATTGAGGAGGAGCAAAAGGTAAAAACACAAAACTAAATATATAAAGGTGTTGTATATTACAATACAGCACATATTATCTTAAAAAATATATATTTTGGGGTCAGACAACCTCTTTAATATCATATTTATTTTTGTCTATCAACAGGATTTGTTTGCCAGTAAAACTAAACGCTGGTAATACCAACTACTATTTCATAGAATTTTACACTGTTCAATGTTTATTTTTATGTGCAGTGTTAGTGTCAATCCTTCTTCTTTCTTTATACTTTCTTCTCCTTTATTCATTCTTCCATTCTTATTTTAATCTTCTTTTTCTTCTTTTATTCTTTGTCTTCTTTTATTCTTTTATGCTTCTACTTTTCTTCTTTTCTTCTTCTTGTTTTCTTCTTTTAATCTTCTTTTTGTCTTCTTTTCTTCCTCTTCTATTATTCATAATGTTATTATTATTATCATCATCATTATTTAATATAGTTTTACCCAAATATGTGTATTAATCCCACAAATCTACACAGGAGAGAAGCAATTGTTGCCATATACAAACTTTATTTTACAATTCAGCACAATATGGCTTTTTGATTCAAAGCACCGCATGTCAGACCTTACTAGCTGATTTTGAGATGTCAAAGTGCACTTTGAGCCAATTTCAAATAGAACATAAAAGTACGTGAGAGACATGTAAGAAAAGTATGTATTCCCAGGCAGTATAATAGCTTTGTGTAGCTTGTTCTTGAATAAGTCTACTTATACAGTTTGTATCATAGTCTGCCAGTTTATTCTCAGCAGTAAAAAAGAATTGACTTTTCTTTTTGTGTAAAGTGTTCATGAAAATTATCTTCAATACTTACTTTAAGAAACATGGAACTTCAAATTATGTTCCACGAAATAGAGAAAATAATTTAACAAACAGATTTAGTTTGTGGATTCTTGGCGCTGTTTTTTTCTGCTTACTGAGCAATATGCATCTAATGGTTCAGAGTCGGAAAATTTGTTGTGGAATTTAATTTAAGTTAAGCGATATTACTAAGCCCTTTATTTACTCAATACATTTGGAAGTTGTCCAGGTCTAGAAAAATGGCCAGCAGTTTATTTTCGGAAAATGCATCATATCTGTTCCTGCCTTGTATCCAGGGACATATCTTTTAGGTGCAGGGGTTGCAATCACACCTGGGCTCTAGACCCCAGGTGGTTGAAAAGGTTTGTCTAGGAAGGAACAGCCACCATCTTGGATAGGGCCTATACCAGCCTCCATTTTGTCTGTTCACAGAGCCACAGGCTGCTAACTGCACCTGGCCCCAGGGCCTGTGGGCATATTCAATACGACAGGGTTTTGTGTCCACTGTGAATAAAAAGGTCTTTTAGTATGCTAAGTAATTCAGGCCCAATGTTGAATAGCAAGCTCTGTTAGTATGATCATGAGATAAGGCCAAAAGAAAAAAACCTCAAAGCTTTAGCCTGAGCCATGGTAGCCAGGGGCCTGGGGGCTTCAATTAGATTATACCTGCCAGCTAGACACAGAAAACACATCTATTGTGTCTCCCAGCCATGACGGCTCCATTCTAGGATTATGAATTATGAGCACATCTTTCTAGGCACAAACTCATAAAAAATATCTGCGTGATCCTGCAGACCTCAGGCATCTGATGGTGCAACTCCCGAGTCGGTGATGGCTCGGGGGTCTGAGATATAGAGATTGGCACTCCAAAGAGACCTTATCGGGCCAGGTTTGATCTCCACGTGACAGTCAAAACATACTGCATCCGCTGGTATCTCTCGTGTTCTGATCCGATCATCCTGAAGAAAGTTAACCCCTTTATTAGGTATTGGGAATAAATTCTGCAGGGGGCTAAGGGTGGAGATTATCATCCCACCCTCGGACACCGAGGCGAGGGACCTAGCAGGTTTAAGAACTGTGAGCTATGGGCAGACTGGATCCATTCTCACAGCAGCAACACAATGAAGAACTAAGGACCAAAGGGACAGATCTGCCAAGGGAGCAGCGGTACACGTTTTGGGGGACTGTCCAGCAACTAAGACTTTCACCTGTGGATCGCAGAGCTCCCTGCCTCCACATGCCCCTACAACCTGGAAATATTGACCTCTAGCTAATACCGCTAATCCTTGTACCATTATTGTTGTATTTTACTCTGACTGCAAATCCATTGTAATTCCGTTGTATAGCTTACTGTATATTTCTGTAATTATCTAGTGCGCCCTTAAGGCAATTAAACCATAAAATGAATCTTGGGCTGATGCTTTTACTCTGATCACGAATCTTAGAATACCCAGTGGGTAACAGGACACCTTCCCGGCAGCCATTTGCTCTAGGTGCAGTTCCCTTACTGACCTGAGAGACAAAGGGGGCGCCGGAGAGCTGTGCCTGTGGAGTTACGTCACATTGGTGACGTGGAAGTACGGGGGTTGTCCTTCACAACCATCAATATTAAAGATTTGCAATTTTTGGCCTTTTGCATTGTGGCCTACAAGCTTCAACTTACGCTACTGCTTGTATCCAGTAACACAGTCTATCCCTTTCAAGCGAATGTAGCTGAACTTGAATATCAGTGGCTTATTTTTAGGAGAGACCATGAATATGTTATCTTGAGATCTTAGGTGTTCACTGTCATTGAGGCTTCCACCAATCAAAAGAATGGAAAGTCCATAATGCTACATTCACCATGATCTAGACTGTCCTCGTAGCATCTGCTTATCATGAACATGAGTGCTGAATTCAGTTACAGACTGCGGCTGAAATTCAGACCTGGCATTTGAAATCACATGAGCCCATGTTGTCCCCATCCTCAAGAACCAGATGGGATATATTACTAATATTACCCTGGATGGGGAGAAAGGAAGAATTACTACGAGACCAATATTTCTAATGATACCTGTGGCTGCTGGGGTAAGTGATAGAGTCAGCGACTTTGTGCTCCGTCACAACTCTTAACAGTATGGGTGTCTTGAGAACACCGATTCTGTTAACAACGTAGCAGACAAGGCAGCTCACAATCAGACAGGCCCTTCTAGCATTTGCCAGAATTGCCAGATGGCCAGTCCGACCCTGGCTGAATTCCTTTGCCTTCTCATGTTAGGCAAGGACTTCCGATTCTGAAGTGGCACAGGATGCAAAAATTCACAACATCAAGACTTCACAATGCACCAGAGTTTCAGTGTTCCCTGCAGTGATATGAAGATGCGACGAGAACTGGATGGGTCACGGTGAAGAGCAGAGAGGCCGGAGAGGTGAGCAGTAACATGAATGAATATACATTTTTTAATTTTTTTTAACCTTTTGCAGTTCATCAAAAATCCGTGCTGAAGTGAATTACAAAGAAATCTGCATTCTGAAAAATAATGTAATATTTGAGTAGAATTCAGTTTCACTCGAATATATCCGCTAATCTTTAATTTCCACCCCAAATATTTCCAATTGTTTAATTATTTTCTAAAAACTTGTCTTTGGCCTGGACCTTCTTATTTAGATATTGTGATAACGTAAAAGTTAGGGATTTTTATGAAAGATGACAATCTCTATATGGACCAACTGGATATTGATACTATAAAATTAATTGGTAGATTAAAAGGGAAGAATAAATAAAATTTAGTTGCCATATAAAAACAATTCTGAAAATTTAAGAAGTCCCCAAAATAGACCTGTTTTCGGGATGGGAACCACTTTCATGGACATCCATAGAATAATAATTACACTGTTGTATGCACAGAATCGCAATTGTAAAATGGAAGTAAACTGCAAATCTAGAACTGATGAGTTTTATTCAGTGACATTGACCTTAAATGTCACCACAATAGAAACATTCATTGGCTACTTTACATTTAAAAGAAACATTAACCCTGAGCTTTCATTTTTTATAACATATTTGAACATGGCTCCTGTAACCTACCATGTATTCTTCAGAATTTCATTATTAGATATTAAACATAATATGAAAAATATTTTTTAATTCCATTTTTCACGAGGTGACAATACCCTTTAATGTGCTTTGTAGTTTTGTTTGTGTATCTGATATTTAATGCTAATAATGATACATGACAGTTGAATACAGCACGTAAAATGGATTGGATTAAGTCAGGAACGTGGCATTCACCTTTATATGTCTATGGTTTAGCATGAATGAAGATACTCATTTGAAACAATGATCCACACTTCAGCAGTCCTCTGGAGAACAGTGTACTCGGCTGGAGAGATTCATGAATATGTGCCGAGAACAATTCAACAAAAACCTGTCTTTATAAAAGAACCACAAGAAGCTTATCAGTTCACAGCTATTTATAATAATCACAAGGTTGTCGTATTATGTCCTCCTCCACAGGAAGGAACTGATACAATAGCAATGATAGATACATATCCTTCTACTATAATTCTCAAAAAATAAACCGCCAACTGTGCTTTTCTAGGCAATGATTAATGTAGATGGTAGGAAAATTGTCATAAAGGGTAACTACAAGTTACTCATTATTTGCTGAAACCCCTGTTGGTTGCTAAAACGATGGGGCTGAAGCAGTCGGTTGCTACTAGCCTACTAAACTGTTGATGGGCGCAATAGAAACTCCCAGTCCTAGAGGAGAGCAGCTCTCGGTTTAGTGCTTCTCCTCCTTTGTTTTAGCAACTGGTGGGAATTTCAGAACCCAGACACAACTCAAACAAATCTACGAAGATATCTCTATAACGTGTCAAAAGTTTTTTCTAAAAGTGCAGACATGTACTTTTAGATACATGAAAAATTCGACCTATTCCTAGGCTGCTACACTGATGCCTTCAGCCTGTGCCAGTCATTGCACTGGTTATTACCCATTCTCTATAGAATACCCAGAAAGCGCTCCACAGTTTTGCACCACAATACATCTTCTCCAGTATCTCTATCACCCTACTCGTGGTCTTCGTTCTGCAACTGATCTAAGACTAACATCCTCTATAATCCGAGCCTCCCAAGACTTCTCTTGTGCTGTACCAGTTTTCTGGAATGCACTACCCCGGACGATCCGATTAATACCTAGGCCCCACATATTTTTAAGTGTGATTTAAAACCACATTTCTTTAAACAGGCCTATAACCTCACTTTACTTATATTATTCTCCCCTGTTTCCCATTTCAAAATTTTTCTCAAAATCTGGTCAATCCTCGTGACAGACACAGACAAAACAGGGCCCCTGTGCAAGACCATGTGCTGCACTCGGCAATCTCTGGCACTCCCATTAAAAATGAATGGAGAGTCAGAGTGCATAATTAACCTCCACTCCTTTCGGTTATCAGGATCACTGGGGGCCACAGCAGTCAGACCCCCAGCATTGGAAAAGTTATACCCTATCCCCTGGATAGGGATTAACTTTTAAACTTGATAGCACCCCTTTTAAGCAAGGCCGTCATTTTTCTAAATTTGCACAAAGGAAACTGCAAAAAATACGAGGCGAATCCTATTAGCCGAGCGCCGATTACCTCATCTCTACTGTGTTTGTATCATTATCCTGAATTTTATTTGCCTGATATGGGTCCAAAACGCTCAGTAATTTGCATTGACTGAGAAGAAGTAAAAGCATCAAGATATTCCTAAATAGGATTTTCAGCAGAGTGTCGTTACGAGCTTAATGACTTTTGACTGGCATGCTTAATTCAATATGTCACTTATTACCGGGAGATGTTTGTGTAATGACGAATTTACAAATCGCATTGCAGAATACAACACATAGCCACTGAGGGACGTTTTAGATTTCTTCCTCCCAGACTGTGAAAACTCACCTTCCCTGTGACAAACTGCGTGCCGTAATGAATTCATTCCAGATCCACTGTCTCATTGCTGAGGTTACGATCCCAGCAAAATTTAAAATAGTTTCGATTGCATTTCATTGTTTGGGAATAGAGTTTATTACTCATTACCGACCATTTTACTGATGATTGATATAGCATTCTGCTCAGCAGGGGAAAAAAAAAATGAAAAAAAAAAAGTTTTATGAATAATTTATACAATCTTGGCATATTTAAGATACGGACAGTAAGTGTGAGATTGTTATTTCCTACGCTTGTTCTTATAGTGTAATGGGAGAAATGTGCTGTACACAACGTGGTCTTTAATATTGGCTATAAATTCTGAAATATTTGGATGCCATTCAGATGGCAAGAGTTTGCAGCTCTAAAGTCATCATATTTAGCTTTAGTCATTCTGAATTGAATACACCGGATGGTATTAAGACCCAAATATTTATGCAGAATAAATACATTTGGCCCTTTCACCGGATAATTCATAATGGTGTCTTAGTCAATTTAGAAAAAAAAAATGTACCGTAACTTTTCAGGGAAATTATTTTTACCCAATGAATACATACGAACATCAGTTTTCTGCATCTACTAGGGGTAGTTTAAAGTTCTTAAATGGGAAAAATAGGAAAGTGCATGTACAAACTAGCAACTTTGCAGTGTACGGTACCCTTTATTAAAATTATTTCTCCATTCTCAAAGAACAGGTTTTTACATTCAATGTTTGCAAAATTGAAGAGAAAAGATGCGGCACTCACCAGTTCGAAAGATTGTGTAAAAGTCCTTTATTCCATACCTTGGGATTTGGAGGTGCTTGTTGCAGAGGCATGCGGGGAGAGGCAGAGTGGACGACGGCCGTTTCATGTGTGCAGCTATCGCAGCTTGCACCGGTTCACACTAGGAGGTGCTGGTCAGGTTTTTTCTCTATATTTTACCATTTGGGGGGTGTGACTGCCTCCAGCCTGACTCTGCACTGCTCCCATTGACCAGCAGGTGATGTTCATCAGTTCTACTTACCCATTTGAATTGTAGGCTTATGGCCCGGGAGAGACATGTTTTGTCCATTTAACTGTAGGCTGATAGTTCAAGAGAGGTATGTACAGTAGAACTGGGACCCATCAGAAGAAGGTCACCTTGTCGTGGTTGATGGGCACACAAGAATTGGTCAATTTATGCGCTAAGAACCTTCATTTTTGTAAGTTCATCTTACTGAGTAATAACACAGTTTAGATTTAATGTTTTCAGTATTTGCATGTATCTTGGCTCCTATACAGTGCTGCTGTGTTTTCTTTTTCTATATAATGCAGCTATCGTACCTGTTCACACTACGAGGTGCTGGTCTGTTTTTTCTCTATATCTATCTATTTATCTATCTATCTATCTATCTATCTATCTATCTATCTATCTATCTATCTATCTATCTATCTATCTGTCTATGATAAAAAAATATGTCATGATATACCACAGGATTCGTATAGGACATCCATAGGGTCTTTGCTTTGACCCAGGCCAGTCCCTTAAAATCCTTGGCCACCACAATTTCTTTTACCATTGCTGTCAATTGCCATCAAAAGGAGCCTGCTTTCATTGTCATGACGTGGTCACTATTGATTGCATGGTGAGAAGAGTTTTCTACCATCCTGACCTCTCATTTACAGACCTCTCCGTGGACGACTTTACCAGCACAAACTGTGGAAACAGCATAAGAAAGTAAAGGGGTATTCCTACAATTGAAATCTATTGCTCTTTACTGTACACAGGGTAAAATCTGTATTACTGATCACTAAAGTCTGGCAATTGGGAGCCCCAGCAATTCCAAAAATGGGGTTCTGTGCGCTGATGAGGCCTCGCCATGAATGATCTTAAACAGAGTAGAGGTGCACACGTCAAATGTGCGTGCCAGTCATTTTCTATGTGAGACTGCTAGAAATAGTGGAGTGCTGTCCTCAGCTTTCTCCAACAGTCTCATAGACAAAAAAAGAAGTGGAAGTTATGCATTCTCACCTTTACTCCATTCAAGACAGAGCTGGCAAAGCCCAATTAGCATCAAGAACCCAATTCTCAGGATAACGGGGGGCAGTAGCGTTTCTAGAGTACTATGCTCCCCGGTGAAAAATGTGGACTTGGTCCCCATCAACATCTTGATCAGATGTAATAATGTCTTTCATTATGGCCCCCAACCTGTAATAATGTCCCCTTCCTGGTCCCTAGTCTGTCATAATGTACCCTGTCCTGGTCCATCCTGTGATAATGTCCTCCATCCTGGCCCCTTCCATTAATAATGGTCCCCATTCTATAATAATGTCCCCTGTCCTGGCCCTCTTTCTACAATATGCCCTCAATTCTGGCTTTTTTACTGTCATAATATCACTTACTGGCCATCATTCTGTAATAATGTCCGCTTTCCTCTAATAATGTCCTCCATCCTGGCCACTTTCCTGTAGAAATATTCCTCTAATTATTTCCCTTGTCCGGGGCCCATTCTGTAATAATGTCCCCTGTCATGGTGGGTTCCTTTCTAACATAATGTTCCCTGTCATGTAATTCTCTCCCCCATGTTGGACCACCTGTTTAATAACGTCCCCCATCCTGCCCTCCATCCTATAATAATATTCTTTATATTGGCCCCTTCCTGTAATAATATCCCCTGCAGTGTAATTCATTCAGCTGAAAATGGTGCTGTAGTCGACTGACTCCCTGACTCCACGGGACCTACCGATGGGCTCATTATACCCCTTACTGGAAGTCCCATTTGTTTGGATCCCCAGTTATCCTCAAACTGAATTTGTGCTATGTATGTACATAGGAAAGGAACATCTACATTCAAACCCTATGTGTGAACTCAGCTTGTCTACACTATAATCATACATATCTATGTCAAATCGAGAGCGTGACGGCATCGTTGACTGTTCAGAACTTAATTTTAAAAATCTCTCTTTAAAATGACAATTTTGAAAGTGTAGTCAAATCAAAAAGTGGCATAAAACTGGAATTAGCAACACTCTGTTGAACCCGACTAATTAAATTAACCATTTTTTTCAGACGATTAAGCAAAATGCGAAGTACGATTTTCCTTTGAAGACCAAATTGTTTTACAATTATGTAACAAGAATCCATGAATCTCTGTCATTAAATGTTCTGAGCTTGTACGCAATGATAGTAAGGCAGAGCAAATTCACATCCTACAAGAACTTGGGAGAGCACAAAAAAAGTGTCAGATGTAAAGTACGAGTATATATTAGGAACCTTTGCTATAATGATGTTGCAATTCAAGAACCTATAGAAATGATGCAGCATTGCTGAGGTCAGCTTAGATAAATAGCAGGCATGATATATATTCTTCTTACCTTAGACCGTCAGCAGATCAGTATCTCCTATTATATACTTGATTACTACACAAACCCATATTCGTCAAGGGGATTGGAGAAACAATGAATTACATGATGCCCTCTTTATATGAGATCCAATGGTCCGTCCTTGTAACTATTGAGTAGTGCAATAAGAGGCGATCTAAAACAGGGGCAAATAAAATTTTCTGCATAGCCCCAAATAATTAACCATTATCAGCTAGAGAAGTTAATTGGATTACAGTAAAATCCCTGAAGTATAGGGTAGAGAAAAAAAGTTGTCTGTATCAGTGGAGATATATAGAAGAGGAGCGGTTACTGCCAGGTTTCATGGTAGTCTAAGGCAGATAAAAGAGTATTAACATCATCACTGTTGGTTTAAAGCAAATTTGTTGGCAGGTTTTTGCTACGTAATCTGAGAGTACCATCATATAGGGGCAGAGACCCTGATTCCAGCGATGTGCTATTTACTGGACTGTGAGTTATTGTTTCAATATAATCAGTGTTTTATCAGCTGGGGATTATCAGTACAGGAATAGGTGTCTCGTGCCTCCTGGTCCAACCAAGCCCCACCACGATTAGCAGCTTTCTGTTAATATACAATGTACACAGAAAGCAGCCAATCAGGGGTGTGGGCGGGGTTATACAGAGCTAAATATTCCGAGCACTGATAGTTCTGCAGCAGAGAAAACTGGGATTTTATCACAACTGCTGCACCCAGTAAACTAAGTGGCACATTGCTGGAATCAGGGTCTCTGTCCCTACATCATGCTGCTGTCAGATTACATAGCAAAAACTTGGCCTAAAAGGGGTTAAACGAGTTACCTATTGTAGGGGAGGGATCCTCTGCTATGTGCCCAGGCCAGAACCAAGGGGACTGTCATTTAGGTTCCCAGGGGAAGAAAGGGCAGGATGCCGGAGAGATGTTTCTAGAAGAGGAGGGGGTGGGGCGACTGGAGGCAGAGCGAGAGAGAGACGCAGGAGAGACAGGACGCAGAGACTGCGTAGGAGAAAGTGGTACCTCGCTGACAAGGACGGTAGAAACAGGAGAATTCTGTCAGCTGCGGCCGTCACTGCCACAATCGAGCCCGTGGTTGCAGCCTTCTCACCCACAGCCGTGACCGCCACTGTCTCACCAGAGCCCGCGGCTGCGGCCTGTGTCCCATCTCCTGTGATCGCTAGGGTCCCGCTCCCATCCGTGGTTGCTGCCTACCCGTCAGCTGCTGTGATCCCGCCTCTTGGAGGGGCGAACTCTACGCCGGAGGATTGCTCCAGGGCCTGTTGTGCCCCATCTGCGCCTGGGCGTGGGAACGCTCAAGGCTTGTGTCAGCTCCTCATCGGCTGGGCCCATCGGCTGCGACAACAGCCGAATGACAACCGGATCTCAACTCCACAGAACGTCTGAGAAGCTAAGTGACACTCTGCTATCGTTGTTTGCTATCTGAGGGCATTGGATGGCCATATCGCAGCACAATAGGCCCTGACTTTCGCCGAGTATTCGTCAGTTCTCTATTTAGTGTTTGTGTACGGTTTCCCTGCGTGGAGAACCAATTTTCTGCCTGTTGTACATATAAAAAAAACTCCCCTTATAAATTCATAGTTAAAGCTTGCCCCGTCTCCGACTCGTCACTGCATCCCGTGTACCTGTGAATACCACACTATGACCAGAAAGTTAAACAAAGTACAGATTCAAGAAATATATTTTGCCTTTCAATTTGTTTTCTTCAATGATGTGACCTATCCAACAGTCATATGCAGCAGCACTTTTTTTTTCGTTTTTAGGAGTGTTGAACAAAATCAAGAAAGTATATATATATAAGGGCTTCCAAACCAAAATCATCAAACTCATGCCCTATAGGCAATCCTTTATTAATAAAATACCACAATCGGTAACACCAAAACTGAAGTGATATACCAAAAACAAAAAAATGTGTATTCCTAACTAAAAACTCAAGGGATGTCCTAGAGTCCCTAATATCGTCTGGACTGTCGCCTACCTGTCAGCGGAGGTTGGCACCCTAGGGGGGAGCGTTGTGGCGCCCCCGCTCCACGATGGCTATTCCTGGTGTCCCTATAAGGCCCTTCCGCCCTTAAGGAGTCCCTCTACCCGGATAATAAGGGGACCCCTGCCGATATACAGAGACCAACTCAAACTAAAGGTGACCATAGGTCCCCAGAGTGATTAAAAACAATTCGTACACACACAGTGTGGTGGGTGATATGACCAAAAATATTGCTGGTCTGCTGTGCACCTTAAATAGACGTCGTAGTCCCTTTAATTGAATAGGAGCTATGATAAATACCCCTTTCGGTGCCACAGCTTAATGCACGTGAAGGAACGAACCATAAGGGGCTATGTTCAATCACTAATAAGTAACTCTCAAACGTACAACTGATTCGTAATCATGAAGATCGTATTGGTGAGTCAAAGTTCTGACTAGTCAGTGTTTTAATTGCGCTAGATAAACCCTATTATATGTCATGGGCTAAATATAAGAATAGAAGTAAATACCATTATTCGGGTGCCTATCTCGTTCAGTCCCTGATGTATCACCCTCTTATATATAAATATAGGTATTCATCCATAGCCAAAATCAGCCCTAAAGAGTAGGTAAATCTCTGGTATGTGGAGATAGATAGTGATAAATAGTACCTCCAGGCCCTATACGATGTTTAAGCAGATTCTGTGCCTTCTAGGACATATCAAAGTTCAGGTATACAGTCCCTCACGATAATACATGCAAGGAATGGGTATTGTATCCTCCCCCTATGTCGCACCACTGTATCGATGCCTGTATCAGGATTGCCTATAGGGCATGAGTTTGATGATTTTAGGAGTGTTGAACCTCAAGAAGTGTCTCAGCTTTCCAAGTTCAATTATTGTAAATCCTTTGTGTAAAAAAACAAATGTAGCCTTTATTAACCCATGTATTTCTAGCACCACCTCTCCACTATTGCCCCTGGTCTCTGATAACAAGGCTACAGTAGAGATGTAAAGTCTGTAGCATGTGACGGCTACAACCAATCACTGTGCTCAGGGGCGATTCCAAAGTAGACAGTACAAATCTGCTGAGCCCAGTAATTGGCTGTTGCAGTGAGACAGCACTGGAGCGTCAGGAGAAAAGTGAGGTGTACTTTTTTTAGTGCATGCATGTAAACTTAAAGAGGTTGTCCACTACTTTTACACTGATGCCCTTCAATCGTTGGCGGATGTTCAGTAACAAGCCCCGACCACCACAAGTAGACAGCCAAGCTCTGCAAGTAAGCACTTACTGCCGGCGGCCGCCACTAGCGCCGATAACAGATGATCGGCAGGGGTGCCGAGTGCTGGACCCCTAAGAACAGGGCATCAATGTAAAAGTAGTGGATAACTTCTTTAAAGACTGTTGTTTTAATCTTTATTTCACAAACCAATTCTCCATAGAATTTTATGAGCACCAAGTGTCATCTCTTACCTTGCTAATGGGAAAATCTGTCTCCAGGAGAAAGAATCAGATTTCTTTAAAAAGATACAATACAAACTTTCTTATTTTTATATACACTACTGATTTCTGAACAAATTAAAACTAAAATGATGGTTATCTAAAAGTGGCAAAATCCTTCAAGGGTATTAGTTGTCTTTGCAAAAAGTTACTGTTGGCTGTTATGGGGGCAGGTTCAGCGCTTTGTTTGACTGCTCTCGAATTTGCCTTCTTTTACAGCCCGACTACAGGAGCCTGTTGTCCCGTGGGGCTCATAGGGTGACATTGTCCTGGCTTGGTCTGATGTTCATACAAGAAGGAGCGGGCACTTGATAATAACTGAAAGTGTATGCCATGGGGCCACAGGCTCAAAAGTCTTGAAGGTATTCACAAAAATGTATTAATTCATGAAATTCTAAATGGCGCATGGTGTCCAGGACTGAAATATTGATTATCACAATGTGAGATTCCAGGTGTCAGATCCACACCGATCTCATATTGATGAACTATCCGGGGGATAGGTCATCAGTAGTTCAGCCCTGGACAACCCCTTTAAAAAGGGGATGTGAATTAGAAATAATAGAGAAAAATAAATAAATTAATAAATATCACGTACGATTTATTAAGGGAAGAGTGTCCATGAATGAATTCTAGCATGAAGTGTGGATATAAGACAGTATAGTTTGGGTATAATGGGGGGATACAGATCCAAATTATGCCCATGGGACTCAGCCGTGGTCTGCATATCATAAGTTATTGTGTGTCAACGGGTGGAAAGCTCTGTTCTTCCAATTCTCCGTCATTCCTCTATACATTAGTATCAGGCAATTATTCGATTTCATCGTTAATTTAAAAAAATAAAATGTGTAATAATTTGATCGCTGATTGTTGAACAACTAATTCAAAGTTTGAAATGCATGTTCCATTTTCTGACAGTAATCCGCAATACATTATTCATACTTTCAACATTCAGATGGCTCGTCTATAATGGAGAAATGATTGGCTTAATTTTCAACATATATACAGGCAGCTCCCCATGCAAATCATGTATTAAGATCTCACATTCTGTTATTTCCCATTTCCTGCAGATTTATAAATCATCCGGCACTTTGGCGCAGGAACATAGATGTCATCATTTATTACATTCTGTAGTTTTACGTTCAAGTTTCTTTCAGTAGAGACGAAGCCAAACCACAGGATCATTGAAAAAAAAACATACCGGACTTCTTTCTTTCTATGAAGCTTTCAAATATGTGAATTTTCAGTTTAGATTTCTAAGAAAAATATATTGCCCAAAAAATAAGAGATTAATCGGCTCACCCAAGGAAAGGAAATCTCAAACGAACGGATACAGTCTTGTAGTATGGCAAGTTCTCCAATACGAAAAGGTAAAAAATCCAGCAAATGGGTCCTTAAAATCCATCTTTATTGAATTAAATCCATCACCGCTAGAAGGCGCAGAGGTTCTTCAGAATACGTCCTTACTCATTGGGTGAAAAAAATGAGTAAGGGACTTAGTCTGAAACGCGTCTGCAGTTACTAGCAGTGATGGATTTCAGTTGACATTCAATAAATTTGGATTTTAAGGACCCTTTTGATGGATTTTTTTACCTTTTCGTAAAAATATATTGCAGCCGGTTGGATTTACGGTCACTCTACAATAATATGTCCATGATTGTAACAGTCCTTTTCAGGG
The DNA here is from genome assembly GCA_033576555.1 of Oophaga sylvatica. Taxonomy (NCBI): domain Eukaryota; kingdom Metazoa; phylum Chordata; class Amphibia; order Anura; family Dendrobatidae; genus Oophaga; species Oophaga sylvatica. The sequence goes on from JARQOD010000007.1 coordinate 72,497,259, forward strand.
TTTTTGCCCTCCATCAGTATAAGCAGAGTGGTAGTAATGCAGCACTTTTCGAGCTACCAGTTCTCATGGAACAGACTAGAGATGAATAGATCAAGCAAAATTCGAATTCTCTTGTCTACGTTGATTTTCCTAAGAAATTCGATTTGCATCAAAGTTATTCTCCACAAATTTAATGTCACTTATCATGCTTTGGGATTTCTACAGAACCCAGGGCGTAATAAACTTTAAGATATCAAAAAATAACAAAAATCCTTAGACTCACCTTACCGCAAGTGTTAAAATCCTTGGACCACTCAGTCCATGATGATGGGGAGAGTTCTGCGCAAGTGCTTGTAAAGTCGTGACGTCATGACATGCCCTGTGACCTTCATGTGCATGCACAGAAAGGAAGTCCTCATCTAGTGTGAGAGGCCGGAGGATTTCAGCGCTTGCAGCATCAATCAGAAGATGCGTTGAGGGCCAGAACCTGACGGGTGATGTGCGGAGCAGAGGGGCCTTCTTCGAGTTAAACAGTAAGGTGAGTATAACTTTTTTAACCTTTTGATGTCCCATTTTGCTGAATCCGTGCAAAAGCAAATTCCCCAAAATCTACATTTTGAGATATTTGTAAAAATCAAGCAAATACTCAAATATATTTGCTCATCTCTAGTAAAGTCCCAACTCAGGAGATTTATTTTCAAGAAAATGCTAAATGAGAAAAAAAATGCAAAGTAGCTCATACCGCCAATCCAGAAAGCAATTTGTAGACATTACTGTATGGCTGTTAAAAGCTACTTTGCATAATTTTTTTCCCAGGGAGCGTTGCCTTGAAAATAAGCTTCCATCAAGCTTTTACAAACTGTGCTGGCATCCACCTTGTGTTACATAAAAGGCATCTCATTCAGCCCTCCAGTGCCCTGATCAGTACTGATGAGGGGGAAAAAGAGTGGTGTCTATCTACAGATGGGTTTCTGGTTTTCGTCTCATCAAGCACTGCCATAAAGATTGGTCTCTATCCTGACTTGTGTCTCTTCAATGAAAGCAAGAATCCCTTTTTAAAATGGTTAAACAAGCAAAAAAAAATCAGCCACTAAATGATGTCCATTACTTGTGTGGATAAAAGACTAAAACAGTCTACATTTTTTGCAAATATTATTATATGTATTACTGGAAAAAAAATGTTGTATTTTTTATAACGATTGTGGAGACATTGTATCTTAATTAACCAGATGACTATTTTTAGCAAACCAAGAAGAATAGACTGTTATCTATCAGTTGACTTGTGAATTTATGTGTTGGTCAAGAAAACAGACTTTTGCTTGCATAAGCCTGTAATATTGAAATTTCATATAACATATTGTGCTCTTATCCTTGATGACTAGTGATGGTTACTGATATGCTAATTATGCATTGTGTAGGCCAGATAGTTTGGTGACTTCAAAAACAGAGAAGAAAAAAAACTATGCAAATAGTTTAAATTATTAATTATTAATTAATTATTAATTATTATTAATTGCTACTTAATCTCATCTCCATTTTTACCCTTTATTCTATTGACATTCTTATGTCAATACTGAATGAAGGACACTTGTTAAATATAAAAAGAGTTTACATGTCTCTATAGAGTGAGACAGAGAGACTGAGAGACAAACATAGATCAAAAAATCCAAAGGACCAGAAAGAGGACAGCAGCCAATGCATCATGATCCATCGCGAGGGACATGGATCTAGCATTCTACAGGAAACAACCTAGGTTAGAAGAATACAGATCTGCTGCATTGACCATCACTGAAACATGGATATGTTTGGAGAAAGGCAGGATTGGGACCCGCCGGTCGCCTGGCTCCATGGAGATGTTCCAAGAAATCAGGTTGTGACCATCGAGTCACCTCAATGGACTGTCATCTTCCTAAGCTTGTTGTTACCTCCTCTGTGTGTGTGTGTCACAGGTGGGGTATTCGACCCTGGAAGATGAAGCCAGGTTGTGACCCTCCGGTCAACTGGCCTTGTATCTGAATGGACTGTCATCTTCCTAAGCATGTCGTTACCTCATCTCTGTGTGCCTCTCTGTGTGTGTGCCACAGGTGTGGTAGCCAATCCTGGGAGCTCTGAAGTAACAGCTGCCATTATTCCGGCGAGTCAGCAGTCAACGGTGAGACTCTGTAATGTGCACCGTCTTGGGGTATTTTGCTGGAACTTTTCTATGTGTTATCTGCCTGTTTTGTGGTGCAATAAAGCATTGACACACTGTTTTACCCTCACCCTGTGTTGTTTGAGTAGCGTTATGTCCACTTTAAAAGGAGAGGGGGCATTTGGCGGGATGATCCCTGGTCCATGTGTTTTTGCTAGCGGACTTGGGCCCCGCCGACCCCGCTGTCTCCACAAAGATTTTCTGCTGTTCCTGCTTTTTCATCATAGAAATACTGCAGCTTGATGTTTTCTGAAGTCAGTAGAGAAATATTAATTGCCAGACATACAGCACACTGCTGTTTTTGTGTTTTGTTTCTTTTTTTATTTCTTTCTTTTCCCCCTAGAGTTGGCCAAGTGGCAGCATGATTTGAAGTGATGTCTGAGGCCTTGTCCTGCCAGAAGTGATGACCTGGAGTAAGGAGGCCAGAGATAATACATATGACTGAGGAAGGGAAAAAGAACAGGGCCAGAAGACTGGACAACGGGCTGCAGGGGCAGTGGGACAGGTCAGCAGTAAGGTAAGTATTTATGTATTTTGTTTAACATCCTACACCTACATTTATTATGCTTCCCAAAGCATAATAAAGAACATTTAATTCTCAGAGAAAAGTTAGCTGCAAATCAAATTTCCCAGCAAAATCTGCGATCTTGCAAAGTCATATATTGGCAGATTTGATAATCTCTAGTGCTCCATAATATCTCAGTGTTTTTATGAGAAAAATGAAAACTGGTCATACAAGTCTTTCTGCTGCTTTCTTCTTCACCAGGGTTCAGAGAATAGGGTGATTTCAGGGCTGAAAGCCATAATCATCACCATTAACAGAAATAAACACGTGAAATAGATCACTCTGTCTGTAATGACTCTATATAATGCAGAAGTTTCACTTTTTGCATTGAAGAACTGAAATAAATGAACTTTTTGATGATATTCTAATTTTGTGAGAAGCACCTGTAATAGTTAGGAGTGTGTGGGCTTAGTATAAATAGGGGAATTGTTAATATCCCTGCTTTGTTACACATGTATTTATGAAAAGTCGTAAGACACCATTATTCAGTAAGAGGCTGAGTTACATTTTGTAATAAACACTGCTTTATTATGCACTGTACATACCAGGAAATCCACACATCCCAAGGTTGCAGTCTTTGATATTTGTAAAGAAATGGAAGAACGCAGAAGGATCTTATCCGCGTTAAAAAGGTTGAAAATTACAAGTAGAATCTCTCACCTTATGAGTTTTGTGAGACACAACAATTATGGAACCTAAGAAGCAGATGCAGCAGCTTCCATGAAACAGCAGATTTAAGGTAGCAGGATAGGAAGTGTTTCTTCGCTCTCCGGAATAATAAACATTATTTATGATTGTCCTGAAGAAGGAGTCAGTGGACTCTGAAACATGTTGACACTAAACCTACAATTTATACGAATATTTGTGCCATATTCCGGAAAGTGCAGAAACTCTTCCTATCCTGCTACTTAAGTCTTTGTCATTTGATTCTCTATTATATCCATATATTTTTAGTCTTGATACAAAAAAGTTCAACTCCAGGGAAAGAGATTAAAAGCTATATCCATAAGCTCATCATAATACAAGTTAGTCCACACCATTTGAGTTGTGGGATATGCCAACTTCTATGAAATGGGATAAAATTATGGCATCAAGTGACAAATTTAGTCATTTATATCTCAATATTTTAAGTGTCCGTATATTCTACAGTAGGTTACATTGTAGACATGTAACGTATCAGTAGGATAGGTCATCGATATCACAATGGTGGGGGTTCGACACCCAACACCTCCTCCAATTAGCTGTTACAAGAATCAGTGGCGACCTGATACAAACACATGGAATGGAGCTGCAATGTGCAGGTCCAGTCAATATGTAGCTGCGCTGCCGGATCCTGCAGAACAGATCATATTCTTCTGAATATTCAAGTGGATTTTACAGAGGTGCATCATTTGATTGGGACCCTACCCTAATAGAGTAGAGAGCCAATAGCAAAGAGCATCTTTCACTGTGGTTGACACGGCTTGGTCATGTAATTCATTACTGGAATTTATTTGATTGGGTGTCATATAATATTAAAATTTCACTTTGTCAGCTGCATCAGTATACAACCAGTTGCCACTTTAGAAGTCAACAGGAAACAGCTAACCCAAAAAAAGTGGATGGTTCAAGATTGTACTTCCTCTTGCTACTTGCAATAGCTGGATTATTAATAATTTGATGGTTCAATGTGTTGGACTCATCATGCTAAGGTTGGACTTATTATATTAGTAGCTATGTGGCCACATGACCACTTGGACCTTTTAATCAGGTGGTAACATGATTCTCCTAAAATCCCAGCCTGAAAATGCATTTCCTGAATAAGTAATTATAAAGAGGCCTAGGCCTTTTTCTGTTCTTTTCTTTGTAGATTTTTGCCCTGAGTTATATTTCTTTTCAATAAAAGATTTCTATCATCAAAAATGGATCTACTGTTTAAATATAGGTTTCACTCTGGCTACAAAGCCTATTATTTTTATACTAATATATCTTGTTCTTTAGATATCACTCCTGCAAAGACATCTCAGTGTTATCACAGGAAGGATTATAATGTCAGATACCAGGTATATAAAGATAACACATAATCCCCAAATCAGAATAGGTGATGGTCAAAGCTCACCTTCTCCCTGTCTCTGCAAAATGACCTCTGCATACATCACATAGCATGTGTAAAAAGCCTTTCTATAGAAGTCAGAGAGCACGTCCAATCCATTGTTTGTTCCCGCATGTGGCCAGTTCAGAACAAATGGCCGACTCCATAATCACAGCTCACCTTCTCCCACTCTCTGAAAAATTACCTCTACACAGACCACATAGCAAGTCTAGAAAACTCTACTATTATTATTATAATTTATTTCTATAGCGCCATTGATTCCATGGTGCTGTACATGAGAAGGGGTTACATACAAATTTCAGATATCACTTACAGTAAACTAACAATGACAGACTGATACAGAGGGAGAGGACCCTGCCCTTTCGGGCTTACATTCTACAGGATGGTGGGGCAGGAGACAGTAGGTTGGGGGTCGCAGCAGTTCTGGTGTTGGTTGAGACGATATCTCCGGTAGTGGTAAGGAGGTAGCTGGGTCATTGCAGGCTGTAAGCTTTCCTGAAGAGGTGGGTTTTCAGGTTCCGTCTGAAGGATCCGAGTGTGATTGATAGTCGAACGTGTTGGGGCAAAGAATTCCAGAGGATGGGGGATATTCGGGAGAAGTCTTGGAGGCGTTTGGGTGAGGAGCGAATAAGTGTGGAGGAGAGAAGGAGGTCTTGGGAGGATCGGAGATTACATGAGGGAAGATATCGGGAGATTAGTTCAGAGATATATGGAGGAGACAGGTTATAGATGGCCTTGTAGGTCAGTATTAGTAAATTGAACTGGAGCCAGTGGAGAGATTTGCAGAGGGGAGATGTGGAGGAGTAGCGAGGAGAGAGATGAATTAGTCGGGCAGCAGAGTTAAGGAGGACTGGAGAAGTGCGAGGGTGTTAGCAGGGAGGCCACAGAAAAGGATGTTGCAGTAGTCGAGGCGGGAGATGATAATGGCATGCACAAGCATTTTAGTAGATTGAGGGTTTAGGAAAGGACGGATTCTGGAAATATTTTTGAGCTGATGAGGTAAATACTATAGAAGGCAGAGAGCACTTCCAATTCATTGTTTGCTCCCTGTAGTCCATGTGGCTAGTTGAGAAGAAATGGCGGCCCATAGTTTTGTACAGACAATGAAACCAAAAAGTCTACATTGAAAAGGTAAAAAAAAACTAGAAAAAAAAGTTTAAATTTCCAATGTCAATTAATAAAACAAATATGTTGAATCCAAAACTAATTATATTTAAAATAATTTACAAAGATAAATGTTTTTGTAAAAACGAATACCCTGTAGACAACATTTAAGAACTGCTCTCTCAGTAGATTTTCCATTGACCTTATCATTCTATAGCAACCCTTATGGGTTACATGACCATGCAGTAATAGTATGGGTTTTTTTTTCTTTTCTTTTCTTCTTAGACTTTTGCCTTTAGATAGATTTTTTTTTTAAATTGAAAATAAATGTGTCAACAAAAATTATCTATTGTTCAAATTAAAAAAATTCACAATTTTTGATGGTCACAGCCCACCTTCTCTCCCTCTCTGCACAATGACCTCAGCTCGGATCACAGAGCATGTGTAGAGAATTCTCCAATAGAATTTAATGAACAACTCCAGAATATTGTTTCCTATCATGAATGTAGCAAACTGGCAATAGAACAAAGTCAAAAATGGAAAACAAATCTGAAAAAAATGTGCATGTTTTACTATTCACTATCAATCAATAAGAAATATCATAGGGGATTCATTCATTTTAGGATCCAAAATATAGCTGTATTGAATTCAAAATGTATTATTATTTTTTTAAAGCATTTACTAAACTACATTGGTATAAAAAAAATTAATTGCAATTTTTGTTAAAACTGTTCAAATTACGTAATACTTCGAGAGCAAAAAAGCTGAATATTGGCACATTTAAGAAACGGGCTTTGGTAGATTTTCCTTTGTGCTCATCTTTATGGTTTAGAATAAAGACACGTTAAGCATAAACACATTCAAAATGTCCGAGTCGTTATCCGGAATGAACGAGAAACTGTCTTTGCTTGAGGAAACTTTAACAACTTCATTTTTTTTTTCTCGAAAATAAAATGGCACGGCAACTGTGTGACCAGTCAAATGAAACTAAAGGTAATTAGGACGAGTGTGGGGTTAATTTGGTCTATAATTATATTATATTAACTAAATTAAAATGGTTTCTTTGGTAAATTGCAATTCATTAAAGCTACAGATATTAAAAAAAATATATATACTATAAAATTACATGAAGCATGTACACATTAATAGCCATTAGTAATAGCTTGATATTTCGATTCAAGCAACAGTTTAAGAGAATGTCAAAGGGTGATTGCTGGCACCTCACAAGACGGAATTTTTTTTTCTTGCCTTTCTGACACTTCACAGAGACCCTTTCTCACAATGCTCCGATACAGCTTGAAATTTCTGGCATATTTTACATTTCACAGCATTGGCATAACACAGAGGCACTCAATATTCGGTTACAATGTAAAGCCGTGGAAGAAAGAGGCTGCTGTTACGGCTAAGACATAGAGACCGCTACATACGGTATGGAAATGCTTCGTACCCACAATCTATTGTGCTGCTAAATTACAGAACATCTCATACACTAATGATCAGTACAATGGCGTTTCTCTGTGCGGAAATACAGTTCACTTATGAGCTATTCTGCTGAATATCAAATCATCTTAATTCATAAAACATCATAAAACTCCGTATTGTTAAACAGAATTGTGCATGCCGCATTGTAGATTACATATGGAAAATACAGATTCTGATCATATTATTGCAATATTCCAGGAGATAATTGTATTTCATATTACACAGAGGTACGAGCCTTAAGTGCTTTTAGGATAATCAAAAGACTCTACAATGTATTTTTAAAAATGCAATAGATAGTCTTTTGGGGATTCATTGTCCTTTGGGGATTTTTTTTTTCTTCGTTGTTTCAGGATTAGTTCCCACCAAAAAAAGAGAATGGGGGAAGTTAGCGAAAACATTTTTTCTTAAATTATCTAATAATTGAAGGTCTAAAAAGATTACATTTATTGATTGATGTTTTTAAGGTCTAGGGTTTGGTGACTCTTTTACAATTTAGAAAACATACATAAAGTAGTTTATATCGACATTTGTATTATTTTTATTTTCTCACCATGGTTGTAGTTTTTTTGCAAAAAAAAAAAATACTGAACTCCTTATAGACCCTAATAGACCTTATTGTAACGTATAGAAACACGTTTTGTGATGTAAAGGGAAGACATGGCTGTAATGGTACTGTTACATAGAATAAATTGACACCTTTTGTAAAGAAATCCACTTTGTGGTTCTTCTTTAATCATCATTTGAAGTTTTCTGCTAAATAAGATTTCGGTGCACAGGGGTTGGACAGTGCATTGAGTTTCCTCCTCCGTGTCTGTGATTCCCCCGGCCCCTCTGCCTGCCGTCGATCTGTGAATTACCTTCTGCCTCTCATCTAAATCTGAGTGGTGACCTGTCATTCAAAGACCAGAGGCAGGTGGGAGGGGCAGAAAATCACATACAGGGAGGAGAAGACCTAGTGCACAGTCCGGCCCCTGTGCACCGAAATCGAATTAGCAGAAAACTTCAAATGGTGATTAAACAAGAACCCCAAAGCGGATTTCTTCACTAAAGGTAATCTGCATTACAGCATGATTAGAGCTATGCTTTTGCTTAACATTTCAAAATCATACTGACAGGTTCTCTTTAATGTGAATCATCAGGATAATATAAGATAATATGGTATCTATTTAAATTTGGATCTCTGATATCTGATATGACTTCCTTTGAATTAAGATGAGATGGTAGAATGAGCAAAGACTAAACCTAAAGTTTGATCTTGAGTCAACTGACTGAAGCAGTGAGAGCTAGTCTGAACAGGTGCATACCAAAAAAGTAACTTACATATCAAATACGAAAATGGTTGCACTCAATCATGCTAAAGCAAGGAAATATGAAATACATGAAATGTGAATAGCAAAATGGCTTTTGAAATTTAGGAAAATACACATGAGACGCTTAGCACAAAATTTGGCCAAATAGTTTGAGCCCATCAACCATCGTCAAGGTGTTCTCATGAATCTGATGGGTCCCTGACCGAACTGCCGAATGTGGACACTTACCTATGGCTAATGTTTGAGTGTATGGGTTAATATAAACACCCCTCTTGGTAAAGCCTGTTTATATTCACCCATACACTACAATTGATGGGCTCACACTATTTGGTCAAATTTTGTGCTAAGCATCTCATATGAATTTTTCCTAAATTTCAAAAGCCATTTTGCTATTCACATTTCATATATTTCATATTTCCCTGCTTTATTTGATATGATCCTTCAGATATATTACCATCAGATATGTTAGACCTAAACAATTCCCTTATGACTATAAAAAAGTAGCGAAAAAGGTCTTTGTCTTTAAGAAAGAATATGATCAAAAAACAAAATATTTATTTGAAGAAGAGTTCGGACTAATTGGTTTGGAAGGACTGACGCATTGTACGTATTTATTGGACTATTTATGTTATATTGGAGAAGGACATTGACATGCTTTTATTTGGGAGACAGCGCCAGTTGAAAACCCCTTTTTTTTCTTGGGCCACATTGGAGACCTATACCATATCTGTTTATGCCTGGAGGCCTACGGGTTGGAGCAGCAGTCTTTTTTATTCTTCCTGCCCTACTCAGAGTTGTGTCAGGGTTAGCATAACCACCGATGGTGAGCATAATCATTGCTACCTTTATCTTATGGTGATGTGGAATAATTGAACTATGAAGTGCTTCTTGTTTGTATATTGCATTATTCATCAAAACAATGGACCAATTCACCAATATTATAAATGCCTGGGTCATGCCACGGTTGAACAAAGAAGCAATACTAAGTACTATATTTCAAGGGATAGTAGAGGTTTAGAAAATTTATCTAATTTTAATGTTTTTGTTTTTTGTTTTTTTATAGAATCAGCACCACTTACGTCCATGAGCTGTATGGTATTACAACTTATATTTATTCAAGGGAAAGTCTGAGCTACAACATCGTAGACATTCCATGGAAAAGACTGGCACTGTTTCTGAAAAAAGTAAAGATGCGATAGTTGCTTTAACATATTTGCTTCAGTTAGAGTTTTAAAGTGTCCAAACAAATAAAAGTAACCACATAGATTTCAGTAGGACCAACCGACCACCTAATGTGTATTAGATAATCAGCAGATGTTGGGGGAAAGACAGTTGCGTAACTTGAAGCTCATGGGCTCCAATGCAAAAGCTCCAAGGAGGGCCCCCAATTATTGAAAGTGTTTAATAGTATTTATTGATCTTTTCATATAGGCTGAAGGGACTTTTTGGACCTCTTAGGCTTAAGGGCCCGAGTGCAATTCCAACCCCTGCAACTATTGTATTTATTCCCCTGGGGAAAGAGGATCAAACATCTTTGTTCTGCTAGATGTGCCCATCTGTGGCTTTTTCACCTTTTCCTATTGAAGACATGGGCATCGAGGACCATATATGTATGTGTAAGGGGAGGCCGGAAGGAATTTTCTATTGGCTGAAGGTATATTTCTACCTCTAGAGCAGAAGCTAAAGTTTATAGTTATGTTTTAGAAAATGAGGCTGAATGTCCAGACTGATCACAGGTTTTTAGATCTTAGCAAAAAGCCTTTTATCTACCTCATGTCATGTCACGACGTGTGTTGCTTCTCACACATGACCACGTGAGGCCAATTACAGGTCTGAGATTGGCTTCAGTGCCCGAAAAACAGAAAGCATGTAAGAGGACAGGGGAGCAGCATCATAAGAACAAATGAGAAAAGATGAGATTTTGTTTAAAGCCTTCCCACATCTCAAAAAAAATCAGCAAAGCGGCAGCCAGCTGGATTTGTGTAAATGGAATCCCCAAAAATTTAGATTTTGGTAACTCTGGATTTTGAAATGTTTTCATAATGAAATAGATTTAGTAGAAACAAATTCACTTATCTCCAATTATTTTTACTAATATTATTTAAAATATTTTACTCATATCTAATTAGTAATAATAATAAAAAAAATAATAAATATGTTTTACTCAACCCAAAATAATATTATTATTATTATTAAACATATTTTACTCATATCAAATTATTATATATTAGTAGTAGTAGTAGTATGTGGTACTAATGCTAACGATACTAATTCTAATGACACTACAATGATAAAATATTATTATTAATTATTTATCAGTTTTTTAATAAAATAACATTACTTTTTATCATTATTGCTCATATTACTTTCCATATCTGTGTTTATTGCAATCTCTTCTAAAGGACTCTGTAAATACACTATATCGTATACGAATAAATTGCTTTACATTTAATGAGCATTGATAACAACAATTCTTTATTTATCTGCTTTTTTTAATGGCTTGTTTGAGATGTCGAGCTGTGAAAACCAATTATCTGTCCTATGGGAAACAACTATGTCTACAAACTATTTATTCTCTAGGGCCATTAGACTTTCTGGAGTGGGCTATTATTTTTATTTTCACAAGTGACTTTTCAACGTCACATAGGGAATAAATGAGGAAGCCTAAATACACCACTCGCAATGTATAAAATCGCAATTTTGTTCCGATAAGGCTAAAGGACTTAATCAGATTTCTCATCTGAAGGTAAAACGCATAAAGGACGAGCAGAGAATAGCTACAAACTGGACTGTGACAGGCTAATTATTGTGGCTTCATTATGAAACTTATTTTTACATAGGTCACTTGGGAAGTGTAATTAAAAATGCATTATATGTGCCTTTTGTGGAAGCGATTAAATTAAAAAGAGAAGAAAAAAAATAATTATGCAAGGAGCAAATAGTAATGTTGGTCAACAGCGTTTGTCTAAGGAAGAAATAGCATGCTAGAGGTTCATTAGCAGGACCGGTGTTAACAGGAACGGTGTTTGAAAAATGAGCCAGAGAGCAGCTTTTAAGTACTCAGATTAAAGGATTTATAATGTCAAGTTTAACACCGAAATTATAGATAACATTACAGCACGGTGAGTAATGACATCCTTCATCTAGGTTGGCACATTGGCATTCATCATAAGATTTGTGTTGTGTGAATAAATGTATTAATTAGTCAAAAAATACCGCAATGATTTACTGTAGGTATATGCGAGTCTTTCTATTTACATATATGCATATGATAAAATTAAACTCCGATTTGGATGGACATTAATCCAGGTGTAGAGTTTGTAAAAAAAAAAACAAACACGGTAGTAAAAATGACCAACAGTTTCAGACACAATGATAATTCATAATCTATATCTATCATAATAACTATTTTAGGACCTCTGGGTGCAGCCCCATAGGAAGGAAAGAAGGAAAGATGTCAGAAGATGCATCATTTTAAAGGGTTACTCCTAAAATCACAAGTAATCCCCTTTATATAGGATAGGACAGAGGCCCCAACCTTTCTGACCTTGAGAGCCACATTCAGCTATGAAAGAAGGTACAAGCCACATTCAGCTCTGAGAGAGGGTTGCGAGCCACATTCAGCTCGGAGAGAGCGTCGCGAGCCACATTCAGCTCGGAGAGAGGTCGCAAGCCACATCCAGCTCTGAGAGAGCGTCGCGAGACACATTCAGCTATGAAAGAAGGTCACAAGCCACATTCAGCTCTGAGAGAGGGTTGCGAGCCACATTCAGCTCGAGAGAGCGTCGCGAGCAATCAGCCGAGAAGGTCCAAGCCACATCCAGCTCTGAGAGAGCGCGGACACATTCAGCTATGAAAGTCCACCACCTTCAGCTCTGAGAGAGGGTCGCGAGCACATCAGCTCTAATAGAGGGCGCGAGCCACATTCAGCTCTGAGAGAGGGTCGCGAGCAACATCCAGCTCTGAGAGAGCGTAGCGAGCCACATTCAGCTATGAAAGAAGGTCACAAGCCACATTCAGCTCTGAGAGAGGGTTGCGAGCCACATTCAGCTCTGAGAGAGGGTCGCGAGCCACATTCAGCTCTAATAGAGGGTCGCGAGCCACATTCAGCTCGGAGAGAGGGTCGCGAGCCACATCCAGTTCCGGCCCCTCTCACAATAGCGACACCCAGAGCCCCCATTACTAGTATAATGACAGACAAAGATTTTCCACTGAAATCACACCAAGGCAGCATGCCAAGCTCCATGTTTTCCTATCTTATTCCCATTCAGATTCGCTCTTCTGTGCAGGGCTACACACAAGTCACCATCTAGAGCTCTGCTCTTAATAGCTGTTTTCTAAACCTGGTGCTAATGCACCAAGCTGGCAGACAGCCATGAGCCACACATCACAGGCCCACATGTGAGTCTTGAACTACAGGTTGGGGAGCCCTAGGATAGGGTATAACTTGCTTATCACTGGAGGACCAACTTCTGGGACCTCCAGTGATCCCAAGAATGGGGCTCTGGCACCCAGTAAGGGGCTTTGAGGCTCAAGCTTCACCACATTCACTGTCTGTGGGACTGGCAGAGAAAGTATAAGACTGTAATTGGTTATTTCTTATAGTTACTTTGACAATTATTGGAGCAGTCATGCCTCTGGTGCATTTAAGATAGGGCTGCAAGGCCCAATTCCTGTATTTCTAGAATCCCAATTGGTTCTTCCACAAATCCCAATCAGAATCTCAGCAAGTTATGCCCTATCCAGAGGATATTGGATAATTTATGATTTTTGGAATAACCCTTTAAACAGGACATTTTGCAAAAATCTTCATGTTGTACTGAATGTAATAGTGGCTCCAGAGCAGAAGAAAACATTATTTTCTTATTTTGTCACTTTTGCTGAGATATTAGCAATCAAATTATTTGGCACTTAATTAGGTAACTTTTGTAAAGTGCAAGTGGTTATTATTATCAGACAGTTTTCACTGGGGGCATGTAAATCTTCTTCCTGTATGATGGTAAGTAATCATAATTAAGCAGCAACAGGAGAAAGAAGAACTCATCTCCACCATAGCTGAGAGCAGGATTCTCTGTGTGTGAGATGTAATGATGCAATTTTGATCTTCTCATCTAACCTCAAGGATGATTAAAAAGTTCTTTGAGTAGAGTACATATGACTAACACATGTCAGATAAGGACCAGTCAGGCAGGCAGTGTGGGTGTAGTGACAACTGAGTTTAGCTGTGTCACATTACAAATCTTTCTATCAGCTCTCCTCTCACAGCACTGTCCTGTCAGCTGTACTGTCACTCCCCCCACACTGCCTGTCTGAATATAAGTTCAAAGGTGTTGGTATTACATTTATGTATGTTGTGAATCACAACAAGTTGTAATCACTCTACAGTGAGAGTAGAACAAGCTAACTTTTTAATCATGCAGGATGTTACACCATGAGATTAGGACTGTTTGTTACAAAGTAATCTTTGCTATATTGGTTACTCTAAGTTGAGTCAACTCTGTTACATTGTTGTTCCAACTCTGCTGCCATTGTCCTAACTGAGCTACTCTAGCCGTCTTTGTTCCAGCTCTGACGCATCTGCCACTGTTGTTGCAACTCAATTGCCTTTCTGCACCAGCGACACCTCTCCATGAGTAGGGATGGGCGAACCCGAACTGTAAAATTCTGGAACCGTACCAAACACATAGTGTTCAGTCACAAGGTCCCGAACACGGGTCCATGGGAAACACGTGTTACAGTTCGGGTCCAGTTTGGTTCCAGGGCCTGTAAAAGCATAAAATTAATTATAAACATTATAATTATACTTACCTGTCCAGCGATGCGTCCTCCCGTCCCACTGTCTCCCATCCGCCTCTGCTTCCTGGGCCGCTCATTAACTTCCGGCGGTATTCACTGCACTTGGCAGTCTTCGGCTTTTTCCGGAAGTGTTCGTGCGGTGACATCAGAGTTCACCCCAGTTCATGGCTCGGGCCATAAACTGGGGTGAACCCTGACGTCACCGCACGAACACTGCCGACGCCGGACGAAAATTGCAGAGCGCCGAGCAGTGGAGTGAATAACCCAGAAGTTAATGAGCGGCCCCAGAAGTACAGTAGATGGGAGGACGAGTCGCTGGATCGGTAATTATAATTATAATGTTTATTATTAATTTTATGTTTTGTTTTACAGCCCCCCCACCCCATCCCAATCTGTAAAGTCCAAGCTCAGGGTTCGAATGCAAGTTCACATCATCTAAGGCCCCGAGCTCGAACTTTACGAAAAAACTCGGGCAAACCCGCCGATCCCGATCAAGCGGGGGGGTTCGCCCATCACTATTCATGAGCATTACAACTGGTCATCCAGACCAAGCATTTAAAGGATCATTTTCTGTAAATGCAAGATGTCTAAGTTGAAAACTAAGTACACAATTTAAAGTGAGGAAGGGTTCATGGAGATCGCTAACCTATGAAGGACACAAGCAATCTGTCCCCAAGCAACAAAAAGGTTCTTTTAGTGCTTTGTCTCTTGTTATGTTTTGGTAGCTGAGGAGAGCAGGCAAAAACGGCAATACACTAGAGAGGTTGGAATCTACTGGATTGCAGTACCCTGACTAACCACCACAACTAAAGGCAGCCGTGGAGCTTCCTACGTTGGTCCTAGACGCCTCGTCACAGCCTGAGAGGTTAACTACACCTAAAGATAGAAAGAGGAAAGCTATATGTCCCAGAGCAGATACCCAAAGAACATAGGAAGCCCCCAAACATGTAATGGCGGTTAGATAAGAGGAAATACAGACACAGACAGAAAATAGTATGAGCAAACGTTGGGGCCCAATCTGCCTAGACAGAAAAGGATAGGAAGGATACTTACTGCAATCCAAAAAACCCTAAAAAAAGCCAACGCTACTAATTGCAAAAACAACTGAGATCACACGACCTCTACCACCTAAATTAGTTCTCTGGTGTAACAAAACTAAGCTGAAGCCACTGCAAAAACTGGAAAAGGCATATGAACAAATAACAGTGGCTCCAGAGGAACTGAGAGGAGCCCAAGCCCCCGGGGAGGGGAACCTGGCTAACTTCACAGAAATGCAGAGAAATATGCAAATGGTAAGCACAAAAACAAAAACCAGAAAATATCTTATCTGAGAGCAGGAGAAGAGGAAAGACTCACTCAGCAAGCTTCCAAGTGAACCAGGAAACAACATTGAGACAAGAACAATTGATCACCGGCAACCATGATGGGAGGGAACCTCCCTTATATCCAGCAGTCTGTGATTCCTGATTGCCAATCCTCATTGAATGGTTCAGTACTGTTTGTAACCACCAGAGGGAGCATCTGCTCAGAATTCATTTCTAAAACATTCACAACAGTCTCTATTATGTTTAAAGAGAAGCTGTCAACAGGATTTCACATCCCAAATTATTTATATGTTCATGCAGATTTTACAAAGAAAAGTAATTACTTTACATGGCCAGTCCATTCCTCCATTACTTACAAATCAGCAGTTGAATTAATAAATTAATATGTAAATGAAACTAAAGAACTATGGTAGATCTGAAGCCTCTGTCACTCCAGCTCTATTCTCCACCCAACTCCACCTTTTTTTGATTTACTGATAACCTCTATGATGTGTTACTTCAGACAAAGGAGAGGTCAGCCAAGCATGAGGAGGCAGCGCTGGGCGGGGAATAGAGCTGGAATGACATAGGCTTGAGATCTACAAAATAACTCTTCAGTCCCATTTGCATATCAATTAAAATACTGATATCTCAGTAACGGAGGAGCGGACCACCATGTAAAAGTATTGCTGGACTTATGTTTGAAAGAGCTACAAGTGCATATAAGTAGTTTGTGAGGATAAACCCTGCTCATTTCATATATATAATTTCTTCATACAGAAAAGAAATACAGAAATGTTTTGCAATAACTTTACACCAAAAAACAAGTTAATGTAAAATACAGAACAACTTTCACTGCCTGGAATAATCTATGGTCATAGATACAGATACTGGCGAAAAGTTTTATTTCCATTTTGAGAATACAGAGCTAGCACCTCATATTACATAACAGTTCCATGTTGCCATGCCACTTATCAAAAGTTTAACAATCTGTCTCTTTTTTTCTAAGAACATGTAAAATTGCATGAGCGAGACGGATAAAGAAATAAGACTTAGTCCAGAAAACAAGAACTAATCATTCATAGGATTCAACGTGTCACATTAGTTCCCCTGCTCTTGACAAACGACAACAAAAAGCAGGATACAAATATAAATGTCAAATGGTTTACAGTGACACAAGAGTCAAACGGCATGTAATTCAGACATATGTTTATACCTAAGCTAATTTACTGAAGCTCAGGTGCAACATCATTGCTGAGCTGTACTTACCGAAGGCACAGCTGCTTCCATGTCAGAAAATTCAGTAATAAAACCATTATATTCAGCCATACACACAGCAAAATCAAGGTTAGGTGTTATTTATCAGAAGTTCTAATGTGGCAGACTAGGTAGCAATTAGGAAAACGTATGACTGAAAACAATCTAGATTGTCACTGTACAGATTTTAGGACCATAGGCACACATAGAAAGAGGCAATTGTGCACATAGAAGTAAAAAGCTCCACAGCAAAAGGCTTCAAAAAGGGGCACTCAATATGGCATTCGAATTCCCCAAAACTCCAAGGCATCATAGAGTGATCCTTCTAAAACTTTGATCTTTATTCCAATATTAAAAAAACATCACAATAGTGAGAAGACAATTTGAGACATTTCGGACTTATTTAGCCTTTCTCAAGCCTAAAAAATACAGGCCAAATATGGCCAAAACGTTGCCTCATTTTGGCCCCTCGTTATTGTGATGAGGTTTTTATATTGGACTAAGGATCGACGTTTCATAAGGATCACTTTATGGTGATTCTGATTTTTCTGACTTTCTACAGACTTTGGACCTAGTGGGAGGCCCTACCGAGTTAGCACAATTTTATCAAGGCTTGAAGCCGAAACGCGTTGGTTCTGCAGACTTATTTTGGTATGCCTATAACATTGGATTTGAAGAATTTGTAAATAAATGTGAAGTTTTATACTTACCTCACCTGTCATCGATGGAGAAAACTATTTTTTTCTGCAATTTTATTAATGGGGCATGGAATCAATATATTGCATTCAATATGATATTTGGTTTACTTTCCAGAATGAAAGGGACTTGTGTTTGTTTCCATTTTTCCAAGACTATTGGAATATTATCCAAGACCCTTTTGTTTTCTAACAATACAGTTCTCAGACGGTTATCCAGACAAGGTTCTCAGTAAGGGAATGAACCAGAGCTGGGCCCCTCTCCACATTCCCATAGCAAATGAAAAATCTGCCTTTACAGGATGTATACCCTTGAAACATATTCTTCCTTAGGGAATTGAAGTGGATGGTTCAGTATCTACAATTTTTAAAAAAATGGTTTAAAATAATATACTTCGTAATAGTCCCCTTATCAATTTCCTGCCGCACAAATCCTACCATTTACTAGGACATCCACAAGTCTATTTATCCTGTATAAAGGTTATGGTCGACACTCGGGGTGGATGGTGGTGCTCAGTGGTTGGAGGAATATTCAGACAATAATGGACGAAACATCACAGCGCTCCTCGCTTGCAATGAAGAAAACTTTATTGTCATCATGGCACGTGGAAGTGTACAGCATTTTACTAAATAGCCAATGTTTCAGTCCTCCCTGATCTTGATCGCGGCGACTTAATATTAGCATGATGGGTGCTCAGTAGAGAGGCTGACAGCACACCTTCTTTGTATCTCAACCTCCAACATTTTGGACATGTGACCACTGCTGCCAAGCACAGACTGCAGTGTTGACCCCAGTGCTGTCAGATCCAGCTTGTGATTACCTGCAGCAGTCACAAATCTTTGTCAAAATGCTGAAGATCAGGATACAAATACTGGTGAGTGACCTGGAAAATGGCAAAGCATCAGATTTCAGGCTAATGTCATTTTGTGTGGCTGCACGGCCTTCCCGTAATGCCCTGCATCTATGACATCTTACCTTGTACAGTGATGGTCAGTAACAGGGTCACCACAGATCAGCGATTCCCAGTGGAGCACAGTTTGTACGGCCGAGTCATTTTTCATCTCTAGAGTCACTGGGTAAGTCTCTCTCTACTGTAGAGTGTAAGCTCTTATGGTCAGCGGGGTTCTCTCTCTCTCCTGTAGAGTGTAAGCTCTTATGGTCAGCGGGGTCCTCTCTCTCTCCTGTAGAGTGTAA